>OX387355.1:15900000-16262500 GCA_947563465.1 Archips xylosteana
TGAGCGCTGGTGGCAACTCTTACATCAAGCACCTTATGAGTTATATTATAACCTACTAAGAGAGTACGAGTACGGGGCTAGACTGTGTCTTCCGGGAAACCGGGGATGGAACAGCAAAAATATGATGAAGTAAGCTTACCCACAAAATGCTACAGTACCGTGACATAGCTTGGTTAAGTTCCAAGAATATTTGTAATATGAACGAGTATTAAAAATGTTTTATAAGATGCTCATAAATAATGTAGGTAGGTAACTACCTACCAAAATTACTTAGTTATGTAGTAAGTACAGTAGTTATGTATTAAGCAGTCTTAATTGTAATGCCGTGCCAGTGCTTGATCTTAATCTTGTTATTTGAAGATCACTTTGCTTCACTACGCAATGATATATCTGGTGATTAACCAACACCGTGACTGTACTTGCTAGATCAAATTGATATAAATCTTCGATTGGAAAGAATAAAAAACCTCCATAGAAGGAACCATCGCATTAAATGTTCATGCTTACCACAGATTTGTTTAATTCCACGGCGCCCACTGGCCATTGTTCGCTAATGTGAGTATCAAGCACATTGTTATCACAGATCATGTGTAGGTAAAGGTATAATCGATTTTCCGTACAAAAACGCACTTTGTGTCTTTCGAACAAAGTTCTATTCTTCAACTTACAATGTCTACACTGGGAATCAATTTACAAAATGAGTAAAAATTTATTTATTCTTCTGTATGTATATTATATAAGTATATAAAAGGCAACCGTTACTGACTGATCTATCAACACTTAGCTCAAACCACGGATTGTGCTGGAATTTGGCACACATATAGCTATTATGACGTAGGCATCCGCTAAGAACGGATTTTCCAAAATTCTCACGGGAATAAATGGTTTTTATATTTTCGCTTCAAAGTGTCCCTGTCTCTTTAACTATGATTACTAAACTTTTCAAATTTGGCATGCAAGTAGGTGATTATAACAGTAAAAATCGAATTTCATGAATTTTAAAAACTCCCACGTAATAAGGAAAAAACGGGATTTATACAGGGTTATTTTTAATTCACTGACATCCTCTTAACTCTGAATTCCTATCACTCAAACAAATGTTTTTTGTTTTACGACTTTTTAAAATGAAGCACTTTTTTTCCATACAAATACACAGAGTATCGTAAAAATAAGAGGAAATCTCAAATTTTCAAAACGTTATTACACCAAAAATATTAAGTTATGACAAAAGCCGTAAAACAAAAAACATTTGTTTAAGTGGTAGGAGTTTAGGCCTAAAAGGATGCTAGTGAATTACAAATAACCCTGTATATTCAATTCAATGGGACTTTATGGAACCCTATCTCGGTGACCATTCCTTTTTGATCATAAAGGTGCTACTTTCAGGCTTTTGTTTCATTAATCATTAAGTACACAGATTAAATCACAACCCGAGTTACTGAACTGTGGTATAGAAATAACCTTATAAACGTAAGCTTATCTTTATGGTGACATTGATAACGACTCATTCATGATTTTAAGAAGAAGCTAGTGCAATATTGTGAAATTCTATACATACCTAATATGACTTGATAACACATGTGCAGTACTCACATCACGAAGCAAAAAAATAGAGCACTATTTAAATTAGATATGGGCTGGATTCACAAAAACGCATAATATACCTACACTAATACTCCGATTGCGTAATACTAATGTTTAATGACACAAGTTACACCAATGTAACTCGCGGAGCATCATTTCGTGGTCTTTCAAGCTAATTGGAAACCAGCAAACTAAGGGTGCTTTGCCATCAGAGATATGCTATGCAGCTATTCTGGAAGGATCTGGAAGCGACGCTACGAAACTATGTCACCGTTTCCACTAATGCCAAGCTATGTATGTAGCTGTTCGAGAAAAATCCAGATCACTCATCTTTCCATATAAAAACATAGCTTAGATGAAGCATAGCACATATGTTGGAAATCTGCTTACGTCTTGTTTTTGTAAAGACGTTTCGGCATTGGTGTGTATTGATTTACCTTATGCCATGAGGCGTCAGGACATATCTATGCCTATTCCTTTCCATATAAAACCGAGGGACCAACTTAACTTCTTACTTAATACGATACAAACAGCCTCCTGAATGCGGTATCTGAAGCAAGAGACAGTCCAAAATGTTCCTGGGAGAAGTTACACGCTTCACAGGTTGATTTACTTAATTATTAAATTATAAACTTTACACATGAGAAGATCATTCAAGAAATTCTTCTTTTCAAGAAGTTTCTAATCGTACTTCAATAACCCTTCGTTTTTTATCTTATCAGGAGCCAAAATCAATTAATTCGCTCGGAACGTTAAATACTAACTGCCTCCCAATTGCTTTTCGTAATTCTTAGAATCAGATGAGTTGAAACACGATCGAGATCACTTGTGAATAAGCAGCAGCATATAAATTTAGGAAATGAGCACCGTCATTTTTGATTTAGAAGCAAGGTTAGATTAGTTGCAATGTTTGGAGATACGAATAAAGTTGGACCGCGAAAAATGCTTTTTGTCACTCTAAAAAACTGTGTGGTATTTTTAAATTACACATTTGTACGTAGGTATGTCGTGATTGTACAGTAAAGGTCACAAATATATATGTAAAGCCCGACCAGGAAAATAAAAACCCTCGCCATATTGCGGAAAACTAATGGAATTAATTTCTTCAACTGGCAACAGTAACTTTGAAGACGTCATTAATGTCATGTGTCAATTGCTGTCTAAGTGAGGTGTCGATTGCTCGTGGTGCGTTTCTTGGATATTGTGGGCTATTTATGCGTTAAAATGCCGAAAACTATTAAAAACCAATTACGAAAAGTTATATTCAATATGACGAAGTATTTGTCGGAGATAAAGTCTGAAGGATTGAAGTATATTTCTTTATAACATCACATCACCGACGTTGTTGTCAACATGACTGGTAGGTACATCATTATAGTATGTTTTATGGAAATTGGCTAATTTGTGAATAAATTACAAGTAAAACTTTATTTTATTTTAGGTATATCCCGATCGTCTGCCGATACGTGAAATAATTGCTGTGAGCATGTTAACAAAATAGAAGAGAAATATAGATGCAGAGGACCTATAATTGATACAGAAATTGAGGAATTTATTATAAATGTTGGCGGCAGTGATAGTGATAGTGAAACATCTAGTCTTACTACTGTCAATGAGTCTGATGTATCTGATATTGAAGCAGTACAATCTGATCATGAGAACCATGAAATGTCATATGAATCGGTGGAATAATTAAATATTAAATAATAATTAATAATCAGTTCAGTTCAGTTAATATTTTTTAATGTTTGTTAATAATTTTTTTTTTTTATTATTATATTTTTATATTAAATATTTTATTTGATGATTAAAATTTGAATTGTGGTTTTATGTTGTCTCTATTTTAACCCACCTGTACTTTAATTTCTATCCCTACTATTATAAAGGTAAGTCTAAGTCTGTCTGTCTGTTCGCGATAAACCCGAGAACTACTGAAACTAATTTTATGCGGTTTTACCTAACGGGTACCTTAGTTCTTCCCGGTAATTTTAGCATATAATATTTGTAAATATTTTTAGTGTATCATAATTCACGCGGAGCACGAGGCGGGTCTCAATTTAAAACATATAATATCTAGCGACCCGCCTATGCTAGTATATATTATATGCTTAAACCACCGGCAAGAACTAAGCTACCCGGTAGTGAAAACCGCATCGAAATCGGTTCAGTAGTTTTTGAGTTTATCGCAAACAGACAGACAGACAGACGCCGGCGGCGACTTACGTTTATAATAATAGAGAAGATGTTGTAAATTAAACTTGATTTTTTTCATTATCTATATTTATTTATTTTATATTCACAATATTTTTACACTAGCCAATTACCATAAGTACCACTGTACTAAGTGTTGCTATAGTTATTGCTAATTTAACGCCCCCAGGGCAGGGTTTTTATTTTCTTGGTCGGGCTTTACATTAGCAACGCGTCCAAAATATCTATGTATATAACTCTATGCCATTAGCCATTAACCATAAGGTTGATGTTTACGTATAGGTATTTGACGCGATGTCTGAATAGATATAAATCTATGCCTTCGACTGTAGTTAAGTGCAAATCTGACGAATAATAGTGTAGTAATCCCAGTGCCACCAAATAAATGCTTATATAGTCCAATGTTGATCGAAGGGTCTCAGTCATTAAATTTACTTTAAAAATGGGAACTACAAAATCTGCATCAGAAACAATGCAAATACAGTCAACATAAAAGTCTTGTATTACAAATGAAGACTTAACAAAACTTATCATCTAATAAGAAGGAATTTTAAACGTCTATGGTCCATGCTTTATAAATTTTCACTTGTGCAAACTGAATCGCCTGAGGACTGAAGTCGGAAACTGCGCATACCTCAGGCACAAGTGGGGATGGTGTGGGTCGGCAGCTTGCGAGTGTGGAGATCCGAAGCAAAACATACACCACATGGTATTCGAGTGCCCCATCACTAGATACAACGGACCGGCTGAGGACTTTAAACATCTGACAAAGGATGCGAGTGTTTATCTGCATGGTTGTAAATTTTAATAATAATTTAATTGTTTTAAGTTTAAATCTAATATGTATTTAACTAACCAGTGTGTAATCGCCATACGATAAATAAATACTTGTACCATTTAGAATCAAACTATTATGCTAAAGCGTAGTTCCTAAAAAACAAAAAAATAAAATATCTCACGGGATATATTTTGGAATTTTCAGAAGCAAAGTAATTAACTAGATATAAGCTGGTCATCAAAATCCCAGCTACATGTGCTTACGCATCGTTGTTCTTGTCTAAATGAAGTTCCCTTATAGAGAATGATTCGGCACATCTAATTATCCTTGAACTCGTTGCTTCGTCTCAATAAGTATTACGTAAGGTTACGTATCCACTAGAGCTGTATAAGATCATATGAACCAATAATTAAGATGACTAAACGGTGCGCAAACAAAAAATGTCCCGCTAAGTAGTATCTGAAAATTGGAAATGTTAAGTTTTTGTAAATAACTATAGAGTAATCAGTCAGCTAGAGTAATCAGTGTGTGTTGCCAGTGATGACATATGGATCCGAGACGTGGTGCTTCACTATGGGCCTGATGAATAGGCTCAGAGTCGCTCAGCGAGCTATGGAGAGGGCTATGCTTGGAGTTTCTCTACGGGATCGAATCAGAAACGAGGAGATCCGTAGAAGAACCGGGGTAACCGACATAGCCAAACGGATTACCTCGTTGAAATGGCAATGGGCAGGCCATATAGCACGTAGAACAGATGGCCGTTGGGGGCCAAAAGTTCTGGAATGGAGACCACGGACTGGCAAGCGCAGCGTGGGACGTCCACCAACGAGATGGACGGACGATTTGGTGAAGGCCGCAGGTTCAGGGTGGATGCAAATCGCTTCCAATCGTAATGATTGGGCATCAATGAGTGAGGCCTATGTCCAGCAGTGGACGTCCTATGGCTGAAATGATGATGATGATGATGATGATGATAGAGTATCCCCTATATATTCAGCAATCTTTCACAGTTTGACTCTAGCCCCCGAAATAATTCCAAAACAATAACACGATTAATGAGCTTTTTTGATCCCACCGGTGATGCTCATTGCAACCAACGTGTTAACTGAGTATCTCCTTAACCCTGTGGATTATCGCGTAGTTGCTTTGGCTGTTCCTTCGAAGGAGCTATTGCGTTTTTTTTTCCGCACTAGTTCCTTCGCAAGAGAAAAAAGAAGAACTGCGTTTATTTTTTGGCCTTTAGAGTCTACGCTAGCTGACGCGGATTACCCGAAACGGACGCCCGTCGTCGTGCGCGCGTCTAATAAGAAATTGTATAAACAGCGCTAAGTGGCGCGGGCGCGTGCGACGGATTTTCGGTACATTTTAGACCCGCGAGCGGGCGCACGCGGCGGGCGTCCGCGTCAGCTAGCGTAGGCCCTTATTCCTTTGCAAGAACTGAAGCCGTGGTGGCCTAGTGGTTTGATCTAAGGCCTCTCAAGCAGAGGATCGTGGGTTCAAATCTCGGCTCGCACCTCTGAGTTTTTCGGAATTTATGTGCGAAATTACATTTCAATTTACCATGAGCTTTACGGTGAAGGAAAACATCGTGAGGAAACCTGTATACTCCTGTGAAGAAATTCAATGGTGTGTGTGAAGTTACCAATCCGCACTGGGCCTGCGTGGGAACTACGGCCCAAGCCCTCTCATTCTGAGAGGAGGCCTGTGCCCTGCAGTGGGACGTATAAATGGCTGGGATGATGATGATGATGAAGAACTGAAGGCACTACTGTAGGAACTATGCTTTCCGCGAATAATCCAACCGCGCTCAGTGGATCTCTGGTGGCCACTGCCGTAAATAAACGTGGGCGAAACGGCCACTCGCCCAGTCTCGCGGTCTCAAAAGGTTCCCGTTTTTGCTCAATTAAAAGTTCGTCATTTATTCTGCGGTGAGCTATCATAGGGCCTCGCAAACTATCAATATATTGCCCACACGAATCTAGTGATTTGAGAATCTGGTAAACTGCTTATAAAGGAAAATTTTGGTCCTGCGCCGCATCTGCTGGTGCCAATGGGCTTAGCTTAAAGCGCGAAGAATGGTATGTGTACCGTCATTCCATTTGCTCCTAGCAGCTTGCAAATCCTGCCGCCATGCTGTGTTCTGGTGTAGATAACACACCAGCAATTCTCTGGTATTACGGCTATCTTTTGTTGGTGGTGCTCACTTGCCATCAGGTGACCCACTTACTCGTTTCCCACCCTATGTCATAATAAAGCCACACCACACGTATCTGAAGACAGTCTATTTTACACATCTTCACACTGGACACATGCATTTCACAGCTTTGCTAGGCATCCCCGCATCACTGTCCTTGCGCCACTCAGCTTCCCCGCACATCTCTTGTGAAAACGTTCACACCGCTTCACAGATTTGCTACTTATCCTATCAACACTCCGCTTCTTTGTACAGATCTAGTAGATTTGCAGGCTAAAGGCCCGGCTACAACTTCGCGCGACTGGCGGCGCGGCGAGCATCATAGACCTAATTATCAGTTCATTGGGTGTGCCCACAGATACCCTTCAGACCCACCATGAGGGTAGGGTGGGACTGAACCATACCACCACAGTGCTGTGGTTTAGTGCTTTCAGGTTTTGTTTTTCCGAATATTACGTACCCGGTGTTAATAGCATCCCATATCATATGATGAAGTATAAGTACTTATAATTCAATCCAGAAAATAGGTAGGTTAGGTTAGTTAGGTAGTTTTTTCTGCCTGAAGGGCAAACCGCCTAGAAATAGGAGCACGGGGCTTCGTCGAATTAGTTTAAACTGTTATTAGGTCTGTTACCTATTTTTATTTTCAATTTATCATCATATTCCAGCACTGCTACGGTGGTATGGTTCTGTCCCACCCTACCCCCAGGGGTATGGCTATTAGGGGTATGGTAGGTCTGAAGGGGCCAAGTAGGGCAGCCACCACGGTGCGGCGACTATCTCGGCCGCGCAATGAACAGAGAAAACGCTCACCGCGTCGCCGGTCGTGCGAAGGCGTGGCCGGGCCATAACAAAACAAGCCTTACGGCTCGGCCACGACTTCGCGCGTTTAGCGGCGCGGCGAGCGTTTTCTGTGTTCATTGTGCGGCCGAGACGCTCGCCGTACAGAGGTTACCTGGCGGCACACGCAATGAACTGATAAAACGCTTGCCGAGCCGCTAAACGCGTGAAGTCGTGGCCAAGCCGTTAGATATTATCGAACAAGCGGTTTTTTTTCTAAAAGATGAACGAAATAATTACTTTAACCCGTTAACTGCTTAGAATTTTTCGTCGTGCATGCTCATTAGTCAGTAGGATAAATATTCAGAAATTTTCTGGGTGTATATCTTCTCTGACCTGGTCTGAAGTCATTGATGAACCTGATATTGATACTGCGTTTGACAGGTTTCATGACACATTCTGCCTTTTCTATAATCTTTGCTTTCCCATACAAAAAATTAAAATAAATTCGAATAATAAAAGACCGAGATGGATAACACCAGGAGTAAAATATTCATGCTTAAAGAAAAGAGAACTTAGATTTTTGTATTACAAGAATAAAACAAACGAACACAGGTTAAGATACAAAAAATATAATAAATTACTTAAAACCTGCATTTTTAATTCTAAACGTAATTTAAATAACGCGGCAATTATGAATTCCAAAAACAAATGTAAAACTACCTGGGACATCATAAAGGACAAAACCGATTGTGTAAAAAGTTTCAAAGGAGTTGAATCTATTAACTTTCAAGGCAAACTCATTAAAGACCCCCAGGACATTGCAAATATATTTAATAACTACTTCGTAACCATCGCTGAAAGTACAGGGAAAATAAAGGACTCCATTCGTATAAATAATACAAGTGCTAGTATATTTGTGGCGCCTTGTACACAAGGGGAGATTGTAAAAATTATTAAATCTTTGAGTAACACCAAATCGGTTGGATTTGATGGGGTTTCTACCCATATTCTAAAGTCATGTGCTATAGAACTGGCTACAATACTAGAACACTTAATAAATCAGTCTTTCATAAATGGAAAATTCCCTACGAAACTAAAACATTCAATTATAAAACCTATTTTCAAAAAAGGTGACGTTAATGAGTTAGGAAATCATCGACCTATAACGCTTATATCAAATTTTTCAAAAATTTTTGAAAGAGCTCTACATATAAGACTCATACGCTTCCTTGGAAAATATAACATCATTGATAAAGAACAAAACGGATTCCAGAAGGGCAAATCCACAACGTTAGCAGGTTACTCCTTATTAAAAACAATAACTGAGAAAATAGATAAAAAGCAACCAGTGACAGGACTTTTCTTTGACATGAGCAAGGCCTTTGATTGTGTTAGACACGAAACCTTGCTCAAAAAGTGCGAGAAATATGGCATTAGAGGCACCGCTCTGTCATGGCTTGAAAGTTACCTTACGGAACGCACTCAATGTGTAGAGATTACTAGGATTAGTCAAAACGCGACTGTCAGAAAGTACCTTTCCTCCCAGGTGACAAGCATAACCGGCGTTCCACAAGGTAGTGTGTTAGGTCCTTTGCTCTTTATAATCTACATTAATGATTTGCCGAAAATTTGTCCCGAGAAAATTGTATTGTTTGCTGATGACATTTCAGTTATTGTTTCTAATGACAAAATAAATAATTCATATATTAATAAGATAAACACTACCGTTGATAGTATAAGTAATTGGTTGGAGTGTAATAATTTATCAGTAAATGTCTCAAAAACAAAATGCATTCAGTTTAGCAATCAAATGGTGCAAAGACCAACATTGAACATTAAATATAGAGAGCAAACAATTGAAGAAATAGATGAAATTAAATTTTTAGGTTTTATCGTTGATCGCTTCTGCAATTGGAAACCACACGTTAAGAGCTTATGTAGCAGACTTGAAAAGTTCACTTACGCATTAAGGCGACTGAGACGTATAGCAGGAGAAAAGGCTGCACTTGCAGCTTACTATGGATACGTGGTTTCAATTATTGGCTATGGCGTTATTATATGGGGAAACTGCACTGATATAAATCAAGCGCTAATCAGTCAAAAGAAATGTGTTAGAGCTCTTTGCGATGTTGGTCCTCTTGAACCATGTCGGCCTCTTTTCAAGAGGCTGCATTTGTTAACTTTGCCTAGCATTTACATCATGGAAGCATGTGTTTTTGTCGCTACTTATCCTGATTGGTTCAAGAAACCTATGGCAAACCCAAAGTTGAGACCGAGAGATCCTACGAAAATGCTTCTACCGACATGCAGAAGCGCATTATATTCTAAGAATTGTCATATTATGACCATAAAAATATTTAATCATTTACCGCAACGCTTGAGACAAACCACTACCCCGATTTTTAGATTTAAACGAGAGTTGAAACAGTGGTTGATAAATATGTGTTTTTATTCTGTAAAAGATTATTTTAACTATGACACAAAATTACTATTTTAATTGTTGTTTTTTTCACGTTGAAATATTTTAATAAGTTGACATGTTATTATTATATCTTTGTTGTACTGTTTGACATATCACATAATATTGACATTATTTTCTGGATCTGCATGTATGAAATTTAATTACTATAGTCTTTGAAATATTGTTGTTATTTGTATTTAGATTTTCTAGTATTTTGGTATGACATGTGTGTAATAATTATTAATTCTGAAATGTTAAATTTTGTGTCTATTGCCTATGTCTTTTCATATAAGTACTTACATTAATATTTTGCATGCCTGATATAGGTGAAATGTGTGAAACTATTTTTCTGTACACTGTAACCTACTGTACCACATTTTAAGCATAATAAAGATTGATTATTGATTATTGATTATTGATTATTTTGCTCATGACGCCACCGGTACGAAATTATAAAAATAACCGTGTACAAGTCAGTCTTATTAAATTACGCTAGAGTGTTGTTTATTCTAAAACAAATCAAAACTTGGTCTTATTTATCAGACTGCGGCAAAAATCAGACTACGGCGGTTATAAGGTTAATACTTGATTAAAAACAACTAACTCATTTTGTTTCTTAGGCCTATTTAGATGGTGCGAGTTTCTCGCCTCGACTATACGATTATCGTAGCACGAGAAAAAATATAGTATCATGTAAACTACACGTACGATATCGCACGAGAAGGGGTGATAATCGCCTCGCCTTTAATGATTGAATGTCTCCGTGTAAACAAAATTTGAATACGAGAATCGTATTTCGAGTTCATGTGCTTTTCAGTCGCCGTCATGTCGTGAGTGCATCGTATGACATCGCATGCGTATAAAAAAAAACAAACTCAATACTAAGTGCAAGGCTACTTTTTCTCCCGAAAAATGCCAAAATCCCGCGGGATAGAAATACTAAAGTGAATTCAATTTCGGGCCTAATTTTAAAAATTATTTCCTTATTTCACCAATAGAAAGCTACACTATCCGTGATGGACATAGGCTGTTTTTTCCCTGGTAAAAATTCAAAATTCCCGCGGGATAGAATAGAATTAAGTGAACCCAATGGGTGATGGTGATGGTGATAATGGTGGTGATGGTGATGATGATGATGATGGTGGTGGTGATGGTGACGACGACGACGGCGATGATGATGATGATTATGTTATTGATGATGATGATGATGATGATGTTATTGATGATGATGATGATGATGATGATGGTGGTGGTGGTGATTATGATGATGATGGTGGGTGATGGTGATGATGGCGACGACGACGACGACGACGACGATGACGATGATGATGATGATGATGATAATGCTGATGATGATGTTGATAATGCTGATGATGATAGTGATGGCAGGTGATGAAGATGATGATGATCATGGTGGTGGTGATGATGATGATGATGGTGATGATGACGACGACGACGATTGGTGATTTTTTTTAAACCGGCTCGGTAGTTTCAAAGATTAACAAACTACAAACAAAAAAAAAGATTAGATATTTTCCTAGCCCTTGGGAATTTCAAAAAATCCACCCTAAATGCATTTCTATGATGCCTACCTACACTTATGCCAAATTTCAAGTCTCTAGCCCTCAAATAACCACGTAAGTTATCTGGTAAAACTCGTATTGAAAATCGGTTCGAACCGATTCGTGCGATTCTCGCATGTTCGTGAAAAAATGTCATACGAGAACGAGTTTAGACAGGTCGAGAAATCGTAAGCGAAAATCTCCCTAGAATGCAGGTCCTCGTGTAAACTACATTGCCTGGCGATAATCTCCTTTCGAGTATCGAATGACATAATAGTACGCGAGTTTTTATTTCTCGCATGAATGTAAACATTTTCGTACGATACTCGCTTGACGATTATCGCATACGAGAATGTCATACGATTTCTCGCCCCAAAACGTGCGAGAAACTCGTACCATCTAAATGGGCCTTCTTTATTGGAACTCGCCTATCCTATTAAGTACTATTTTATTTTTCAAGAACTGTCATTTATCATTATGAAACTGGGTATACCAAAGGGGTACACATTGACATATTTTAAACGTTTTAAGTTTTAAGCGTTCGGATCGAATGTTATAAATCTAAGCATTATCGCTTTAATACGTTCATTGTCCCCAAGTCCAAGTTTGCTTCCAATTTGCAGCTGTGAACCCATAGTGGAAGCACGGACTCCTAAAAAAAAAGCTTCATGACCCGAAATTGGGGGCACCCAGACAGGAAAGCTGTTAACGCATTCATATGCATTTTTGTGACGTTCGCCTAGTGCCGCTGGCGGGTGGATCCTACTATTTCTGTGTATTACTTGTATTATGAATTTTTTATTCATAGATGTACTACTGGGACAGATTCTCCCACTATTTCTATTGCTGGCGGCGACGACAAAAAAAAATAAGTCGCATCACCTTTTATGACGGTATAGCGTGTGACAGGGACGACACGGTTTCTGCCTAGGGCAAACCGAGGTAGACCTCCGGCTCGCTTCTTGACGGACTGAGCCGCAGGTCTACAATGGCTGGTCACTTGCGCGCGCGCCATGTTGGCGGTCCGCGCGTAGATGGCCGGCAGTCGGCTTTAGCGCGAGCAGGCGAACGGATACGCTTTTGATTCTATTTTTGTTTAACGCTTACGACTTACTAACTTACTTACGCACCTTACCCCTGCCTGTCGGTACATATTTGGCGCCCAGCGTGGGGCGGTTTTTTTGCCGCAATAGAAATAATGGGAAATAATTTGAAAAAACGCTTGTACCACTTTTACTATTTTGTATTTCCATGGAAATAGTGGGATACACCTCCGCTGGCATAATATAGGTCGGGCGTTATTTGAACGCACATGTGCGTTTGTGGCACCTGAAGAAGTTTCGAGTCTGACAGTCAGCAGCGAATGCGTTAAACAATATTTAGTGAGAGGATAGTGACAAAAAGACTCAAAAACTTTGAATATTTACCCATTAAATAAAGGAAACAAATTTCGATTCGCAAAATTTTATAAGAGGCACGAGTAGGAAGGAAAGTTACATTTTGCCGGACAATTATACAATATCGAACTAAATCTACCTCAAAGACTTTCTGCCGTGGATTCGGGGTCATCCTCGGGGTCATACCGTGGAACAGGAATCTCTCCATCAACAAGAACTCCACTGATCCCTAATATTTTGGAGATGATGTAATTGGACGCTAGTGCACCGTTGATTGTCCTGTTGTATAGAGTTGGCTGTTCTGGCATAGGAATCCTCATAATTTGCACATTCGTCGGGTGTGATCTGTTTCCTGTGAAAATGAGGATAGCAGTTACACCTTAGATGCTTTCATTACTATTTCTACAGGATGCCCACAAAATAATTGGACAAGTTTCTATCCACCGACAGGGCACCTTAAGCAATGTTTATATATGTTAAGTTTAGTATTCCGTGGTTTTCGAGATGATCGAATATTTCTTTATTAAAAAGTAAAGCTAATAATTATTAGGTGATACTTAAGCTCAGTTAGCGTACAAGAAAAATCGTGCAAGTTACATTACATCGCGCGGTCGTAAAGCGAACAAGTTTGAAATGGACAATCGAACGCCGCAATGTAGCGCAACTTGCACGAATTTTCTTGCAAGTCTAAACTAGGCTTTGAACTCAATAAAATAGATACCTAATTATTAGGCAACAACACAAAGTCCATAAATATTTATCCATCCATAAGCGTGTATAAGTTAATTAAGGGTAAGTAAAGGTCAGATGGGAGTAATTTTTGGTTTTAAATTTTGCTGACTTTGCTGGTTAGGATCCGAAAGCCTCCCGAACGAGAAGGCCGTAGCACCATCTAGCCCTTCGACAACTACACTATTAGACTTAAAGCGTACGTGCCCGTTGTAAACATCAAGTAGCACGCCACCGTCACAAATATTTATCAAAACATCCAATTGTGAATCGAATTAACCTGTTACCTTTTAATGCTTCCGACCGATGCTCGAGGTAGCAGTAGGTGTATCCGATGAAGACGCCTGTTGTGACAGCCACCGCTGTGATTATGAGCATTGCCACGGCGAATGCTATGCACGTCACCCATCTTGGTTTGCTGTGAACAGACAAGACTAAAGTCAATGTTATTTCAAGGTATGCTTGGCACGGCACACTGGTGCCTTCATAATTCGCCCTGTAACGGCAAGCAGTTCGTAAGTTATGGCACTACGGAAGAGCTAAATATGTAGTTGTACGAGGACCCTGCTAATAGAATTCTCTTGCTTGTGAATACTAGTGTTATAAGTTATGAACTTATGACGATATTTGTCGGATTCGTTTTTGCTCAAATGCGGCTTGCGTTTGATTTGTTGTCGTCAGTTACTCTATTAACCAGTTAACCGTCAAATTATTAATTAAAAAACTATACATTTCCCATGAGACTCGTTTATTATCAGTATTCCTTTTCTTCGAATCAGTTATTAGTCTTGTTACTTCTATACATATAAACGACAACACAAATCTGACAATAAACGAGAAAACGCGTCCTGCAAATAAATGATCAGAGGATTAGCAAATCTGGTTTATATTATAACTGACGTTACCTAACAATTCTGATACAAACCATATCTGATCCAAAACGTTTCGGATGGATATCGTGATATACGCTTTAATGTAAACAAGATCCTTCTTAAAGCGGTAACAGGATAACGACGCTACCGTGAGAAATAGGCACTCCTTTTAAAACTACAGCACCACACACAAAACAAGCTGCTGCAGTTTCGTCAAATAGAAAGCAATGATGCGGGCAACAGAAGATACCTGCTCAATGCGGACTTCAATTTCGTTTGACATGTCAAATGTGGAGTGCATTCCATTTGTAACTAGTATGACATGCTGAAATCAAAATTCGCAGTGGTCAGCTTGATCAGGAAATCTATTCGAGCATTGGCACCGGGAAACGAATGAATAATTTGTAAACAAGTCTAAGTTTGAAAACAGCGCAAGCTCAAATGCCAAATCGATGAGGCAATGATTACTACTTATCAAAGGTCTCTAGTAGGTATTTTCTGTACACAGTAATGCCTGGACTAGCCATTAAATGGAACAGCAAGAATACATATACCATTAAGTTAGACTAAGTACCTACCTACCTACCCAAATGTCAGGTTCAATTAACCCTTTTCCAGGCCCCGTCTATTTAGATGTGCTACTACAAAACTAATCATTGTGTTATATTGTTTACCTAGCAGGATTAATTTAAAAGCGAAGCTATTTTAAAGAAATTCAATTGATTTCCCACCATATTGTAAAGGACGCAAGGTCAAATCTTTGTGTACCTTTATGTGGTCGCTACATATGTCTTAATTTTACATAAAACATAATATAGTAGGTCAAGCAAAACGACAACGATCTGCAGCGACAAAAGGTCTTCAACAGGCGACATAGTTTCGTTTTCAGCTATAAGTTTTGGAAACCAGAACCATAAACTGGGGTGACTGAGTTGTAAAAACTTAACGTCTTTTCTTCGGAACATTTGTCCCGTTCATTGACATTTCAGGGGTATCTTATCTAGTAATAATTCTAAAACTATCAGAATAAATCGAAAATTATACGTAATAGTCACCCCGCTGCGGATGTTCTGTACGAGTATGTAAACACATTGAATATCCTTGCAACTCACTCCTTTATAAAATTGGGTACTTTCTCCTCTTCTAATATACTGTAGCCCATTATGTTCAACATCAAAAATGGTGTATATGTAAAATGTAAAAAAATAAAAATATAAAAAAGAGTTCCAAACAGGAATGACAGATTTGAATTTCTATTTTGGGTATAAACAATAATCATTGCAGCCAGCATTCAAATACGTAACAAAAGTTGTATGAAATTAAAGTGAATTTATTAAAAATAGCTTTTTCATTTTATTTGTAACTTAGAAACATATTTTGTTAATTTAAATGTATTGCATGCAAATTGTTGAAAAGTATTATTTCAGACTCCATACAAGTTCCGTATAATTCGACTTTACTCTATGACATTAGTTACACCTAACGTCATTTATATTTATTTACAATTTGTTTTGTATGATTTACATCAACAATCAAATGTAGTTTTTTTGATAAAAATATACCTTTTTTATATTTTTTTTACATGTTTTATATATTTTTTATTTTACAATCTTTTATATTATAATGTGTTGTAACTGCGGTCATTGTGGAGGGTGTGGGTGCGGAGCATTGTGCAGTGAATGTGCGTCACAAATAGTTTTTGCATTTGAAAGGTGTGTTCCTTTAAATAGTTATATAAACTTCTCAACGAGCTTTTATTTATTTCCAATTATAGTTTTTAAGTTTGTTAGGATCAAAGGTTGCTTGTCGAATCTCACCCACTTCTAGTAATCATATAGACTTGTAATTTAGTACAAATATGTAAATAGTATAATAACAATGCATGTACAGTCAGAAAAAAGTTTTTATTAAAAATAAAGAGCGTAACAAAAACTTATTTTAATTTAAAGCTTCGTTGTTTGAGGTTCGAAAAATACAACACTTTAAAACTAAACTATACTTACACACGTTTCTCGGTATTTCGAACACAAATGGACTAAAAATACCTACATGTACATTTATTAGCTATATTTATTATGTTTTCAGTATAGAAGTTAACATAATTTTAAATAGTTTCGTTGTTTCATTTAAAAACGTGTGCAAATTGGGTTCGGTACCAAAGGCCTGAGGTGCATTTAGTCTTGACATTCAAAACGTCTTAGTAGTACACTGACCAAGTGTACAAAATGACTTTTTTGTATAATACCATGGTTACAAAATTCGCTTAGTTTCAGAAAGACTTACGAAGCAAAACGTCTGGGTCGTGAAAATATCCAATAAGCAGAATGACTCAATTGTGTAACGTCTTAATTGTATTAAGGACTATGTTATCAAACGATTTTGTTTGTTTAATGTCTTAGTTATAAAATAAGCAAGTGGATGAAACGTCATGATTGCAAAACGACTTCATTGCACGAAAAATGAGTAGGTATTAACATTCTGTGAAACCTATGCCTATACATATTTTTAAGGCCAATGGTGGATCAGATATAAGACTGCCCATATAGTCATATATCTACTTAAATATCAAGTGGGCTGTAATCGAATTTGAAGTAGTAAGGAGGTGATAATAAAATAAAGTATTGTCATTAGACAATCTAGACAAACTGCTACCTAGACATTTTTCATACTTTACGATATAATTACATAGTCTTTCATATTATCAAGACATTCTATAATATTGGCCGCAAAGATTATCTAGACGATTTACCTGAGAAAACATTATGACTTAAAGTCGTTTTACAGCCAAGTCATTCCATTTACTAAGGCTTATAGCAATGTGGGTGATTTACAGACCAAGACATTTTGCTACCCAGGCAATTTACAACCTTAGATGTTTTGAATGCCAAGACTAAATGCACCTCAGGCCTTTGGTACCGAACCCTGCAAATTTTACTGTTAAGTTTCAAATGTAAAAATAAATGGGTACCCGGCCGTAAATATTGCACATCGGTCTTTGGAAAAAGACGCAGCAAATGTCGGCTTCATAGAGCGTTGTCGCACGCTACGCTACTTACATTAAGCATGGAAGTAATAAGTACTACGTACAACGGGAATGAGCTCTATCTGTGCATCTTGCAGCTAAAATAAAGAAAATAAAACCTTATGCTACGGTCGTAAGAGTCTTGTTGTCTTGTTGAAGCTGAGTGAAAGGGCAACCAGATAACACTACGTCCCGTTCTAACAGTGACTTAGAGTTGCCAGTTAAGTTGATTTCAATCCTTTCGTTTTTTGTAGAACAATATGCGATTGATGTAATGTAATGAAGTAAAAACATTTACTTCTAAAATGTTTCTAAATACATATAAATAATAATTTATTACCGACATGTTAAAGCAATATTATTTGTTGCTACGTGTAAAGCCTTATTAACGCAAAAATTTTGCGATTGGCGTATAGGTTTTCTTTTATTTGTATGAAATACGGACACCTGACCTGACAACCCCACATGAACCATCCAACCAATCAAAATCAACCATCGCCAGAGAGGGATAAGAGGTGCAGTTACTGAGCTCTCGTTCCCGTTGTACGTAGTACTATTACTTCCATGCATACAAGTACCTATGTGAGACAACGCTCTACGAAGCCGACATTCAAGATCCGAGTCTTGTTCCAAAGACCGATGTGCAATCTTTAGGCTGCGTTTCCACCAGAGATGTGCGAGGATGCGTTGCGAGGGATGTGTTTGTCATAAAAAAAAAAAAAAAAAAAAAAAAAAACCAATAGAAACACTTCATTCAATTAGGACCTTTTAAATGAAGTGTTTCTATTGGTTTATGACAAACACATCCCTCGCAACGCATCCTCGCACAGCTCCGGTGGATACGCAGCCTAAAGGCCGGGTACTGTAGCTAACAGAAACATGAAATTTTGCACGTTCCGCTATTCAACGCTAGGTGGCAGCATGTTGTATGCAATTTTCATTTTCATTTACTTACTTCACAGCAGATTTTCAATGACATTTTCCAATTTTTGCCATGTTGTGCGCTGCGATCTTTTTCTGTACCCCCACCACCCGCTTTGGCTACGTGCACGACGGTGGCGCCGCGTAGTTTTGACAACATTTCCTCCCCATTTATTTCCAATTTTTGCCATGTTGTGCGCTGCGATCTTTTTCTGTACCCCCACCACCCGCTTTGGCTACGTGCACGACGGTGGCGCCGCGTAGCGTTGACAACAATTCCTCCCCATTTATTTCCAATTTTTGCCATGTTGTGCGCTGCGATCTTTTTTCTGTACCCCCACCACCCGCTTTGGCTACGTGCACGACGGTAGCGCCGCGTAGTGTTGCCAACATTTCCTCCCCATTTATTTCCAATTTTTGCCATGTTGTGCGCTACGATCTTTTTCTTTACTCCCACCACCCGCTTTGGCTACGTGCACGACGGCGGCGCCGCGTAGTGTTGACAACATTTCCTCCCCAGTTACTTCCAATTTTTGCCATGTTGTGCACTGCGATCTTTTTCTGTACCCCCACCACCCGCTTCGCACATAGCCAATACCATTACATAAAGTTCTAATCATGCTACCGGTTCAGAAATTAATACGTTTTTCGGATAGAGGCTACGAGGAATAATCACCAAGGTTTAAGAATGTATTAATGAGCTTATGAGCATTTCCGGCGTTACTGGTTACGGTACAAACGGGGACAAATGGCATTTCCTCTTGTTCTTTCTAATTTGTTGTAAAGACGCGGAATATTGACCCAAGTATGAAAGTTGATGCTGTTTCTTTGTTTCTGGGTGTATTGTATCGATTATTGCTATTGCTTGTTCAGGTTCGCACAATGCTGCGCAATGACAGGAGTGATCACGTGTTTGCTGCTCACATACGTAGTGACACTCGGCATAGGCGTCGGCCTTGGGTACAACTACTGCTTCGTTGACTTCAAAGCGAATCCACAGGGTAAATAAAAATTTGATGTCGTCTTAAAAAAGCCACGGTAGCCAAGTGGTTAGTTAGACCTATGGCTTATTACGCAGAGAACCGTGGGCTGGAACCCGGGCTCGCAACTCTGAATTTTTGGCAATTTATGTACAGATTTACATTTGATATTTATTACGAGGTTTTCAGTGAAAGAAAACATCACAAATAATTTGCATACATTAGCGAAGTAATTAGCCGGTGTGTGAAAAGTTCCCGTCGTACATAATGGTTTACGTTACGCAAACCTGCAATGGTTTTGCACACTATGAGATAGACAAAAAAAAAAACAGTATGACACACATACACAAAAATAAAAAAGTATATGTCCGCTACAATACGTCTGAACGATAAAAATACTATGTAAAGGCCATCCTCTATCTGAATGATCTTGCACGTTTCTACTTCCTCAATCCCCGTTCTTCACCTCACGACTTTACGTATTTACGCCCATACACTACCATCTACACTAGCAAAACTTTCGGGTCACTACCATAAATCGTAATATTTCGAAAACTAATTCACCTAGCTTAAAAAAATAAATTGAACCTTATAGACAATTTAATAATCCTTCATTACACGTATAAAAACTTATAGGTTGACCTTAAGTAATGGCATCAGAAAAGTTATAAACAAAATGATCGCTTTTTTTCTGAAATTAGAACTTCTTATTTTCGTAACTCTCATTGTTATTGTTTTTGTTCTGCTATAAAATGTATTTATAAGAAGTCTCCCAGGTATCTAATAGTCATTATTAAAGTAGTAATTATTCACTCACACCTAAGGAATGTACGACAAACCTCACAGTGCTGGAAAATGGGAGAAGTCAGCGAGAAACAGCAAGAATAGTCGGTGTATCGTTGTTCACAGGTCAGTGTGTTCGCCAGCGGTTTCTAGAAACTGGTTTGACCCTACTCAGACCAATAACAGGCAGACCCAGGTGCACGACGGCACAGGAAGATCGATATCTAGTCAACGCTATGCTGCGAAATTGGTTTCTTACGGGAACAGCGCTGGCTCAACATTTTTTAGGGCTTGCTGGAAGCAACCCTAGTGCTTGAACTGTAAGACAGCGACTTGCTGAAGGTTATTTGAAACCATTTAGACCTGCAAATGATCCGAAACTCGAGAGGCCCCATCATATAGCAAAACGAATTTATGCACGCGAACACTCGGATTGGACGATTGACAACTAGTCAAATATCGTGTTCTCGGAAGAATCAAAATTTATGCTGTATAAAAACGACGGAAGGGCAAAGGTGTACAGAAAACCAGGAGAAAGATTTATGCAAGCCTGTATTGAAGAAAAGGTGGCATACGGTGGTGGTTCCGTACTCGTATGGGCTGAAATTTCTGCGGAAAGCCGAACAGAACTAGTACTGATCGAAAACGGTACTCTTCATGGCGTAAAATATGTGGATGAAATCCTTCACGAGCACATCGGTCCATTTATGGCAAGTATCTGTGAGAGTGCTATCTTTATGGACGATATCGCCCGTCCACGCACTGCTCGTATAGTGCATACCTACCTTGATGAGATGCATATTCGTCCCATGGTATGGCCAGCTCATAGCCCCGACCTCAACCCGATCAAGCACGCCTGGGACGAGCTCGGACGACGTGTGAGACAACGCGATCCTCCTTCAATTACGCTTCGTGACTTGAGACATGCATTGGTAGAGGAATGGAAGAATAATCCCCAACAGTGTTTCAGAAACTTGGTGTACAGCATGCCGAATCGCATTGCAGCAGTGCAGACAGCACGTGAGGGTAATACCAAGTACTACACTGTGTTAAAACTACTTTTAAATATAAAAAGTTCAATATTTTCAGTTTTCGTTTTACAAGCAAATTGACGCCATTTATAATTTTTCGTTATAAACAAAATAAAATAAATGATCACTTGATCAGTAATAAATGTAATGCATTTTATTTTAGTAACATTAAATTGTCTATAAGGTTCAATTTATTTCAATACGATAGCTTTATTCGTTTTCAAGATATTAAAGTAAATGCTAGTGACCCGAAAGTTTTGCTCTCGAGTGTAGATAAACTACGGCGTACATTTAAGACTTGCACCTACCCTAAAAAATCTGTTTTATTATAGGTAGCTTTTTCATTTTACCAATTTTTACACGTACATGATACTTATCACGATATGGATTCCTTGAGTCTGAAATAAATTATTATTATTTTTTTATTTAAAAATCGGTTTACTCCTACTCATTTATTTACCATTGTTTCGTTGACAGGTACAAAAAAGGAAATACCAACCGCAAGACTCAGAGCAATAGGCGACCCAGATCCAACGGAGAATCCAGTGATGCCAGATTTCAGAGCAGCAACGAGGAAGTTTGTGACAGAGGACTACCCTCTTATGGCGACGATGGTTGTACCCGTGTGGTCAAGGGCAAACATAACTATGCTCTTACAGAAGATAAGGCGGGCAAAGAAAAACATCACTTTAGAAATACTTTCAACGTGATCTTGAAAGTGGAAGATAATAAAGTGCACACACACACAATGTTTCAAAGTTTTATTTTCGACAAAAATATGAATAGGTACTAAATACGCGCAATAACACTTTCGGACTGTTAGCTCCTCTGCTAGGTTCCACTTGTGGGTGCAGCAGGATTTTCAAGTAGTTGTCGACCCATTTACGTAGTGGAACCAACAATTTTAGTTTTAGACAGTATTATTTTGGGCTCAGGACGATTTCGTCCACAGTCCTATTTCGCCACCTTCTTAAATCGTCCTCACTGTCATATGGTCTACCGTTCTGATTCACCAACATTCCTATATCGTCACTTTCCTATCTTGTCCGCATTCCTACATGGGTCACAGTACCAAATCGTCAACATTTCTGTTTCGACCGCAGTGCCAACTCGTCAACAGTCTTATTTCGACCACAGTTCTAACTCGTCAACATTCCTATTTGTATCAAGCAGCACTGTGGTCGATAAAGGAATGTGGACGAGTTGGCACGGGTGATCAAGTAGTACTGTGGTCGATAAAAGAAAGTGGATGATTTGGCACTGTAGTCGAAATAGGAATGTAGACAAAATGGGATACTGACGATATCAGAAAGTGAACGAGTTAGGAACGTGACGATTTAGGAATTGTTGCCTGACGACATGGCACTGTGGACGATTTAGGAATTGTAGCCTGACGACATGGCACTGTGGACGATTTAGGAATTGTAGCCTGACGACATGGCACTGTGGACGATTTAGGAATTGTAGCCTGACGTCATGGCACTGTGGACGATTTAGGAATTGTAGACTGACGACATGGCACTGTGGACGATTTAGGAATTGTAGCCTGACGACATGGCACTGTGGACGATTTAAGAAGGTGATGAAATGGGGCTGTGGACGAAGTCATCCTGAGCCTTCTTTTGGACTTGTGGCCGCACTGGCCATATTTGACTTAAAGATTATATTATGAAAAATTTTTGAATGTATGCGCATCAAGATGTGCATATATAAATATATACATGAACAAAAAAATAACCTGAACCTTTTACAAAGTGGAGATATAGGTAAATATTTTTCAATCCTAACAACACCACCATTATCATGCTGTGGGTGGAAAAAAAATCCTAAAAAAAATATAATTCGTTCAGATATACATATTTAATCCAATGGTAAATTATAGTTCCTTGTGAGCTCTGCATATTGAGATTAAAACTCATTTACCAATAAAGGTGACTAGACATGTTCTTTCCGTGTACACTTCAGGTATAAATTTAAATCAAGCATAAAATGGACCGAGAGATGAACAGGGTCTCGAGCTCAAATAGCTATGTGAAATCTGAAAGGGATGTCCAGATTTTATAATTAAAATTTCATAATGTATACTTACATGATGATGATGACAGTGTTCAGGGCACTGAGTGAAAGTCGGCAAAACGCTTAAATTATATCGATACCGGAAATCTCAAATGGCGTAAAGGACAAAAATGCGAAAATGAGTCTTAAATGCCATCGTATACAGCTTTTTTTTCCCTATCGAATGGCGTTTAAGACTCATTTTCGCATTTTTGTCCTTTACGCCATTTGAGATTTCCGGTATCGATATGTATAGACGCTGAATTATCCGGAACTATAATAGATTAAATCCCAAAAAAATAAAATATTTAACGATCAAAGATAGTAAGATGTGAACTTGTGGAGTTTTAGTTCAAAGACGCTAGTGGTTTTTTTTTCTTCTTGTCTGAAGCTCTCAATAATGACGTTGACAATTTTATATATTGACACTGTTAGGGTTTTAGTCTTTTTCTAATGATCTTTTTATAATTTTGAATATTTATTTTCTTACTGTATATTTTCTACATATTATAATAATTTTGAGTACCTATTTATTTTCTTTTGTATATTTTCTATGACATTTACTTTACGATGTTTATTTACTTATAAAGTATTTCGATAATATTTATTTGTATTTTTGAATTTTATTGATTTTATATTGAAGGGAGTAATTTAAACAATACATAATGGGTAACTGTGTCGCAACTATAATGTCGCAAGTAATGCATATATCAGAGAAGTAAGTCTACTATGTCTCTGCCTTCTTTAATTAACTCAGCCACGACCTCAGCCATTTCGAGGTGCTAGACTGTAATGGCCATTTTAGACCTGCAAGAAAAAACGTGCACGTTGCATTGCTTTGCAGCGCTCGATTGACTACTTCAATCCAGTTTGCTTTACTGGCTCGCAATGCAACTTGTACGTTTTTTTTGCAGGTCTAAACTCGGCTTAGTGTAGAATATTGCGATTCCCTAATAGTCCTTTGTAAGTACACAGTGGATACAATATCTGATATTGACGAAAACTGCAAGCGCTACAGGGTCTACTTGGGTTTATTTATTGCAACATTTAAGAGTTTAATGTATTTTGAAAACTTTGCCCAGATGTTTGAACGCATGAATTCTTGTAACGTTGCTGTTTCTCAGTTAATGCTGGACATTAGATAAATTGCACTAACTCAATTTTTATTTAATTTGAGGTGTCCATACATCCTAAATTGTATTAGACTAATTTTAACAAATGAGTTAATGCATTATGTTGCCTAGCATTAACTGAGTAAAAAACACTAATTTTGCGTTACGATTTTAATTTCACTCTGTATACATATATTATTATTAATGTGTGGGCAATGATTAGATTTAGCTATTCTTAACACATTGGGATATGAGATAAATAATCATGTGTATACAGTAATAATACTGTCATTATCACTATCGATCTCAAATGACCAAAAATATTTCAACTACAGTGTAACTATACTTAATACCGTTTGTTAGTTCTTCAAACTGCAATTATTATCAAATGCATTTCAGATTCTCGATGTGGATATCGGTTTGTTCCTTCGTAACCTGCATGATACTGTGCATGACGTGCATGCTAGCGTTTGGCATCGGACTTGGCTACAACTACTCCTTCGTTGACTACAAAACCAAACACGTTTATGGTAAGTAAAATTGATTGATTCAGGTGTTATTTTGCGAAGCTCTAAATCAGTGTTCCGCAAAGTGTGTGCCGCGGCACACTGGTGTACCGTTGTCATTAGTTGGTGTGCCTCGAAAAAATAAGGTTATCTCATAAAGCTAAATAGACGGACGGAAAAAAATACTTACACAGATGTAAATCACGCGAGCGCACGAGCGAGGCGTAATGTTGATTAATATTACTTAAAAATTGATTTTTAATTTATGGTGCAGTACCTCCAAAAATTCGTTTTCCTAGATGTACCTTGTACACAAAAATTTTGCGGAACACTGCTCTATATCAATAAACTGCAACATTCTTACCTTGCTTCTCCACTACCAACTAGCTATATCTTTTTTTCTATTATGTTGATAAAATTATATTCTATTCTAAATGTTATTTTACTAGGATCGCGTCTTACGTCGTACTGACTTGTGCTCGCTCAGTGACTCAAATTAATAGTGGAAATATGTTTTGTTATAGTGGAAGGAAAGTATAAGAAGACGCGCCCAACCAACTATCACGGCCCTGGATACTATAGACCGACAACCCGGGCAACGCGATCAAAGACTAAGGCTCCAAAAAAACTCGAAGTTTATGAAGTTATAAGAGAAGCTCCAGTAGATTTACCTAGAGAAAACCCGATAGAATTTATAAAAGATGTAGAAGGTGCATTGCCGTTACTTCTTGACAAGCCTCGCCAAGAATCCCCTTTGCGTGACCTGTATTTCACTGTCAAAACCTTGCCAACAACAAGAGTGAGACTCATTAGAAAGTTTGATGCTTCTTTTAATGCTAGTACGCCAGAACTTAGCGTTAACAATGAAACTGAAATTAAAGTTAATACAACTGAGAAATCATCAATCCAACGTCATCATATAAATACTACGGAAGAATACTCCAGTCCAGAGGCAATAAGTGTTGATATTACAAAGGTAACGAATGTAGACAATTCGTCAATCGCAAAGACTGTAATGAATCTGAAGCAGTTACTGAGTTTTATGACATTGATGCAAGAGAAGAAAAAGAAATTTAGCGTTCAAGTTACAACCCTTTAGTATTACGTTTTACTATAATTATACGTGCGCTTTGTAAGATAACTGACGTTTTTATTGCAAATTACGTATTTGTTTTGAACATCTTAAGTATACCCGCCCTATGTAGAACAACATGTAACAGGATGCCCACAGCATTATAGATGCAATAAATACTATGTAATAATGAATACATCAACAGAAAAACCGTATCAAAATCTGTTTAGTGAAGTGAAATGACATGGAAATGGAAAGTTATTCAATGGTGTGAGTCCAGTGTTGGGCAAAATTTAGTTTGACTAATGATTGATGACTAATGATTAGATACGTCAATCATGATTGATGACTAATGATTTGTTAGTTTAGTCATGGTGTGGTGATTGATGATGATTAGTTTCAATCTTAGTCAAGCAATCATGATTGATCGTTTATGATTATCGTTTATGACTTTAATTCATGAGCCACCATAGAACCTTTTCAAAGGAAAAGTCATTTCGATTTTCCTTGTTAATTAATGCGATGTCACTATGACGTTTACCAGGAAATGGTTCCATAGTAGCTCATGTCCTTGACCATACAGGACACAAATGCCAACAAATTGGTGGTTTAAATATATTTTTCTTTTGTTTGTTTTCATTTTGATGAATTTGGATCGGTACATGATTACATTAATTTACTCTAAGATAGCATAAGGACAGTACAAATCTACCAGAAAAGCGATAACTCGAACAGAAGTCGACGAAACAAACAAACATTCACATTCCGTTAGAAGCATCAATCACATGGTCGTGATTAAAACTAACGACTGAATGACTAATGATTTGTGGCGTTAGTCATGATTAGTTCAATCATGATTAAATCAATCATGATTACATTAGTCATGATTGATCAGTTGATTGACAAAATTAGTTGAATTGCCCCACACTGTGAGTCAAGTTTTCCTATTCGCATTGGGCCCGTCTGGAAACTGCAGCCCAAGCCTTCTCATTGCCGTAGTTTCATATGCACCATTGACTATGCCAATACCTACCCAGCAGTATAATGACGTAAGGCCGGAGATGATGAAATGAACATAACATTTAGAGGGGCATACAGATAGAGAGAAGAAATATGTTAGATAGGTACGCAGTTATTAGGTTAGATAGGCAAATACTTTGATCAATTATAACTGTAGATCCACAGTCGCGCGCCCGAAAATGTCCGAGCCAAATGAGCGCCACTTTGATAAAAGTGGCCTTCTTTTTCTCAGTACGTTGCGTGAAATTGTCAAGTTTAGCTGTCAAGTGTCAACCGAAATTCGACTGTAATGAAGTAAAGACTAGGTTCAAATTTCTGTGTAGGTGATGATTTTAATTGTTACGCAAACAAATAAAAAAGTTCGGACATCCTTTGAAGGGGATTTTGTTCGGCAATGTGTATCTTCAGGGCAAATAGGTTAGTTATTTATTGGGTTGGGTAAGGTATGGTTCATGTGAACTTCCCAATCCGCACTGGCCCGCGTGGGAACTATGGCCCAAGCACTCTCATTCTGAGAGGAGT
Source organism: Archips xylosteana (assembly GCA_947563465.1). Taxonomy (NCBI): domain Eukaryota; kingdom Metazoa; phylum Arthropoda; class Insecta; order Lepidoptera; family Tortricidae; genus Archips; species Archips xylosteana. The sequence goes on from OX387355.1 coordinate 15,927,596, forward strand.
GTGCCCTGCAGTGAGACGTATTTAGGCTGGGATGATAATGATCATGATGAAATTACTACAAGTTTCAAAACTATTTTACACGTTTGATATCAATACTTATTTATGCTTGAGATATCAATATCACACTCTGATTTTTAAGGTTCCGTACATTAAAAGAAAAAAAAACCGGCCAAGTGCGAGTCGGACTCGCGCACGAAGGGTTCCGTACAATTATCTATAAAAATCACGTTTGTTGTATGGGAGCCCCCTTAAATATTTTTTTATTTTAATTTAATGATTTATTTTTAAAGTCAATATATAATTAAATATTCTGTGAATATTTCAAGCGTCTACCTGTTGCCGTTATCAATATCGAGCAAAAACGACCAAAAAAAATCACGTATGTTGTATGGGAGCCCCCTTAAATATTTATTTTATTCCATTTTTTAGTATTTGTTGTTATAGCGGCAACCGAAATACATTATATGTGAAAATTTCAACTCTCTAGCTATCACGGTTCCCGAGATACAGCCTGGTGACAGACGGACAGACAGACAGACGGACAGACAGACAGACGGACAGACGGACGGACAGCAGAGCCTCAGTAATAGGATTCCCGTTTTTACCCTTTGGGTATGGAACCCTAAAAAGAACCAAGTCAAAACGCTTTTTCTCAGAACCGCTTGGAGGTACCTGAAATTAATATCATATCAACTATCTGCAATCCTTTCAAGTCTTAAATAAAATGTAACTTGTAGGTGATCACAACTAAAAGATAGAGTCATTAAAACGGGCGTTCTCATACAAATTGACAACATTTCATATTTCTAAGACTATAATTTGATTCGTTCTGTTTATTCTGTTTGGAAAGAGAAAGACGCTGATAGTTTTAAATTTTCACTAGGATTATTAATTAATTTGTTACAATTTTTTAAAGATGTGCTTATTCTAAAAGAGCGCAACGATAGAATAGATCCATTACTTTTGTCTAGTCTCTATTAAAAAAAGTGATGACGTAAATTTGACGTTAAGGTTGTTTTATCTAATTTAAAATTATGACAGCTCTTTTTTCTAGTGAAAAGGGTAAAGGAAAAATATCTATTCTGTGGATGTATTTGTAAGTACATATATGTTTTTAAATTTGTTGTATTTTTTTAAATATGGAGAAATAAATTGTAATAAATATTTTTCCGTGTTCAGGGGGCGAAACTCTTTCGATTCCTGCAGTAATTTTCAGGTGTTAAAAAAATGAAAGGTTGTCATTTGTTACAATTTTTTAAAGATTTGCTTATTCTAAAAGAGCGCAACGATAGAATAGATCCATTACTTTCGTCTACCTAGTCTCTATTAAAAAAAAGTGATGACGTAAATTTGACGTTAAGGTTATCTAACTTATCTAATTTAAAATTATGAAAACTAGTGAAAAGGGTAAAGGAAACATATCTATTCTGTGGATGTATTTGTAAGTACGTATAATATTTTTAAGAACCAGAGGCGTATATGAAATAAAAAACAATTGTCAGGCTAGTTTACTTAATATTTCAATCACAAATTTATTATTAATGTTAAAGATCACACATCTTTTAGAGGAAACAATCTACTACATCTATACACAATAATTCACAGAAAATAGCCACAAAATAAACCACTTAGCTGAAACCTCTCCGCGCGAGCACCGACCGGTAAAAAGCCCGGTAAACGATCTGACACCTAGTTTTATTGAAGTTGCCGTGACGTCACAGATTCCTACCATACGAAGTTTAGTACTACCCTAACACGGCCTCTCCTGACTGTGCGCCGTCCTCGGGCACGTCTTCAGTTGAAGCATTCTGGGCTGGATCCTCATCTTGGCTCACATGTGGCTCGGTAGGGGGTCCTGCCTGCGCATCGTCATCATCACTATTCTTGCACGTACAAGCCGTGTCTGCAAGACAGAGGCACCGCAGCGCATGTCCAAATCCCTTTGGATAGTACCGCAGCACTCATCCATATTAAACACGCAAGACGGGAGCACCGCAGTGTACCACTAGTCAGCTGCTGGTCAGCTCTGCAGCCACACCATCTGGTTGCAGGACTAACAGGTCTGCTCGGCTGACCGCCAAGAACAGGCCACAACCGCTCCTTATCATTCACAGCAATCTGTGAACCAATAAAAACATCACTCACATTCAAAAAAACAAAGGAAAACTTTTCAGGACACCATTTACCCTTCCACGGCACCATATATTGGGCCACAGCTTGTTTCATCTTGCTTCGAGCACCGGCCAATAGCCTGAGCTCATATCGGTCACTCGGCCTAACCTGACCGCAAGTAACGCTTGTTTTACTGAACTTTCGCGGCTATGAGATCTACGATTAGGCCGCTCTCGCGACATACATATAACGGGCTCGCGAACGTGAAACGCGATGAGAACGAGACCGGGTCCGACCACAAGAACGAGAACGAGAACGGGAGCGAGACCATTCACAACGTTTAGGGTGAAATTGTTCAACACTATGACGGTGGGGTAGTTCGCGAGAATGACGACGCGAGGGTACACGAGATCGACGGCGGGCACAATAGGATTCATCCGAAAGGGAACTTTCATCCGAATCTCGTCTTCGGCGTGACCGCTCACGAGGTTTTTTACGCCTGTGAGGGTGGGATGCGTCGACCGACTTACTACGCGATCTCGATCGAGGCATTATACAAAACGGCGATAGTAGTGGATTGTTTCAAAGTACAAATCGAATATTGTGGACAAAAGTGAATCCCACTTCTGATTTTAAGAACCAGAGGCGTATATGAAATAAAAAACAATTGTCAGGCTAGTTTACTTAATATTTCAATCACAAATTTATTATTAATGTTAAAGATCACACATCTTTTAGAGGAAACAATCTACTACATCTATACACAATAATTCACAGAAAATAGCCACAAAATAAACCACTTAGCTGAAACCTCTCCGCGCGAGCACCGACCGGTAAAAAGCCCGGTAAACGATCTGACACCTAGTTTTATTGAAGTTGCCGTGACGTCACAGATTCCTACCATACGAAGTTTAGTACTACCCTAACAATATGTTTTTAAATTTGTTGTATTTTTTTAAATATGGAGAAATAAATTATAATAAATATTTTTCCGTGTTCAGGAGGCGAAACTCTTTCGATTCCTGCAGTAATTTTCAGGTGTTAAAAAAATGAAAGGTTGTCAATTCTGGATGAAAATTTTAACTTTTTATGCCAGTCTGTCTCTGTCTATGACAATAAGCAATATAAAATTGCAACACACCGGCACGCAGCCTCACGCAGAAGGGGAATATAGTATAAATGTTCCCAGGTGAATTTTTAGCTTCGAGCCCCTATCTTTCAAAACAAACGGTATCGTCATAGTTTTAAGGTTCAAATTTAATGTAATGGCTCGAAGCGAAAAATTCACCTGGGAAGATTTTTACTATAATCGTCACGGAGATATTGCAGCGTGCTTGTCGCGTGCTCGCTACGAGCACGACGCCTGCACGCTGCGGCGTCTCACTACTCCGCCGAGAAACCCGGGCAAAAACGTTAGTGTGAACAAGCCATAATAGGGGAGCTGATTTTAATTATACAACATTTTTCGTCCATTCTTGTCTATTTTTTTTCGTTGTCTCTGACAACGTTGACAACCATGATTAATTGTCATTGTATTGCTACTGGTGTATTTCGTAAACGTATATTTATATTATTTTAAGCTATTGCTACTGTTATGTACAATATTCTTTAGACTTCTATTATTCGATTATTTGCTATTTATAATTTATTTAGTTTTTTATAATTTTATTTAGAGAGAAAGTGTATTGAAAATCATTTAAAATGGGTAACTGCCTTGGTAGAATACTGTCCCACGTTATGTTTATATGCGAGAAGTAAGTTATGGTTAAAAATTAATCTTATATATAAAATTCTCGTGTCGCGGTGTTTTTTACCAAACTCCTCCGGTATGGATCGACCGATTCTCATGAAATTTTGTGTGCATATCGGGTAGGTCTGAGAATCGGCCAACATCTATTTTTCATACCCCTAAATGTTAAGGGTGGTTCACCCCTTAATTTTTGACGTGACAACGTCTAATAAATCGATGAACGCCGGCTGCATACACGAAAAAGGATGACGTAACGTAAGTACATGAGCCGCGTAGGCCAGTTGCAAGAGAGCGGCGAACGCGTTACAAGAGGATGTACAATCAGGGGGGTGCGAGGGAGGGCGGGGTCGGGGGGGGCGGTATTAAAGGGGGTTTCATTTTTTTGCCTCTACTCTAAGGCGGAACAAAGTTCGCCGGGTCAGCTAGTACCTCTGTGCTTTTACTAGAGTTTCGTACTCGAAGGGTGACAAACGGAACTCTAAGGGCCCTACCACACAAGCGATTTTGTTCGGCGATTTTTTTATTTTATTGGTCGTGCCAGACGCGTGACGTGGCAGACGCCGACAGTCACCGTTTATTTATATCTACAGACATTAAGCACACGAGAAACGAGCCAGGACAGATTCCGTTGTATTCACATCTAGCAGATGCGTGCCGTGTTAGGCATCGACAGACACCGTCGTCAAGAACAAAACTCATCTGCACAGTTCCGGTGCCATGTTCACACTGACCGGCAGAGTGTTGCCACCTTACGCGTGGAACAAGTGGCTAAGCTTTACTCAAAAAGAAGCTAGACACGTGAAATTTTACCCTCCTCGCAGAAGTGGCTAGAAAGTGGCTAAGAAATGTAGTTAGATTATTATCGATTTTTAAACATTTATTGATTACTTAAAGAAAAAAAAATTAATATTAAAAGTTTATGTCAAAGGCGAAGGTTTGTTGTTTGGTTTGGGCTTTTTGGTTCTATGAATTTCCTGTAGAATGCTGGCTGAAATTTGGTATGTGGCACACGTCTCATTATTTTCTTTTTTAAAATATCGAATGGTTAGTATTGAATTTAATGTTAGTAAGTCCATTATATTCCTATTTTTATTTTTCACAATGTTCACTGTGGAAAATAGCCTCTCCACTTCATTTTATACTTTTATTTGTAATTATATTCTAAAAATTAAAAAGTGGCTAGAAAAAGTGGCTAAATTATTTAGCTAACGAATTTTTATTTTATAGCTAACAAGTTTTAAAAAGTTGCTAGATCTAGCCAAGAAGTGGCCAAAGTGGCAACACTGGCCCAGATAACCACAGACACGTACAGACATGAACCGCGCATTCTGGCCAGGCACGGCCCGTCTCTATCCGTGTCTGCGAGGTCGTGTTACGATAGATATGAATTCGTTAATAGAAACTGTATATAGAAGAATATTATATTGTCTGCCACGGTACGAGTCTGACACGGCCGGTGTGTGTAGATATGAATCGAACTTAACACTTACTAAACTACGATTTTTAATTTCGTGGAATTCTGACAAATGCCAGATTTTGACGTTTCAGAGGCAACAAACCTTTTTTCATTTTGAATCTATTTATTATTTTAGAAACATAATAAAATAGGCACATTCATTACCAATTATAAATATAGTGAAGGAGAGCTTTCACTATAAGAAGTTATCAGTTTTCATTTATTATTCTATATTTATTTCATAGGCTTTTAAGAGATTCGTGTATTCATGGTTTGTGTGAGACAGTTCATAATGATATTAGTCCTTTTTAAAAAACATAACACATAGCAATAAACAAAAACTTTTCAAGGAAATGCTAATATCAATCAACGAAAACGACAAAAATAATACGGAAACAGGAGAGCGAGCACATTCGAAGATTCAAGACAGAAGCCGAATGACTTTAATATTTTTTTTGACAGAAGAATGATATTTGATGGTTTTTATTTAAGTATGTACCTTGTCTATGAAATTTTAAATTACAAACCTCTTGAGACGACGATTGAAACTTAATACATAACTATTAATTATAATTTAAGTCCGAAAGTTTGCGATATACTTACATATGTCAATCATCGCAATGATACCCGAGACAATTTATTTTTACACGACTACGGCAAAGCCAAAAGGAAGTGTAATGATTTTTAACAGTCTATGTTTTACTCATATTTTATTACGTCTGAACAGTTAGATCAAAAAATATTCTAACTACGTATTATTAATTAATGATTTATTACATTATGTCCAATTTTAATGTGTATACTAAGGAATTTGTGCTCTGTATTTCCTAGTTTTTGTTTCATCTCGTTTAAATTTTGGGGAAATATTTTTTGCCTAGTAACACTAAGAAATGTCAGAATTCCACGAAATTAAAATCGTAGTTTAGCGTGATCGTGTATTTCGTAGTATAAGGTTCTTTGTAAATGGAACAAAACTATATATGAATTTCACGGGATGACCGCAAAAATAAAAAAAAATGGAGTTGGAACAAAACTCTTGCAGCAACTAGCTGTTTGTTTACGTTATATTATATCAATGGAGTAATTATTATCGAATGCATTTCAGATTCTCGATGTTTATAGCGGGCTGTTCCTTATTAACCTGCGTCATACTATGCATGACGTGCATGCTAGCGTTTGGCATCGGACTTGGGTACAACTACTCCTTCGTTGACTATAAAACCAAACACGTTTACGGTAAGTATACTTGGTTGATTCAGGCGTTATTTTGCGGAAGTCAATATCATTGAACTGCAACATTTATACCCCGCTTTGCGCTACCAACTATGCATGACTGCTATAAAATTCAAAATCCAAAATTTATTTCTGTGAGTAGGCCGTTAAGGGATCTTTTACATGTCTTTTTTTTAGTCTCCCAGCGCCGGAAAGATCATGATCGCCAAGAAGAATACGACGAAAGAAACTAGGCACTAAATCATTTTTTCTAAAAAAAACCGGTTGTCTGTAAAGTCGGTTTACGGACGATAGTTTAACGTGACAACGTCATAACAAAACCTTCAAAAAACAAAAATGAAACCAGGCGGTCACCCATCCAAGTACTGACCGCGCCCGACGTTGCTTAACCTTGGTGATCGGACGAGAACCGATGTTTTGTCAAATATCTTGAAAACGGTGCATCCCCCTCAACCCCCCCCCACCCGCACCCCGCACCCCTCATTAAAAATTACCCAAGCGCTAGTACTAAGATTGTACATCCTGGCGCGCGCTGCTCTCTTGTATATCCTGGCGTCTCTTGTAAACCCACTAAACAGCCTCTACCTCTGTGCGACACATTCAAGACCTACTCAGACATAAGCAATATCTCTGTCACGTGCTGGGTTAAATGATAACCATTTGATAGCGATATCACTTATGTCTGAATAGGCCTTTACTGTCAGCATTGGATTAAGGTTAGCACAAGCAGTGTCTCGAGCTCCGAACCACTGTCTTTCATAACCATAACACAGGGTATCCTAGCATGAATTCCAGGGAACAATTTTATTGTATCGATAACAGCAGGCCTGGCCTGGGCTGTTAATGCTTGATTTTATGACCCTGCCTACGAAGCAAGAGGTCCTGGGTTCAAATCCCGGTAAGGGCATTTATTTGTGTGATGAGCACGAATATTTGTTACTGAGTTATGGATGTTTTCTATGTATTTAAGTATTTATTTATCTATATAAGTATGTCTATCGTCGTCTAGTACCCATAGTACAAGCCTTGCTTAGTTTGGGACTAGGTAGGTCGATTTGTGTGAGATTGTCCTCTAATATTATTATTCTCTTTATTTATATTTTTTCTCTTAGGTTAGATTTTTATAATAATTATACAAAAAGTAAAATATAAAACTATACATACAAAACTATTATTATTATTAAAAACTATTACTGTAATATGATGAACCCGCCCTCTTCCACTTCCACATGAAACGATGCATAATGTCTTACAGGCCCAACTATTTACATTGGGTTATGCTGTAATGATAGTTGTTATGTGAAATAAACAAATTAAAAACTAAAAGGAATTAATTCCCATCACGGCGCTAATGTAACTACAGTGGGACCCCAGTAATGCGACAAACGTTTTGCAGGGCAGTGTCGGAATATCGAATTTTTCGTATTACAGAGTACTGCCTAACACCCCCTATAGTCCGGATTTTTTTGAAAAAGAGTACCTTGTAATCCGTGAAATTACATAATGAATCTTTGATCAATTATAACTGAAGATACACATTGCCGAACAAAATCCCCTTCAAAAAATGTCCGAACATTTTTATTTGTTTGCATAACAATTAAAATCATCACCTACACAGAAATTTGAACCTAGTCTTTACTTCATTACAGTCGAATTTCGGTTGACACTTGACAGCTAAACTTGACAATTTCACGCAACGTACTGAGAAAAAAGAAGGCCACTTTTATCAAAGTGGCGCTCATTTGGCTCGGACATTTTCGGGCGCGCGACAGTTATAATTGATCAAAGTAATGAATGTATTTCGGATTTAGTAAATTAAACAACACAATAGAAAGCTTACGTTTCATTTTAAAATTAACGTCATTAATAATAAGGACATACAAAAAATAATAACTAAACTTTATATGAAAAACTAATTAACTGACGACCGGATAGCCTAGTTGTCAGAGAACCTGACTACGAAGCTTGAGGTCCCGGGTTCGATTCCCGGTCGGGGCAGACATTTTTGTGTGAATAATACGAAGTCGAGTCTTGGGTGTTTAATATGTATTTATGTATGTATCTATCTATATAAGTATGTTTATCCGTTGTCTTAGTACCCATAGTAGGTACAAGCTTTGCTTAGTTTGGGACTAGGCCAATTGGTGTGAATTTTCCCATGATATTTATTTATTATTCATTTATTATATACTACTTTACTTTATTTCGCGGACCGGAAGACGCAGACGACCTGGTTAAGGTTGCGGGATCGCGTTGGATGCGGAGGGCACTGGACCGATCTATTTGGCGAGCCTTGGGGGAGGCCTATGTTCAGCAGTGGACGTCTTTCGGCTGAAATGATGATGATATTGATGATGAAACTTTATTTAAGGTGTCGAGCACAATAAATACAGCGTAGTGGTGGCGCATACAATTTGCATGCGTGTCACTGGCACTAAAGTGTTATTTTACTAGAGTCACGTCTTGGGATTATTGTTTTATGGCATCATCAGCTCCATTAGTAATTTTCGTAGTCGTTGAAATTAGCAGTGGAAATATTTTTCGTTATAGTGGCAGCACAGTATAAGAAGACTCGCCCAACCAACTATCACGGGCCTGGATACTACAAGCCGACAACCAAGCAAACGCGGAAGAAGCCTAAATTAGTACTACGGGCTTCAGAAGGGCCCAAAGTTTTTGAAGTTGCTAAAGAATTTCCAGTAGACTTACCTCATGACAACGGGATAGAACTTATGAGAGCTGTATCGGGTGAGGAACCACGTGTTAACTTAAGCTATGGAGAATCCCCTTTGCATAGCCTTTATTTTACCGCCCTTAAAACCTTGCCAACAACAAAATTTAGACTCATTAAAAATTTTAATGATTCTTTTAATGCTAGCACGCCTGGTGTAAGCGTTAAAAATGAAACTGAAGTTACAGTTGATGATATTGCCGATAAATCATCAATTCAATTTCGTCATATAAATACTACGGAAAAGTATTCTGGTCCAGAGGCAATAAGAGTTGATGTTGCAAAGATACCGAATGTAGACAATTCGTCAATGTCAATGACTATAATGAATCTAAAGCAGTTATTAAGTTTTCTGACAATGTTGCGAGAGAAGAAGAAGAAATTTAGCATTCAAGTTACCCTTTAGTGTTATGTTTATTATAAATTATAATTATACGAAGATTTGTAACTTAACTGTCTTTTTATTGCAAACTAGCTTTTGCCCACGACTTGGTCTGTGCACAGATAAAATTTATGAACAACTCCGGTTCTCTATCCCGCGGAAAATTGCAAAAATCGCTTCTCAGTGCACCTCTGTGATCCTATGATGATCCTGTGATGCATAAATAAATATGCATAAGACTGTTCCTAAACATCTGATAGAATTGGATTCTCGTCGAGTAGCGATTTTGCTTGTTTTTGTATTATAATGGGTAAACATTGGTAAACTCCGTTTTATCCTGTTGTGGGTCAAGTTATTCATCGGTTGAGTATTTTCCTTTCGTCACGTAGCGGTCACTTCTCAAAACGACCACATGTCTGGAAGAACACTTCCCATAATGACCATTCCTATAAAGACAAGTCGCCCACTTCCTAAATTGACCACATTCCTATAACGGCTGTTTCCCAAAATGGCTACTTCTCAAAACGACCACCTATCTCCGAGACACTACTTCCCAGAATGACCATTCTACCGGTTACCAAATTGACCACTTCCCAGAAGGGCTATTTCCCAAAACAACCAATTCTCAAGTCGCCCACTTTCTAAATATACCACAATCCTACCATCAGCCTCTCGTCCAACGGCCAGCAGCCAATACGATAAGAAACTTTAAAAAATGCATCCATTTTTTCGAGAAATAAAGTACCAGTAGGGCTAACACAATCACATATACGGCCACGTTTTATGACCAAGCCTGACGTAAATAAAAAAATTATGAATAGGGATTGCTGAGCCTACATTTCCTTTATTTGTAACTTAGCTGTGTAATGTAAATTTCTATAGGTACGTTATTGACAGACTTATATAATTATAAGATGTTTTTAGTCGTTTAGGGAAAAATAGCCCATCTGGGAAAAGGTCAATCTGGGGACCAGTCTTTATAGGAATGGTCAGTATGGGAAGTGGTCTTCCAGACATGTGGTCGTTTTGGGAAGTGGTCAGTGCACGTTCTGGATGTTACGAGACTGGTAATTCTAAGAAGTAGGCAATATGAAAGTAGTCGTCTTGGGAAATGCCCCTTCTGGGAAGTGATCAATCTGGGAATCGGTCTTTATAGGAATGGTCGTTATGGAAAGTGGTCTTCCAGATATTTGGTCGTTTTAGGAAGTGGCCGTTACGTGACGAAAGGAGTAATTTGAGTAAGTATATTTTTATAATTCAGATGGTATAATGTAGTCTCTGTATCTCTAACAATTTGTTTCGGAATTCTTAAACAAATTCTTACCAGTTGGTTAAACACTAAGAATATTATTCAGATCATGAGATCCGATTTATTTTGGAGTCAAAGTAAAAAATTTATATGTATATGTATTCCCAGTATATTCCTACTAACTGGTAGAAATTTGTAAAGGTACAGTCAGCCTCAGCAGTCGATGAATACTTTGTGAGAGTGTGAATGAGTATTTTGTCGCAATAACCAGTTACAATAGGTAAGTAATATAGGTAGCTGTCTACGGGCACAGCAGTACCAGTCTGGATATAATCAAAGAAGAACCTGAATTTTATGAGAGAGAATACTTCCTCAATTTTTTTTTATTAAAATTATTTCTAGCAATTGACCACAACAACATACCTACGCGTATTCTGTTTCAAAAATAAATTAAACAGGATAAGTAAATCTTTCTCTTTTTTTCATATCGCATTCTTAGATCAACAGAGCATCAACTCGGAATACAATACAATAGAATACAATACATTACAATACAATACAATACAATACAATACAATACAATACAATAAAATACAATACAATACAATACAAATATTCTTTATTGATCACCAAAACAGTACAGAACAAAATTAATAAAAATAAAAAATCAGGCAGAAAATAGGCGGTCTTATCGCTCAAAAGCAATCTCTTCCAGACAACCAATGTTGGATACATGTAGAAATATGAATCAATAAATATTAAAAACAATACAAACTTACAATATTTACATACATTTTTTATTTGTTTATTGATTTATTTATTTATCACACACATAAATAAACAAACACATTAAATATAATACTTATACACTAAATAATATACCATTTTCATTTAAACCTTCCAGAAATTGACTGAACGCTAAATTAAAATGGACATATTACTTTGAGTTGCTGCTCTGTTGATCTGGGAGTGCGATATAACCTATTTATATCACTTTGTTCTAAATCTATGGGTTTTGTCATCTAGGACATTTATGCAACCTGCCTAGTTTTTGTCTATTCTTGTATTTGCTCTTGTGTCTATTTTCTTTTAGTTGACTTTGACGTTGGCAATGGTTATTGTTTCATCTTTCATAGTATTGCTACTGTTATAATGTACACGATTCTATAGATATTTGTGATTTTGAATCTCGATTATTTGCTATAATCTTACTTAGATTTTATTATTGTATTTTTAGTAATAAAGTGAAGTAAAAAATCAATACAAAATGGGTAACTGCCTTGGTAGTATTATGTCCAACGTTATTTATTTTTCCGAAAAGTAAGTAATGAATGAATCTTTAAGTACTTGAAAAACCGAAATTTCGTATGTACAACGCAAAAAATATATAACTAATTGAGTAGGTACCATAAGTACCAAGTAGTACAATACAATACAAAATATTCTTTATTGAACACCAAAAGCAGTACAGTGACATTACAAAAATAAAAATTCAGGCAGACAATAGGCGGTCTTATCGCTAAAAAGGGATCTCTTCAAGACAACCAATTAGTCACAAATGAATAAATATGAACAGACTAATGTAGATGGCAGAATAGGTGTACCTAGGTAGTATTGCAAAATGTGAAAAGAGAATTCCGCCAATTGATTGTGGTTGAAAATGGTTAGAATATTATGATTATTATGAAATTATTATACTTACTAGCTTTTGCCCGCGACTCCGTCCGCGTGGAATTAGTAATTTGGGCAGCTTATTTTTTTTATCAAATTGGCTTTTTCATCAATTATGGCTCTCCTTAGTTCCTCGATATAAAAAAAAAATAACCCGCCCCCGCAACCCCCCCCCCCCCCCCCCCCGCAAACCCCCTCACCCCCATCCCAACCCCACCCCCCACCAAACACCCGCACACCCACGTTCACATTCACTACCGTACTCCCAAGTCAAGCGTGCCTATAGAAGTTTTACTTCAAAAACCCCTGATTTTGAAACATTCTTCCGCTCCGCTCCGCTCCTATTGGTGTTAGCGTGATGGTATATAGCCTATAGCCTTCCTCGATAAATGAGCTATCTAACACTGAAAGAATTTTTCAAATCGGAGCAGTAGTTCCTGAGATTAGCGCGTTCAAACAACTAACAAACAATTCTTCAGCTTATTAATTCTTCTAAAAACTGTTCGATATTTTTTTAAATAGACGTACCTTTCTTATTTGTAAACCGATTGAAATGAAACAAACACTAAATGTAAATCCAAGAAAATACCAACATATCAGTGAAAACCGCATCCTTCTAGGTTAAGCCGTTTCTGAGATTAGCGCGCACAAACGCACAGACAAACAGACAATAATTCTAAAAATCATTGTTTCGGGTTCTAATGCGCTAATAAATAGCCCTAGTGACAGTTTTTCTCAAATATCTTCAATGTACAGACACCGACTTGTTACAGATTTATTATATGTATATAGATATAGATTAATGCGAAAGTAACTCTAAGTGTCTGATCCCTCTTTATACGTATGCTTAAAATTCTGAACTGATTTATTACGAAATTTGTAAGGAAGTGTCGAAACTCTGGAACAGACAAAGGATAGTCTTGTCTCGGAAATCATTCCCTAAGTGGGTAAAAAGGGGGGGGGGGAGAATTTTATATGGGAACCAGCTGTTGCCCGCGACTCCATCTGCGAAAAATAGGGGTAGGTATAAAAAAAATAGCCTACGACCTATTCTCAGACCTACCAAATGTAGAGAAAAAAGTTTCATAAAAATCGGTCAAGCCGTTTCGGAGGAGTTCGATAACAAACACCGTGACACGAGATTTTTATATATACAGGATGACGTCTAAGACGTAATACAAAATTATATTTTCTGGATCCACTCATGATTACGATCAACTTTTACTATGGGAGTAATATCGAAATCGGTAGAAAAAAATTGAGCCTCCCATACTAAAAGCAATCAACTGGTTTCGCAATTTGTATGGAGACGTCAATTTTGTGTTTACGTTTTCGATGTTGGTCCCATAATAAAAGTTGATCGTAATCATGAGTGGATCTAGCAAATATAATTTTGTATTACGTCTTAGATGTCACCCTGTAGACTAGCTGTTGCCCGCAACTCCGTCTGCGAAGAATAGGGGTGTAAAGAATAGCCAGCCTACTACTTATTCTCAGACCTACCGAATACGGACAAAAAAGTTTAATAAAAATCAGTCAAGCCGTTTCGGAGGAGTTCGAACAAACACCGTGACACGAGATTTTTATATATTAGACTTCGTCATTTTTGAAATTAGAGACGTGAAACTTCTAATTTAGTTTAAACACACGTGGCAGTGATTTTGTAAGTTTTTAGGGTTCCGTACCCAAAGGGTAAAAACGGAAACCCAATTACTGAGGCTCCGCTGTCCGTCCGTCCGTCTGTCACCAGGCTGTATCTCGGGAACCGTGATAGCTAGAGAGTTGAAATTTTCACAGATGATGTATTTCGGTTGTCGCTATAACAAAAAATACTAAAAAATGGAATTAAATAAATATTTAAGGGGGCTCCCATAAAACAAACGTGATTTTTTTGCTCGTTTTTGCTCGATATTGATAACGGCAACAGGTAGACACTTAAAATATTCACAGAATATTTAATTATATATTGACTTTAGAAATAAGTCATTAAAATAAAATAAAAAAAATATTTAAGGGGGCTCCCATACAACAAACGTGATTTTTATAGATAATTGTACGGAACCCTTCGTGCGCGAGTCCGATTCGCACTTGACCGGTTTTTTTTATGCTTATTCGATGAAATAGTTAAAGAATCTCACCACAAATTTTAATTCGGCGCGGACGAAGTCGCGGGCAAAAGCTATTAAACTATAAATAATGACTAAAATCATTATAGACTTGACTTTTAAGAATGCAAATCGTAGATTTAATTTGAAAATATTCGCAAAGAGAAAAAATGGGTCAAATTCTCAAATTTCTGTTCCCAAAGAAAACATGCACAATGGTTGAATGCGTTATACAAATGTTGCATCATCAACCGCTTCTATCTAGCGCCTGCTCTAAAATCAATAGGCTGAATGCGTTAATAACATTGGCATTAATAATAAAATTTCTTTAGTACTTACTAGCACACCGATACCATGCCGCTAACAGCAGTTGGCGGCAGATAGCAATCGTTTTGTAGTCGGCTACATAATTGTGACAGTATTATACTTACTATGAGGTGCTTCTGCAGTACGTCTGTGTACTTGTACTTTAGACAGGCTTCTGACATAGTAACATTAATGTTGATTGTTTATTGCTAGTTTGACGCTGATGACAGTAGTAAATTGTTATGTGCGTTCATAGTAGGTACTCGACTTGGACAACGGCAATGTGACGAAAGTTTTGTTTTGTGAAGTCGAAATCCATGAACACATTTGTTGATCCCCTTATTATAAGTCTCTTACATTTCAGGTTTTCGATGTGCTTAGCGTTCACTTTACTGATCTCCTGCTCAATTATTTGCATGGTGTGCATGCTAGCATTTGGTATCGGGCTTGGTTACAATTACTCCTACGTGGACTACAGAACTAAGCATACATACAGTAAGATCTTTTTTTTATAAATGCTTATTTTCTTTGTGTTTTCTCTATTATTTTCAAATAACGTATCGTAGAATAGTATTTTCTCAATTGACTGTACACTGCAGTCATGTAGCAAATCAGTGGAGATATTTCTTTATACGTTATCTTTTTCTTGTAGTCGCACAACAATATAAGAAGGTCCGGCCTACGAACTACCACGGTCCTGGTTACTACAGGCCAACTACCCTGAACCCTAAATTAACTAAAAGAACGAAAATTAAGACTACGAAACGTTGGTGGTACGATCAAAGGGCGCAGATGAAAAGTAAGGAGCAAGAGCCTAAAGTTGTCGAATACGTACAGGAATTCCCAGAAGAGGCACCAGATCTGTCTCCTGCTGCGATGGCTCCGAATGAGGTTGGATTGAATGGTGCATTAAGATTTGGATATCCCAACCCATTAGAGAAATTGTACTTTACAACACCAACATCAACATCCAAACTAAGATTTAGTTTCAGTTTGCCTCCCCAGAATCAGTCAACCATATATATGACAACACAAGTTAGCAACGACTCTTTAGTCGATAAACTCAACATCACAGAGAAAGTAGGTAATGCGTCCAATAATAGTGACTTTAATGCAACAAAACACCGTAAAGTATCAGAACCAATAAACGTCAATGTTACGAAGACACGTGACGCCGCTCCTCCATTTATTCTAAAGACCATGATGCATCAAAACCAGTTGATGAAATGGCTGTCAAAATTGCAGGACGCGAACAAAACCTTTGCTGTTCACGTTATTACTAATTAGTTTTTATATTTTAATATTAATATAGACATATTTTAGTAGTAAAAATACTTGTTTGTTTTGAATGCCCTATATCGAAGATTACTAGATATTGTAAAATTTTAACCATTTTAGTGAAGTGTTGGGTTTAACAATCGGAATTTTCAATGTTTGAGTAATTTACTAGATTACAATCAAAGAAAATGAAAACAAGATACTTATTATCTCTTTAGGTAACGTTTATCTAAGCGCTCGGTTTCGTAGAAATGACGAACAAAACCGATTAAAATTTTACAATGTCTGACAATATATCACTAAATTTTTATAAATAAGCTTGCTACTTGGCGTGTATTATTTCCAGTAATAAATGAATAATAGTATTAGTTGGACTAGTTGGAAGAGTCTCCGAGCGAGTTGGTCTTAACCCTTTGACCATTATTTTTTTATAGCAATAATCGAGAACTTTACGATACGCACAGCATGGATTTTTTTTTATGATTTTTAAGAAAGAGAAGTATATATTTTATTTCGGGGTTTCCGAATTATAAGACGGCAATATGTTTGCCGCTATCAGCCAAGGGCAGTAAGTGACAAGACCGTCATGGCAGTTTGCTGGGGGAATTGCGGGTGGCATGAAGTATCTAAAATGAATAAATTAAAAACCAATAGAATGATAAGAAATAATTAAAAACTTTATTTAACTTAACTTAAAACTGAATTCTTTCAAATAAATAACTACATATGTCTGTCTGTCAGTTCGCGATAGAGTCAAAAAACATTCGACCTTATTCTGATTGCGCCCAAAGATTTGTTTATTCTATTTATAATATTTTTAATATGTAGGTATTGTATATTATTTCCAAGTAGGTATTGTAATCCCAGCAAAACTGTGGATAGGTTGCTAGCATGTAATAATTTGAAGTACCTATTGAATTAAGCTATTGCTCCATATAAAATCAATAACAATAGTAGCCTAACCTACCTTTTCCTTTACTAAACACCAGACACTTAACGGATAGTGGCAAATATATTGCAGTCTTCATTTTTTGAAATTATCAAACAACAGATTTTTGTTCTTTAAACTTTATATCGCCAAACTTGTCTCTGAAACTAGAGAATTACTTGTGACTATCGGATAAATCCAGCAAAGAAAATTTTATTTACAAACACTTTTGTTCAAATTTTTTTTATTTATGTTAGAAAGGCCAGACAAACGAACTAGTGGGTCACCTGATGTTAAATGATCACCACTGTCCTGCAGCGCTTTACGCGATGCCAGTGCGTTGTCGGCCCTTAAGGAGAGGGAATAGGGGAAGGGGGAGAGGGAAGGGGTGAGGTATTGGGCCCCCGGCACTCTCACTGACCGTACGAAACGCAAGCAGGATTACTGCTGCTTCACGCCGGTTTTCTGTGCGAGGGTGGGCAATATAGGCAATAATAATAGTGGTAATATATAGGCAATAGTTAAAAATCTAAGTTTAGGCCTAAGAATCATCATTTAACAAGGGATGGAATAACTTTTAAGAGCTTTCTTTTTATTTGTAGATTAGTACGAGTATATTCTCTTAACCGTTAATACGCACCGGTCTATATTTGCTTAGAGACATTTGGTACATAGGCTCTTCTTCGCAATCCTCGTATTCGTCTGTGTTACTGTTGTTCACCTCCTCCGGTTCGCCTCGCTCCTCCAGCAAGTGCACTGGTGCCCGTGGCCGCCCTCTGGGCGGCCCGCGCTGCCCGCGCGCCGCTTGCCGCCAGCCGCGGCTGGTCCCGCGCGCTCCGCGTGAACCCTTATACTCGTAAAAACCCCCGGCTGCTCCCGCCGGCCCCGAACGCCTTGCCAGCTCAAAAACCATGTTCCTGGCTCCTAGTCTTGGACACATTCTTCTCAAGTGACCGATTTGTTGACACCCGCTGCACACGTAATCTTTGTATAGGCATTCGTTGGCTTGATGCCTCCGGTTTCCGCACTTTGGGCACTCATTACAAAATACGCGATGAACATTTTCTATCCGCTCCTCGCTCCCGCGCTCGACTGCGATCGCGTCCCGCTCAGCTGCTTCTAAGGATAACGCTAATGTGACCGCTCGCTTGTAGGTAATTTTTTCTTCCGCAAATAGTCTTTGTCGGATTGTTTCACTCTTGAGGCCACAAACTAATTGATCACGAATATTGTCATCTAAGTTACTTTCCAATTCACAATGTATTGACAACTTTTTCAATTCTGTTACGTAATCCGCTATCGATTCATTATTAACCTTTCGTATGCCGGAATTTAAAAAAAAAAAAGTCGTGCATTCTAGCCTCAACAGTTTCATAGAAATCCAATGATACAGATTTAAAAAAAAATACAAAAAGAGGCCTTAAATTGGGTACGGATCCGGTACAAGGCATACGAAGGGTTAAGTTGACGCCGCTGCTGAAATTTATATCTTTCTGATAATAGCGAGGGTTTTGGTTGCAGGTGGTTTGTGAGTAACTCAACTGCATATTTATAGGTCAACGTCGACGGCTTTTTAGGGCTGGCTAGCGTAGATAAAATTTCGTAAGCCTCTTCACCCATAACGGATATAAGCGTCGGTAGTTTCAAATCGTCTTCCACTTTGCTCACTTTGAAGTACATTTCGATTCTTTCCACATAATTTGACCAATTACCAGTTTTCAATACAAATTCCCGCATTTGTCCGATCGACATTTTAACGATGTGCACACACGAGACACTTTTATTATTATTTTTTAATCCGTCGTTCGCCACTGCTAAATAAAAGGTGTGCGTGCGGTCGGTACAATATTTATTATAGCACTAAAAATGTGAGCATACCCTACATAATATACAACACATACATACATAAATACATAAGCTCTAAAAACATAAAACCCTCCGGCAGTCGGGTAATAATAACAGTTTAACCCGTACCTTTCCATTTGGTTTGGAGGTGTTTGGATTTCCGTAGATTCACATTACTGACACACACACATATTTTTTGTATTGAGCTTTGGCCTTTAGCTACCAGGACTATCAGGTTAAAAAAGAATAAATTTAAAGAGGATTCACTTCACATAAGCAGACAGAGCGTAACAGATAACAAAACATCAACAAACGCCAATTTTAACCGCTGTCCAAGTGTCCACTTTTTGACATCTCGTCGACGTTTTAACCTGTCTGTGAAATCATTTGAAAATAAACTTTACAAAATAATGTTTTTATTGCAACTTGAATAATGTCACTGGATGTATCTGAAATTTTATCATGTGGTAAGTCTTGCAGCTAGGTTACAATATGAATTACATCTAAATGGGTTTATCTTCATAGGTTAGGCTCAGCAGTGGGGTACATACAGACTAGTCAGGCTGGCTGATGGTAGCAGTAAATGTAATATATTAGAACTGATTGCACCAATTAAGCCCAAAATGAAGCTGTTTCTACTACCATCAGGTGCTAAAAAGAAACATAGGGATCGAGATTCACTTGGCTCAAAGCATAAAAGTAGAACACCTATTAAATTCAACGTAGTAGAAGTCAAAAAGCAGTAAAAGTAAAGTAGATTGTAACGCATTAGTATTCACTATAAGTAATTTCTTTAGGAATCCGGGTAAAGTATGATAATCCATGCTTGAATTATATATACCTACTGTCACTAGTTTTCGCTACGTTGCCTGAGCAGAACCTCAGTTATTATTCCTTAACATCCCACAGGATATTCTAGATTGAAAAGCTATCCATGTTTGCAAGACCTGTAGGTCAATTTGCAAGATCTTTGTCATTTTTTTTTCAAACCATTTCGACGTCAATTACAATTGATGTCTTCTACAAAAGATATGTTCTGCATAAACAATTTCTGTTTTATATCTTCTTCAAAGCAGAGTTTTTCCTCAAAACGTGATGCTATAGTGACTGGACAATTCAGGTGCAAATTTCAAAACAAAACCTCAAATTGACCTTTACTAGATAGCATAATATCTGCCTGGAGAGAAATCTCTCTCTTGCAACTTTTACCTACTCATACCGGATTATAATGCAGCAATTCGAATGTGTTCTTTATGGGAAACGTTGAGAGGGAATGAATGAAGACTGCAGTATCTTGATACTTCTTATACCTCGAATTATCCTATTTCTGGAGTTATCTAAAAGCAGTGAAATGCACGGATGTAAATAAGTTTAGTAAAATTATAATATTATTTATTTCAGCCTCTTCTGCAAGATTTTTATTCCTGTTTGTATTGCGTTGACGGTTTTCATGCTCGTAGTATATATCTTAAGTTAAAGAAAAGGGATTGATGATATTGGTTGATAATAAGAGGTACGTTATCATCATCAATTATCATAAAATATGACGAAGGTAGGTACAAACTCTCATTCAAAGGGTCGTCATCAAAAAATGTTTGGACCATCCTTATAAGATAACTCAGCTGAATAATTCTGTCTAGTTTCTTCATTACGTGTTATTTTATTATAATCCAGCCTTAGTTTATCCCTCTGCTGGGCAGAGTCTCACCCATTTAGACCATTCATTGTTTTTTTTTTCAATTTGGTTGCTTAATGTTTAGCATATTTGTTTGTGCAAAACCTACAAGAAACTTCATACCCACGTGTTAATTTTTGAAACAAAAATAAGTGAAATGGGCTATCTCGCTCTGAAAAAAATAATTATCTATTTACTTGGGCTCAGTAGTGGGATATATTTGACTTGAGAGAATCTATTATTATAAGAACCAATTGCTGGGAAAAATGACTATTTTTTTGTGTTCGTAATTATCAGGACAAGCTTCGTATGAAAGAAAATCTTTGAAACTTGTATTAACGCGCGGCGCCAGGGCGGGCAGCTAGTTTATAATAGTGCTCTCGAAAGTGGGGAGATATATCGCACCTTCGGTGAGACAAGGGCATTACTACACTTTTTATGATTTTACAGGAGAGACATTTTTAAGATTTTTTTGTGTTCAATGTTGCATTGTTTTGCTCGTATAGCTTTGAAGTAATTTCTCTTGGCATGGAACAAGCCTTATACTTTTGTGAATCGCGAAATATTGCTTATAGGAATTAGAAACCCTTCATTCATTTATTAATATTATTTTTTTAAGCGAAGGTGTTGTTCTACCATTATTTAATTCAATTTGTAATTATGACTTAGTTCAAACTAAAACTACGACTAATTATTCGTTAAAAAAACACGTTTATTTTCATAAAATATTTATTATTGTTACTTACATTAAGTCTAGGAACTTTGTGTTTACTTTTAGTCAAGAGATCAATAGAAATAGTCTTTGGAATCAACAATCTTGTCTACTGTAATAAAGCAACGATGCTTAGTAGATTTTACATTTTTTATTTCAATAAAGATCTTTAAAAACAAATAAGATACTTTATTTAAAAACAAAAAAAAAATATTTGTTGTTACAATGTTACAGTTGTTATAAAGTTTTTCTGTCATTTTCATAGAAAAAAATCTTAATATAAAAGTAGGTACCTAAGTATAACAACAACAATAGCCTTAACAATCAATTACTTCAAGTCCCTTTACTCATCTTATCATTTATACGCTGATGACTTGCAAATCTATGCAGCGGCTGGCTTTGACGATTTGCCTTCTCTAATTGGTCAAATTAACATTGATCTTAACACCATCAATGACTGGGCCACACAGTTTGGCTTGAAGGTTAATGCTGCAAAGACGCAGGCTATAATTATTGGCAGTTCTTACTTCATCGATAGATTGTCGGAAGTGGTAATACCTAAAATTTTATTTGGAGGGACTACGATCCCGTTGTCAAGTACGGTTAAGAATTTGGGTATTATCATGGACCAAACTCTTTCTTGGACTGCTCATATAAATGAGGTTAGTCGCAAGCTTTTTGCATCACTTCACTCCCTGAGACGTCTGCAGAACTTTTTTCCGTTTCAAACAAAACTTACTCTTGCTCGTTCTCTACTCTTGCCTCTCCTCGATTATGGTGATGTTGCTTTTATTGACCTAAGAGAGGAGTTGCTTGATAGGCTGGAACGTCTGCAGAATGTGTGTATCAGGTACATTTATGGTCTTCGTAAGTATGATCATGTCTCCCACTTCCGCGAACAGCTTCATTGGCTACCTATTCGTCGTCGCAGAGACATTCATACTCTTTGCCTTCTTTATAATGTCCTGTTTAATCCTGCTTCTCCTTCTTACTTATCTGAAAGATTTAGCTACATGGCCACTGGAAGCGGACACCGTTTGCGGTCGAGTTCCAAACTTACACTTGCCTTCCCGCCTAACAACGCGCGCTCTTATGCTAAATCTTTCACTTTCCATTCTGTCAAGCTGTGGAACGATTTGCCTTTGTCTTTAAGGGAATCTCCGTCTGTGGCCTCGTTCAGGGAGAGGTTAAAGAAATTATGGCTTGACACTGACATCTGAGGCGAGATTGTGTCCGCTTTTGTAATATGTTTTTGTAATATGTTTTATGTGTTTTATGTTGCATTTAATGTAAATAATTTTGTATTTACTTTCTTTTGTATTTATTTAGTTATCACTATTATTATTGTTATTTTTTTTTCCTTTCTCTTTTGAGTATTTCTGTTTTTCTTTTTACCGCACGTATTTTTAACTGTCTGCTTATCCATTATATATTAAATTGTCTTCTCTTAACTAGGTTAGCTGGAAGAGATCCCTTTTTAGGGATAAGCTCGCCTTTGTTCTCTTCTCTGTTTATTTGTATTTTTATTTTTTATGTGTGTTACGTAACTACGCTGCGCACTACGAGGAGAGTCGCCGAACCAACATATAGCAGCCTGACATTAAGAATTAGCCTACGCCAGCTGCCACTACGTGAGGCGACACCTACCACTACGTGAGACAACGCATCAACGGGACGTGACTCGCGTTTACCTAGTTAAGACAATTGTAAACTGTATCACTTTAGTTTCTCACATCGGGCTATTGTCATTTAGTATTTAAGATGTAGGAATAGTTATTAATTTTAATTAAAGTAGTTTTAAGTCATTCTCCTGGTTTTCTTCGGACCTCTGGCTGCTGCTTACATATTTTGTGCAATAAAGAGTTTACATACATACATACTTTAACATTCTCCTAACAAAAACTTATTATAAAAGTACCTATAAATTAAAAAAAAAACAAAGAAAAACAAAAACAATGCAATCAACATTGTTAGTATAACATCAAAGCAGTATGAAAAATTTTCGAAAATAATAATATACTTCAAAAGCATGAACAAAAATCTTTGTCTTCTAAGAGCTTATGGAATATTGGAATAATAAGGTCATAATTGTTTACATGACCTTTTTTTTTAATGGAATGGAATGGAATAACAAGGCCGCATTTGAATTTAAGACTATAAAGTTTTAAGGTTGGTTGTTGTTGTTATTGGAAGTACAAAGTCAAAATTGCTTGAGCGACTTTGTATCTCCAAATGCGTGACCACTTTTTAGGCAAACGTGCATCAAATGTGACTTTGTTCTTCCAAAAATTTAAATAACAAAAGGCATATTTACCTTTACGCCCTCGTTGCTCCAGCAAACGATCTCTTCACTCGCGGGCTGTCGGGCAACTGGCCAATAAGATTTTGTCGTCCCAACATACACCAAAGAAACGCTTAATTTAACGCGGATTTTAATAGATGTCTTTGTTCCTCCATGTAAAGACATAGTCTTTAGAACTTTGTGTATACTTAACTCGTTTTTGGGTTTTTCGACAAATTATGTGCCCTTGTCTCACCGAAGGTGCGATATGATTTTACATTTACATTGGAACATCAATTGCGGAAATCTGTTTATTGCTAGCTTTAATATAGAATGTATTTTCTTGACTTATACCGTTAATCCACCCCAAGGTCGGGTCACTCGGAAATACACGCATGTCCACGCATCCACTCTAAACGGGATGGATAATCAGAATTCACATAATGATTGTTCTTCCTACTTTTTGCCCTAAGTATAGTCGATAGTTGAATAAAATTATCTATGAAATAAAAACTTGCATACTAAGTTTTATTACCAAATATTATTATTACCAAGTTACCAATATTAATCTCGGAATTACAATATTTTTTTATCAAAGGCGTGCATTTTTCTAAGAGGAAGGCGTAATATATTTTGTGAATTCCGATTATCCACTCCGTTCAGGTGCTTTTCCAACGGCGAGGCGAGACGAGGCGCGGCGAAACTATAATGGAAATTTATATGGCTAAATTTAAATTCTCTCCTAGCGCATCTTCGGTGGAAACAGTGTGGATTAGCGAGGATGTGAGATGCGATAGTTTATTTTTTTGTTATTGTAATAATAAACCGTATTGCTGCGTATGTAGAGTGTTAAAAGGATACGATGCGCACCATTTCTCCATACAAACGTAATCCCCTGTTTCCTCCCAGGATAATAGCTTTAGAGCCAATTTTTTTTTACTGTGTAATCTGTATCTACCACAGCTATGCCCTAGGTTTCGTTTTTTTCCATATTTCAATTAACATAAGAAATATGAGCTTTCAAAAGCTGAAAAAATTGCCCAATTTCAACGTCATTTTCAGACACTCATCAGAAAAGAATCCCTTATATAAACAAAAAAAAGAAAACATAGGGGCATAGCTAAATCTATCCTCTAATTATATTTGAAAAAAATAATTTTATTGGTCCAGTTTTCGAGAAGAAAACAGGGGATTACGAAATGCTGTTTTGATCAATTTTACGCGCCTATTAACGGTCTAAGCTGCAGTTGTCCCGCTCTCGCTGTACTGACACGGAGGGGTTCGGGCGAGACAGCGACATTTCATTAAAATACCTATTTCTCAAAAGTCTCTCAGCCATCGTACCCTCTTAATTCTGCAACGTAACGGAAACACGATTCTCGCGTGTTATCGCTAAAATCGTCATTGGTGGAAATGGGTCGGCGCGATTTCAATTGGCTGGTGAAAAAGCACCTTTGGAGTGACTCTTTTAGGGTCGATAAACTGAATAAGTCTTTTATTTATATTTAAACAACTAACCATTTTTTCAGTTGCTGCTTTTGTTCTTACCTAGTCGGAAGTGCTTGCTTGCTGTTTCTGTTGATATTAGGGCTACTCTGTTTATGTTCATATAAAGCGGGAGCGTTCAATCAAAGTAAGGACTCAAACGAGCAGGGCTCTAAAGTGTTTTAACCGGCGTGTTTCATGTGTTATAAAAATCTAAGGATAATGTCCATGAACTAAAACCAATTGGAAATGCTTTAGAGCTCCACCCAAATATTGAATTATTTCAATCTTTATCGGAAATAAATTAGCGTAAACGTTACAACTTCTACAATCCATTCCATATCCATACTAAAATTATAAATGCGAAAGTGTGTTTGTGTGTCTGTTACATCGAATCTTCACGCTCAAGCCGCTCACCCGATTTAGATGAAATTTGATACGGAGATAATTTAAAACCCTGGCCCTTGCCATGGGATGGTTTTTGTTCCTGAAAATTGCATAAATAGTCCCCGCAGGATAGCGTTACGAGCAAACGAAGGTGTTTTAAGGTGGGAATTGTGTATGCACAAAGCACGTAAACATTACAACTTAAAATTGTTTTATAACACTATTGTTGTTATGTATTATAACACTAACTGAAGGCATCGGTCAAAACCACTTTTGCCTGATTGTTGCAGTCAAAAGTGGTTTTGACCGGTTATGAGTTTTGACTGTAACATATCTACCTACTTCCCAGACTCACTGTTTCACTACCGTTACCAAGAAACGTCACCCGACAACGACAATCACTTCATTTGATAATACTTTTTCTCTGCTTATTATAATTAACTACTAGCTGTTGTCCGCGACTCCGTCTGCAAAAAAATCGTTTGTTGCTATCCCGCTAGAACTTTGCAATTTTCTGGAATAAAAAGTATCCTATTTGTTAATCCAGGTTATAAACTATCTGTGTGCAAAGTTTCACCAGAATCCGTTCAACCGTTTTAGCATGAAAGAATAACAAATATCCATGCATCCATCCATATAAACTTTAGCTTTTATAACATTAGTAAGATGATGATAAGATAGAAAACTTAATCAGTGACTTCCCAAGCCCACTTCTTCATACTTTTTAGTTCTTGCTTTACCTTTCGCATTGCCGTATTCTGCTTAGGGACATGAAACCTGTTAATTTACTAAGTAATTTTCTAATGACTAATGAGACTTATGTTTTAGGTACAGCTTCATCATTATCGTTACCAGACTTTTCAAATTTTACGGATATTGTCAAAGAAGGATTTGAAAAATTGATAGAATAAAATGACCGAAGAAAAATCTGTTAAGAAGAAACTATTTAAGAAAGACTTTAGTGGCTGTATTTACAATGATGTAGTTGAAACAGTTAAAAGACAACGGTTTTGGATTAATTTACGTAATGTTTATTAAATCTATACTATTTTCATGACTGGTATTAATTCAGTACTCATAAAGGCCCTGTTTACATTATTCCAGTAAAATCGCTCTAGTAGCATGTCATTGTGGGCTGCGTTGCTAGCAAGTTACAAGAGATCGATGGACCATCGCAGTGATAATATGGTAGCTGAATAGCTTTCACTTGGCCTGTTGTTTTAGTTTAGGTTTTTTTTTGCGTATGAAAATCTGATGACAATAATATAAATTTAATGCACAATCTAAATCTCATGACCAAAATTAAATCCTATTCTACCTCTAACATTATAAAGACAGCTCATCCACCAAAGATGTGCGAGGACTACATTTTCCCAGCCTTGGTTTGGCTATTCAACCAACTTCAAGGAGGAGGTTCTCAATTCGAATGTACTATGTTTTTTTTCTATTGGTACATTTTTTTTAAAAAGCACAGCATAAAACATAAAATATGACTGCCCTAATAAAAGAGTGTACAGAGATGTAGTGCAAAATGATTGGTTTTTGAATATTCTATCATAAACAATCACAGCTAATTGCCACCTTGACTCATGGACTTAATACTTACCTAACCAGGACCATGGAAATAATAAGTACTACGTACAACGGGAATGAGCTGTTGTCGCAAAATTGAAGCCGAACGAGAGCTCAGTAACTGTACCTCTTATTCCTCTCTGGCGATGGTTGATTGGTTGGATGGTTCATGTGGGGTTGTCAGGTCAGGTGTCCGTATTTCATTCAAATAAAAGAAAACCTAGGTATACGCCAATCGCAAAATTTTTGCATTAATAAGGCTTTACACGTAGCAACAAATAATATTGCTTTAACATGTCGGTAATAAATTATTATTTATATTTAGAAACATTTAGAAGTAAATGTTTTTACTTCATTACATTACATCAATCGCATATTTTTCTACAAAAAACGAAAGGATTGAAATCAACTTAACTCTGGCAACTCTAAGTCACTGTTAGAACGGGATACAGCGTTCAGTGGTTGCCCTCTCACTCGGCTTCATTTTTATTTTGCGCGCATTAAGACTCTTACGACCTTAGCATAAGGTTTTATTTTCTTTATTTTAGCTGCAAGATGCACGGATAGAGCTCATTCCCGTTGTACGTAGTACTTATTACTTCCATGACCAGGACTGAGTACTGCGACAAAAAAGTGAGGCCGAAAAAAAACAAACCAGAGAGTTGCATCTCATTCTATCTAATTAGGGTGATCAAGTAATGGTGCGAGTGGGACACAATTCTCTAGTTTCTCTAGTTTGTATGTAATCTCTCGGATCGCTGTCTCTAGTTGCCATTATTAAACTGTATGGCTTGGTAATATGGGTCACTTTTGATTGAATAATAAAAGTTAGTATTAAGGTAGGTTAGGTATTAGGTCCATGCCTTGACTATATTCAACTGCTGCTATGAAGTAAATCCTACTTGTTGTGTTTGACATAATAGTAAGTAGGTATAGCATTTTTTTTTTCCTATGGGTCATATAATCAATATTCAGAAACTTCACAGTTAATGGTGTCAGAATTTACTTCCTAGCAGCCGTTGACCGTAGTTATTTTCTCTTGCTGTTTGTTTTGGTAGAAGATTTTTATAACAATGTGGTTGTTACAATTTCAATGAAGAATTAAAAACCGGTGGATAATTGATAAGAAATCGATCATGTGGTAATGATTTAATACAGTATATTATAGATGGCTTCACTTGTAAATATTCCCGTGTATCGTTGCCGCAGGACTTGTTAATAGAGTTATAGAGTACATCTTGTATAACGAACGAACACCTATGCGACTCGGGCACCAACAGTATATTATTTGCGTCGTGGGTTTACACAAAAAAAATACAATTAGGTATAAATATGTGATATCTGTTGTTGCTGTTGCCCATGTCCTGTGTCCATTATTGGAACGACTTTCAATTTCTAAAAGAGAATCCCACTTTCAACTATATAAGTATATAAACTTCGTTAATTTTAGTATTAGAAAAAATGTAAACAATCTTGATGAGTCTTCTAGTTGGAAATTACTTTTGAAAAATAAGTCACATACCATAACTAATTGCAGGGACATTTGGTCATTTAAATTCTTTTGGTTTCATAAGTACTCGTAATGTCCCCTAATAGTTACTGTTTTTTTAAAAGCATTTTTATTAAAAAGACGCGTTAATATTGTTTACCCTTTTTTTAATGCTAAAATAAACGAAGTTTAGGTGTCATAACATGTTCAGGCTTAACCAAAGGTGTACATAAGCCGACCCCTTCTAGTGTTGAATACTTTGACTCTATCACTCTGATACTTGTACATAAAGGCAACAACATACATACATAAAGGCACATCTCCACAGCGGGATTTTGACGTTGTGTTGACGTTTAACGACAACACAACGACAAAATCCCGCTGTCATTACATGAGATGTGGTTGTGTGCGTGGCCTCAACTCTGGTGGCGTTACCTATACCTGTACATTGTAGAGCCACGCGGCTATGGTTATAAAAGAGATTTACCATCGCCGGCAATGTATCTCAACTCGTATGATATTTCTCGCTCAGTTTGAATAAAGCTTTCGACAGCTATTTTGGGTCATATAAAAAGAAGTAACAAAATTTGTATTTTCTGTGGATATAAACTTAACGAAGACTAAACGAAACATAACGTAACAATACTGATGTTTTCTTTGAAGGGACTGAAAGTTGGCCAGATAAGCGAAGTGCATGCTTCATGAAATAATGAAAAAAAGTTGGCTGTAAATTTTTACATGTCCACAGAAAAGACAATTGAAAAATATGGGCAATTAAAAAAAATGTACCCTTTACTTTTTAAATGAGGAAATTTTGGGGTTTTCTTATTCAAAATCACAAGTAACCTTTTTTTTATAAAGAAAAAAGTGTACTTGTTTTTTGAGTCACTTTTATGACGCATTTTTTCATACGGTTTATATGGCTGGTCACAAAACTAACACAAAAAAGTTGTGTAGGAAATTAGGGACATTTTTCAATCATCAAAATCAATAGCGCTTTTAATTCTGAATAAGAAAATCTCAAAATTTGCTCATTTTAAAGACAAAAAAAGCATACACTTTTTATTGAAATCCAGGTTTTTAAAGCACCTAATAAAACTCGCATTAGACTGTAATGCTACTTGAACGGCAGAAAACAGATTCTAGGTTTCACCGAGGCTGAGAATCTGTTATAATTTAATTTCATAAAATAACGCTCTTTCTTTCAGTAAAACCCTGATAGTGCTCTGTTTGAAGTGCTGTTGTTGTATT
This sequence comes from Archips xylosteana, assembly GCA_947563465.1. Lineage (NCBI taxonomy): Eukaryota > Metazoa > Arthropoda > Insecta > Lepidoptera > Tortricidae > Archips > Archips xylosteana. Next base: position 15,957,494 of record OX387355.1, read on the forward strand.
TTTATAATTATAATGGTGTTCTTAGGAGTCTTAATCTACAATCTGATGCAACGAAATATGGGAGACATTTTCCCTTGAACATTTATGACACAAAATTTACAGGTGATGAGATCCCCATATATAATCATTTGGTCACCGTGTATTCTTTTTAGGGTTCCGTACCCAAAGGGTAAAAACGGGACCCTATTACTGAGGCTCCGCTGTCCGTCTGTCACCATGATAGCTAGACAGTTGAAATTTTCACAGATGATGTATTTCGGTTGCCGCTATAACAAAAAATACTAAAAAATAGAATAAAATAAATATTTAAGGGGGCTCCGATACAACCACCGTGATTTTTTTGCTCGTTTTTGCTCGATATTGATAACGGCAAGCAGGTAGACGCTTGAAATATTCACAGAATATTTATTTATATATTCACTTTAAAAATAAATAATTAAATTAAAATAAAACAAATATTTAAGGAGGGGCTCCCATACAACAAACGATTTTTTTTGCCCGCACTTGGCCGGTTTTTTATATAACATCGTAAAACCCGCGTCAATTTTTGACTCGCATATAAACCGAGTTTAAACCTGCAAGATAAAACGTGCAGTTGCATTGCGAGACAGTATGAGCTCGTTCCCACTATGTCGTGTGTCGTCACGTTTTTAAAACGGGCGTTCCAGTGGCAGTACGCTTAGTATAAGTATTACTTCACCAAAATACTTCTCGATCGCGTTTACGTAAAAAAATCAATTACTATGGAAACATGTATGCTTAGTATAAGTTTTACTTCACCAAAATACTTCTCGATCGCGTTTACGTAAAAATTTCAATTTTATGGAAACATTGACGCGCGCGCGCGGAGGCGCTGTCCATGTTTCCATAGTAATTGATTTTTTTACGTAAACGCGATCGAGAAGTATTTTGGTGAAGTAAAACTTATACTAAGCGTACTGGACAGCGCCTCCGCTCCGAATTTTTTACGTAAACGCGATCGAGAAGTATTTTGGTGAAGTAAAACTTATACTAAGCGTACAGTATGCTTAGTATAAGTTTTCCTTCACTTCAATACTTCTCGATCGCGTTTACGTAAAAATTTCAATTCTATGGAAACATGGAAGCGCGCGCGCGGAGACGCTGTCCATGTTTCCCTAGTAATTGAATTTTTTACGTAAACGCGATCGAGAAGTATTTTGGTGAGGTAAAACGTATACTAAGCGTACAGTACGCTTAGTATAAGTTTTACTTCACCAAAATACTTCTCGATCGCGTTTACGTAAAAAAATCAATTACTATGGAACCATGGACAGCGGCTCCGCGCGCGCGCGTCCATGTTTCCATAGAATTGAAATTTTTACGTAAACGCGATCGAGAAGTATTTTGGTGAAGTAAAACTTATACTAAGCATACAGAACATTTTATATGAAGCTGTTCACACTTGTCGGACACGAAATCGTGGACACACGACATTGTGGGAACGGGCTCTAAGGTGAACGAGCAGAACAATCGAACTTGCCTCTTAAGCAGAGGATCATGGGTTTGAATCTGGGCTCGCGCCTCTGAATTATTCAGAATTTATCTGCGAAATTATGTTTTGAATTTACCATGAGCTTTACGGCGATGGAAAGCATCGTAATGAAACCTGCACACACCTGAGAAGAAATCAAATGGTGTGAAGTTCCCAATCCGCACCGGACCCGCGTAGGAACTACGGTTCAAGCCCTTTCATTCAGTGAGGAGGCCTGTGCCATGCAGTGGGACGTATATAGGTTGGGATGATGATTATGAAAGCAAACTAGTTTGAAGCGTTCAGTCGAGCGCCGCAATTTAATGCAATTTGCACGTTTTTCTTGCAGCTCTAAAGTGGACTTTATTGTCAATTGAGAATAGTCGACTTTTGCTTGGACATATTATGTACTAAATAGTACGCTGGGCCATGCGAGGTGAAGGCTTTGACCAAATTGGTTTATGGGTTATGAACTGTCCACGGGAAAATAAGTTTTTGTTAAAAAATCTATTTTTGTTAGAAGTTTTTTTTGCTGACTGTACCTTTTGCCTTTGCTATAAAAAGTACTCGTCAAGACGAATCAAACGAAACCAAACTCGATGCGGTCGTGTCGTTTTATTACAGAGTTCTTAAGGCCACCTTCCAGCTCCATCATCAGATCAGCACCGTGTCATAATATTATTCCATTGTCATGTACACATGCATGCGAAATTTCAACTCAATCGGAAACCAGGAAGTGGGTCAAATTTAACTTGCTAGATTTGACCCGTAGGTACATACATACGAGTACATACATCATCATCATCATCATTTCAGCCGAAAGACGTCCACTGCTGAACATAGGCCTCCCCCAAGGCTCGCCAAACAGATCGGCCCTGCGCCATCCGCATCCAATGCGTTCCCGCTACCTTCACCAGGTCATCGCTCCATCTTGTTGGAGGCCTACCTACACTGCGTTTTCCGGGCCGCGGACGCCACTCGAGAATCTTTCGGCCCCATCGGCCGTCAGTTCTACGGGCGATGTGCCTTGCCCTGACACTGCCACTTAAGGGCCTACGCTAGCTGACGCGGACGCCCGCCGCGTGCGCCCGCTCACGGGTCTAAAATCTACCGTAAATCCGTCGCACGCGCCCGCGCCACTTAGCGCTGTTCATACAATTTCTTATTAGACGCGCGCACGACGGGCGTCCGTTCCGGGTAATCCGCGTCAGCTAGCGTAGGCCCTAAGTCTAGCGAGCGAGCAATACATTGCAAGTTAATAAAAAGCTTGTAAATATAAAATAGCGTACTTACATCGTATTCCGTGGAACGACGCCTGTTTTTCGATACCGCGGGATACCTAAAAATTGATTTTGATACCGAAAATCGGACTCATGGCGTCCTAGCAAAGATGCGAACAAGCGTGGTAGTGGACGAAGCGGGATAAATTGTGCCCATTAGCTTTTATCCGGTTTCGCTTGCGGCAGACGTAACGAAATTCCGGGATTTTACTAAATTCCCCTGAAAAAGTCCCAAAAATTACATCGTCGTTTTCATTTACGCTGTATAACGGGCACCCGAGCAAAATTACAGGCCTCTAGCTAGACTTAGCGGTTCAGATTTTGGAATTTTAGATGGATCTCTTGGAAATAACGGGACAAAAAGTGGCTAAAGTTTGGAAAATTGTTAGTCACAATCGCATTCACCATTTCTTTCTCTGAAACAGCATAAGATAAGGGTTGAAAGAGATGGCTAATGCAATCACTAGGGCCTACGAAACAATACAGCCTCAAGAGTGTCAAGGGTGTCTGAATGTAAAATTTGACTTCCGGTTTGAAAGAATTTATGCCGTTTTTGTATAACTGCTAAGTAAAAAACTAATCACGAAAGTCCTTTATAGTCTAAGATCCAAACTATAAGGAACCTTTACCCATCTGTTTATTTTGTATCAAATTAATATAAAAAAATGTGCTTTTTTCTCGAGTGGGTTGGCTAAAAAATTTCTGGCCAGACAATTAATCAAAAATTTAACAAGAAACCTGCTTTCAAATAAAAAAACTGCATCCAAATTGGTTGACCCGTTTAAGAGTTATTATTCCACAGACAGACACATAGGCAGACATTATACACACACACATACACACATAGCGGTCAAACTTATAGTACCCCTTTTTTTGTGTCGGGGGTTAAAAAGACTTTTTATGTAATATTGTACTTACTCGTATGAGTTTAACCCTTTTCCAGGCATAGTGTATAAAGCGACCACAATAATCTACACAAAGATTCGACCTTACCTACTTTATAATACGGTAGTAAATCAATCGATTTTTTTTAAATTTGCTTTGCTTTTAAATTAATCCTGCATAGGTAAATAATATAATATAACACAATGATTCATTTTGTTGCAGCATATCTTAATAGCCGGGGCCTGGAAAAGGGTTAAACATATTAGTGAAAACCGCATCTTTCTAGGCTAAGCCGTTTCTGAAATTAGCGCGTATAAACGCACAGACAAACAGACAATAATTCTAAAGATCGTTGTTTTAGGTTCTATTGTGCTAGTAAATATGCTTAATATTTAACAGTATTTCTCAAATATTTTCAACTTACAGGCAAACACTTGTGAGAATTTTTTTATTTGTTTAGAATAGATTAAATATAATTATAAAAAATAACATTATTATTTCTTTAGGTTTTTGTAGTCTGGCTAAGTATTTTTTAGCCAACCCACTCGAGATATATTTTTATCATAAAAATTATTTTCATCCATTAGGTACTAAGCAAATGGGTGAAGGTCGTGTGTAGTGCGGATCTTCTACTAATATTACTGTACAAAATTCTATAAAAATATCATTTCTTTCAGTTGTATATCGTTTTCGGGAATATTCATATGCTATTGCTTATACTTCGTCATCTTGACGATTCTAATGATAGTGATTTATGAAGGAGTTCGATCGAAGTGGCTGCCTTCCTTGCCTTAATTATGTCTACCGACTTGCGCTTATCTGAGACCTGAATCGAATACCGATTGCAAAGATATTTGTTTCTGCTCAAGCGGTTTCATGCGCGATGTACAGTCTTTCAAAGCCAACCTAACAGGTTAGATGACCCATGAATGATCCTTGGCATTAATGGCTAGTTGGTGATTGAGTTCTGTAGCCAGAATGGTAACACCGGGACCTTCATTGCTTCGTCATGTCTATTCGTTTTATCCGTTTTCGTCATGACTATCCGATTAATATTGTCATGTGACTGGAATATCAATTACATAATTTCATTAAATTACATTTGAATTCATGGTGTTATCAAAAATAATAAAAATGAGGCGATTTTTTTATTATCATAAAAATTTAAAGCCGTCCTTGAATTTAATCCAAATTTTAAGACCCACACAATACCTAGAAGAGAAAATAAACTCTGAATTGCACTGGATGAACCATTTTCTTATTAAGTTACTTATGTATGTATGTATGTAAACTCTTTATTGTACAAAAATAAGGAAAAAAAAAGAAATACATTATTGACAACCGTTGAAATGCATGTACAAAGGCGAACTTATCCCTTTAAGGGATCTCTACTAGTCAACCTTTGAGTGGATGAAAGCATTTAGTAAGGGACCGACAAAGAGTAAGTAAAAATAATACAGTCGGACAAAGCAAAGGCTACAATACAACTTTTAGTAAATACAATACATAAAATCATAATATAAAGAAACCTAATAAAAATATACTACCATATACAACATATATATGCAAAATACATACAATAAAATAAATAAGCACTTATGTTTGCTTCATTACAAAAAAATCAATTGATTGCGGGCGGATTTTCTCAAAACTTAAGTACCTAAGTATATTTATGCTAATTAAAATAAATCACAGAAAATATGGGACAATTATTGTTTATTTCCATAATAAATCTGCATTATAAGAAATTTCTGTGTTACTATTTAGGTTCTTCCTAGGAATCAAGTTTTAATCTCAGGCAAGAAATTAAGTAATTGATTAATTATTTTTACACACTATTGCGAACAATGACGTTACTCCGTCTGAGTCCTTCATGGGTAATTAAGAACTTTTAATATCTACATTTGTCTACATTTGCTCTACCTACAGAAAAAACAGTCAGACATGACGAAGTGATAGGAAGTAGGTACAAGTTCTTTTGATGTAAATGAGTCTAAAGGTCAGTAAGAAATGTTTTTCCTGTTGGTTTCAGCATATACCTATTTTACTGTTTTACGAGCTGTTGCTGCTGTATTTCACTGCTCCTGCTAATCATCTTCATCGCATTCTGTTATTATTCGTTGCGAGTGATTTTTCCTGAGGTCTTTTAGAATGTGAACTGTATGGGTGCGTAAAATATTTTCTTTTATGCTCTTAGCACGTAAGAAACACATAAATTCGTTAGCATCTTGTCTGAATACACTGTTTATTCACAAAATCGTTCCCCTCTGCAGCAAACTAAGCTAAGTTGTAGGTACTACTGTACACATTAAAATCGCCATTATAAACTTCGGAGCAGTCTGGGTGGTCAAAAATATCTGAACACACACTTAGGTACCAACGCGATTGACAACGCGGTGGGTAGGTGAATGTTTCAGCATGCGTCCCAGATTGGCGAAAACCCGGGTTCGACCTCCGGTCCAGTAATTCTTTTCTGGTTTTTTTAATGTGTTTTAGTTACAGTATTAACGCATTCGCTGCCGGCTGTCAGACTCGAGATTTCTTCAGCTGCCACAAACGCATATGTGCGTTTAAATGACCGCCAAACTATGACAACAGCACTAGGCGAAAGTCATCAAAACACATATGTATTATTATGCGTTCCCAACAGTGACTGCGTTGAATAGCGCGGCGCGATCGTGTTCAGTTGTTATGAGTCAAGGTCCTAGATAACTCCGATGTTTATGGTAGTGATTGTACTTAAATAAAATATGGGGGTACGTGTAATAAAACTAATAAAGACCGGACAGTACAGAAACTACTGAGACCACATCTGTATTCACGCACACAGAAGAATTATACCTACGGATGCCGCTTACAAACTCATTCATAACAATAACGCAGAGAAACTTCGTAAGTGAACTAAATCTAATTTGAAAATCAAAAATCATCAGAAATAGTATGTAGGTACGTTGCCTGGAACTGAGAAGTTTGATTTATAAATTCTGTCTTATTTTTCAGACTATACCATGTCATGTGGTACGATAATGTCGCAGTGAGGAAGATTAAGATTTATAAGATTAATGCCGGACTCCAAAAGTATTAATTTTAAGAATAATATTATGTTCCATAACGTTTTTCAGATCGGTCAGACAGATTTCATACAAAACTCAATTTTAGGAGAGTGCGACACTGTTGGTTTTCATATCATCATTACTAATTAAAATTAAAATATAATAATGGTCTAAGGCCACTATATTTCACGCGAATTCTATTTTATAAGCGTGCAAGGAAAATAGCTATTGTTTACATTTTGATATTATGTTGTTATTTTGTAGAACTTATATCAGTTTTGTGTACAAATATATTTCCAATTTTAATAGTAGTTTTGTTTTACTTAAACCTAATATAGTTACATTGGGATGGAATAGAATCAGTAGCAGGAATTCAAAAGACATTTAATTTTAATGTAAATATATACGTGTACAGTCGAACCATTTGATTTCTGACCTCACGTAGAACGTTTTCACAGTAAGCGTCATGATGATTTGCCTTCAAACAATGCGATGTTACTGTGACATTTTCTGTAAAAAGTTCACATGGGTCACGCACGATTCAGTTGGCTCGATGGTACCTACCTAAGACCACCTTGCATAAAACTTTTTCGCGTTTCATCATCATTAGCCTATGTTGGTCCACTGCTGGACATAAGCCTCTCCCATGGCACACCACTGAGCACGATCCTCGGCCACTCTGATCCAGCTTTGTCTGTATATATTTATTGCAATTAAAAAAGAGTTACAGGTTTTGCTTAAATACTAATAATCTCTCATTATTTAAGATTTTATAAACTAAGGAGAAAGCTAAGGAGTGGAGTTCCCTGCCTGCGACTGTATTCTCTGAACATTACAATCTGGCCGTTTTAAGTCTAGAGTGAATGAGAATACTAGGCAAGCGTACTCCATCGTAGGCCTCAACTTTGCTTTCCATCAGGCGTGATTGTGGTCAAACGCAAGCCTATAAGTATTGTATAAAAAAAAATCTAGATAAGTACGACGTGTCTAAGATACGTTTTGACAGCAAGTGGTCATTAGCCCTGGACTGCTTTCTCTATATTGCAAAATTATGTAAATTTTTCCGTCACTAATCAAAGCTAGCTTATAACTCGTCGCCTACTATTACATAAACCTCTAGTGGGTTTTCCAATAGTGGCATAATAATTTCAACCTTATTTGTATGTGCTCTTGATTATATTAAATAAAAAAAAAAAAAAAAAAAAAAAAACTGCTTTTTAGAAAAAAACTTAAAATTCCGGTCCAATTTGTGTTACTTCGCAGTTAATAACATTCCAGGTCTACCTAATTCCCAATTTTCCGAACACGAGTTAAATTTAAATGCTAATCCTTTAGCTTTCCCGAAGAGTTGACCAGATTAATATGTGCCCCCAAAACCCTTACCCCTTTACTGTAAATTTGAAAACTGGAGTTTGGTCAGGAAAAGTGCCTACATTTTTACAATGTGCCACCAGCGATTAATTCCCGATTCGTCGGATTCTTGTTTCGTCGGAATTTTAAAAACACGAGTACTTATTTAATTCCCGAGTATTCATATTCATAACGGAAAACTTGCCTTATTTTTAGTCATTTTTGTAACTTTTTCATACAGTTTATATGACTCGTCAAAACGGGAACAAAAAATGTACGGGAAATTATTTAGGGACATTTTTTCACTATCTAAACCAATAGCAATGTTGAATCTCGAGTAAGAAAACCCTAAAATTTTCTCATTTGTAAAGGGGGTGCACATTATGCTGAAAATGCCCAAGTATCGAATAAAGAAAAAGAATCCGATGACTCTGGAACTAATCCATTGAGCATACCTACAATGTGAGGCTTTTCTTGAATCCGGGGGGCTACTACGAAATTCGAAATTGAATGTTCATATTGTGCCGTCTCTTTCACTCTTCTATTTAATACTATTAGCATGAAAAGAATGTCACGTTACGAAGTTCGAAAATCTAAGTTCGTAGTATAAGGCTTGGGACGTTTCTTTGGTAGGTATAGGTACAAACGAGAAATAACGCCTCGCTTGCAGATTTCCCGTTACGTGTTTTCTATATAGGAAATTATGGAGGAAAATGATTTTAATTTACACAACTTCGGTGCTTATGAAGCTGAGCTTCCAGGCATGGGATTATGCATATCAAGTTATAATTAAAGCGCAGTTGAGCGTTACTTTGTTACGATCAAGGATGATATATAATAGACTGGATTGGCAGTCGCCATAGTACGGATCGGCCGCGGTTTTTGTAGTTCGATTATTAAATCTAGATGGCGCTGAAATATAGCCACAGGCTTTGAAGGCAAAACAATAAGACTACAGATATTTCATATCACTGCAAATGTAAGCCTGTGGCTATATTTCAGCGCCATCTAGATTTAATAATCGAACTACAAAAACCGCGGCCGATCCGTACTATGGCGACTGCCAATATCATCACTGGTTACGATGCGATATAATATAAACTAGGACAAAGTATTCAGTTTCGTAAGTATCAAATTACATAAAGATTTGATAAGAATAATGGACAAAATACATAGTGTAAATGACATAATTTAATTACAAATAATATTGTTTAACATAAATAACACCTGGACATGTTCACTGATGAATTCCCATATGAACCCTTGGTTTAATTAAGTAATTTATTGTTCTTGTTACACGAAACACATTGGTAGAGTGGAAGAGATCATCATCATTATCATCCTAACCCTCTGTCTCACTGCAGGACCCAGGCCTCCACTCAAAATGAGAGGGCTTGAGCTGTGGTTCCTACGCGGCCTCAGTGCGGATTGGGAACTTCACACACACCATTGAATTTCTTCGCAGGTGTGTGCAGGCAAGTTTTTCACGATGTTTTCCTTCATCGTAACACTCATGGTAAATAATAAATAAATAATAATAAATATTAGGGGACAATCTTACACAAATCGACCTAGTCCCAAACTAAGCAAAGCTTGTACTATGGGTACTAGACGACGATAAACATACTTATATTATATAGATAAATAAATACTTAAATACATAGAAAACATCCATAACTCAGGAACAAATATTCGTGCTCATCACACAAATAAATGCCCTTACCGGGATTTGAACCCAGGACCTCTTGCTTCGTAGGCAGGGTCACTACCAACTAGGCTAAAGCGGTCGTTAAATTCAAATGAAATTTCGCACATAAATACAGTAAAACTCAGAAGTGTGAGCACTTGAGAACCAATAGGTCAAAATATTAGGCTACCACAGCTTTTTTGGAAAATAGTGGAAGAGATACGAGTTTTTCATTACTTGTATTCAGTGTAGCATTCATAGAAAGGACCACGACAGTGAAATAAAATAATGGATCCACGATTATGATGTTTCGTACACTATAAGGCCACTTTACTGAAGCGAGATTATCTTGAGCAGCCAATATTAAAATTATAAGCTTGAAAATTTAATAACTCTTCGACCCTAGTTTCGCACTTAAAGGGTCGTAAGAAAACTTTAAATTTACGATACTCGGAAAATCAGAACACCTTTATAGAGTGTGACATTGTCAGAGGAACCGGATAGTAAAGTAGAGTGGGTTCATTCTATTTCGTTTCATTTGGACCCACCTTAAATACTAATTTTAAATTAAATTTTTAGTAAGTATTTGTTGTTGTACTCGTACAGGCAATACTTTGTCTTTAAATTTCAGCTATCTAACTATTACGGTTCTTGAGATAAATATAACACTGTGACAGACGGAAGGCCCGACGACGGACAGTATAGCGATATTAATATGGTTCTGTTTGTCAAATTTCGAGCACTATCTAATACAGAATCCTAAAAATAGGAAAGCAATCCAAAAATGGCTTAAACAATGTCAATACCAGACTAGTTTGCCTGCTTGGAAGCAACGAACCGACACGGTGTTTGTGTAGTTCCGTCGGATACAGCTACAACCACGTTGTCTTCTTAACCTGACTAGACGTGCTGTATTATTCTGTAAAACCCAGCTAAGACCTGCAAGAAAAATTGTGCAAGTTGCATTACATTGCAGCAGCATTTATTTTCCCAAGAAATCGTCATCAAGCTTCGCTACCAATCCTTAACCGACGACCACAACCTTTTAGTCAATAGTCTAGGAACTTAGAAGATATAGGTACAGTTGGGGGAAAGAACCTTCGCCCACCTTAAACCTTAAAGTTGGCATTTGCTTGCAGTATGGCAATTGTCAGTCCTGTCAACATTTTATTTCAGTTTCTATGATTTCTAAGAGTCTGTGATTTGATAAATAACTTTTCTAACTGATGAAGTTTTTCGTACCTTGACTGTACTTGTGCAATTTTTTTTACTTAAGGAATTGGACAATGAATATCAGGCGTCACTTGGTGGATGTCCATCAATTATCATCATGGTCCTTCGCCACCACCATGCGGTTACAAGGTTTAAGTTCCTTTAACGAATTGGAATGTGTTCAATTTAGGTTAACTGTAAATAGCACAGGTCGCTTGGCTGACTACCTACCACCTCTACGAGCGCGTCCCTGTGTCCACTTTTTTCTCTGATTATGAAAGACAATACGCCTTTTAAAACGTAGGAAAGCAGGCAGGTGTCACCGCGAACAGAGCTCAAAGCCCACGCTATTATGAAAATAAGCCGGTCTCTCTGTCTACCAATTTTAATTAAGCTCCGCACACTTTGGGAAATGTCCCTTTTTAACTAACTTCGACACGGCGAAATGTAATTTACACCGTTTTTACGGAAAATGTGTCTTCCAATTAAGTAGGTCAGCGGAGTTTGTTTAGGTTAATTGTTGTTTAATTATATACGATAATACTTGGCTTATTAATTCCATAATAGACACTCTTATAGCTCAATGTTCGCATTAAATTTTAATTTAACTTGTTTATGTTGTGTGTGTAGAAGCTATTTATTTTTACTGTGTATACTCGGTGCATCTGTACCTACCTACCTATTTACCGAACATTGTGATCTCAGATGCGAGCTACGGCACGTCCGTTTTTATGGAATATTAATGTGCATTTAAGTATTTATTTTTGCGGTGTGTGTTGTCTAAATTGTATCGTAAAATTTAATTTAATATTCAACATGAGTTACAAATAAATACATAATGTCACATAAAATTAAAACAGACCTTCTTCTTCTTGCGACGTAATTTTTTTTCTTCCCCTTTTGCACATTAATTCGCCCATTAAATTTAAAGATCTTTATCTTATAATAAAATTTATTGTTAGAAACTGTGATCTTATGTCAAATAAAAGGTCCAACAGTATAAAATTTATTATTATTAAGTAAGTACTTGCATACAGTTAATTTTAATTAAAATAATAAAAAAAACAAGTACTTGGCGAAACTTCTAATGTTTTCACAAAACAATTATTTTCATATATTACTTTGCGTTTTTTGTTACTCATTGAATAATTATGAATGAAGTAGGTAAAAACATGTTTAAACAGGAAACAAATCCACCATGCATTTATATCCGACTACCTACACACGCGTCAAGTCGACTGATCCTTTTACAGTCGATTTCAAGTTTTCCAGCTATACGTATAAATAACGACGTCTTGTTGGTGATAATTTCTCCCGAGAAAAGGGTCTGGGCCCTAGGGCGCTTTCAGACCCGATTGGCTACGACGAGACGCCTACAATCTGTAATATTAAATGAACAATGAACAAACTGAATCAATCTCATTTAATTTAGCTAAAGCGGCTTACAGTTAAGAAAAGTCGATAGCATTCATCGAACGTTATGATCAATAGAGTAAAAATGTCATTTGATTTGTATGAAAAATAATCCACCAAACCTTGCTATTGCTGCCTTCTGATTGGCCAGCCAGGTTAAAACACTAAAATCAGGCAAGCAGGACTGTTACCGACATTAGACAATGTAAAAAAGAGATCCCTTGGTTTCGCATAATTTAATAAGTCATAATGCATCATTTCATTACGTTAGTCATAAAGTGATTTATTTCTGAAACAGTATTTTTTTCAGGACTTTTTTAAATGCCATCTTATAGAACGCAGTAGGTTAGGTTATGTTTGTTTTATCACTTTATTACTAACGTTGATTATGAAGAATGATACATTATAACTTGTTAGATTATGCGATACCATAGAGACCCGTAAAAAAGTAATTAAATAATCATAATTATAACGACTGGCTACCAGAGGGCAGGCAGCTATTTCTGACAAAGATTAAGCCTGGCCATCCAACACGGAATCGCTCTGCCTGTCTCCTAAGGAGTTCTAGGTAAATGCCGTCCGGTAACATTGTGAAGGATACTTTAATTTTGTTCGTTAATTTAGTATTTTATGCTCAGTTTTTACTAATTGCATTTACTAATTATACACATACCTACTCGTAGACATAGGTTGATTAGTTCTGTCATTTCATAAATTTACTAGCTGTTGCCCGCGACTCCGTCTGCGAAGATAAAAAATAGCCTACGACCGAGTATGGGGAAAATAGTTTCATAAAAATCGGTCGAGCCGTTTCGGAGGAGTTCGGTAACAAACACCGTGACACGAGATTTTTATATATTAGATTAATAAAAAACACTAATTCTAATAACTAAAATTTGTTCAGTAGGTTTGTTCCGTGTAGAGGATAAAGTAAACGTAGGTATCGAAAAGAGTGCTAGAATGCTAGTACCTACGTTATTGGTGACTAAACACTACTTAATGAGTTTTGGAGTGGTCTCGGCTCCGAAAACAACTTTGTACCATTCAGGGTTGAGACCTCAGGTCCGTGGAGCTCCACAGCCCTACTTAATTATTAAAAAAAAACTCGCAATAAAGCTCATTGATGACACAGGGGACTGAAGAGCTGACTGCTTCCTCGTATGAAGCAGCATTGCTAGCGTTTTTGAATCCATACCGCGGGAGGACCCTTTTGTATTTTTTTTGTTTTAATTTTAGCTTGGTTACCTACTTCTATTTTATTTCAATTATAATTTTAATTTAGTTTAAGTTCTTGCATAATTTTTAATAATTATATTGTCAGTATTAGGGGAGACCGAGTACAGTTGTGACAGAGGAGAGTAGTGACAAAGACGATTTTTTAGAACTTATTAACTTCTAGCGAGCTCGCAATAGCGCGGGTTTTTTATTTCAAATCTCGAGCTATCTAGTAGGTACGCGCTGTTGCGCGCTTGCTAGCAATAAATAAGTTCCAAAAAATCGACGATGTCACAACTCTCCTCTGTCACAACTCTCCTCGGCCTCCCCTACTAGGTATTAGTTATATGCTCGATGTTACTATTTGATGATTTGTGAGGAAATCAATCGACAAGGTCGCGAACTGAGCTTCAGCGGGGCGTGAAGTGATTTGGAATAGTAATTAGTAAATAATATAACGAAATGGGATCATTTTGTTTTAGTAAAGTGGCTATTTATTTTATTCATCTCGTCCTACCTTTATAATATACGTCCCACCGTAGTGTACAGGCCTCCTCTCAGTATGAGAGGGCTTGGGCTGTAGTTCCGACGCGGTCCCAGCGTGGATCGGAAACTTCGCACACGGAAACAATTATACCCAAATAAAAAAAATTACATTTGAATCGTGAGGAAACCTACATACACCTGCGAAGAAATTCAATGGTGCGTGTGGAGTTCCCAATCCGCACTGGGCCCATGTAGGAACTACGGCCCAAGTCCTCTCATTCTTAATGTTTTGTGCCCCGCTATCGGACATTTATAAGCTGGGATAACGATGATGATGATGACAAAGCAGCAGCGCTCTCTATGTTCGCTTCTATCAAACTTTCGACTAAGGAGGCCTGTGCCCTGTAATGGGGCGTAAAAGACCGGGATGATGTTAAAGAAAATACAGGGTTATTTGTAATTCACTAGCATCCTTTTAACCCTAAACTCCTACCACTTAAACAAACGTTTTTTGTTTTACAGCTTTTGTCATAACTTAATATATTTGGTGTAATAACGTTTTGAAAATTTGAGATTTCCTCTTATTTTTACGATACTCTGTGTATTTGTATGGGAAAAAAAGTGCTTCATTTTAAAAAGTCGTAGAACAATAAACATTTGTTTGAGTGATAGGAATTCAGGGTTAAGAGGATGTCAGTGAATTACAAATAACCCTGTATAATAGGGGCACGGTGTTCCTCCCGCTAAAACGAGCAAAACAAAGGCACGACCGCACCATCATTTTCTCGAAGCAACTCAGGCTATTTTCAACCTCCTGTAATTTTGTGATGCCTGTTTCATTGCACATTTAACGATTTATTCTTGATTTTATTAATCGCAAAATTCCTGTATCTAAATAACTGCGAATTAATCAGATCCATTTAAAGGTAGTATACATAGATAAAATACTTAAGTAAAGGACCTTGCTGCATATAGTATAGGTAACTGGGTAACGCCACAAGAGTTGAGGCGAATGATTACACACACAACTACATAAAGTACCAATTGCAAAAAATGTAGTGAATGAATGAAATGAGTGAGTGAATGAAAATGTGATATGGTGAAATACCTACGCAATACTATGCATATTATGATTTTTCTTTGATCATATACCTAACCTATTTATGAAATAAAACAATTTGAAAGTGATAAGAGATATTCGCAACAAATAATCGGTATTTTAAAAATAGCGAAAAATATAGTTATCTGATTTAAATAAAATATCAAAATATCTTATTTTTTGTATTGTTTGAACTATGTATTTTCATAAATAATTCTTAACGAAATAGGTTGAACAAATTTTTAGTAAATCTTTTAATTCACTGTTGAGTCTGTTAAAACTTGCTATCGGTACGAATAAATGTCAAAATCCCGCTGTCATTACATGATATTATGTTGTTGTGTGCGTGACCTCAACTCATGTGTCCGTATACACAATCTGACGTTCCATATTATAAAAAAAACTTAAGCTCCATATAAATTTTGTGCACTACTACATGCAACAGGGTCCTTTACTTATGTTTTTCATCTATAGTTAGCAGGTAAAGGAGAACATTTTATCGATTCCCTAGGTAACCCGATATCCTTGAACGCACACACTAATTGAGGTGGGCTTCCGTGTGTAAGTAACCATAATTGTGTAACGATTGCCTTCACGAGCGTTAAGTTATGAGGATCAAGCGGGATGGATAGAGAAAACTCATAGAATGGTCATTATTTATTTACACACACACACACTTTTATAGAAATTCAGAAGATTTTGATACAGTTTCCAGTTATATTGCAGAAGAGATAACGGAATATGCCGTCAAAATCTGTAGTCAGTTCGTAAAGAATGTGGCCACGAAAGCGAGGAGGTTGAAATGCTCGAATAATGCTTAGAACGTTAATCCTGGGTTAGGGATGACAGTTCCATACATTTTGACACTACATAATCCTAGGTTAGAATTTACTCGGAGTTCCGGAATATGTTCATCACCTTCATCATCATCCCAGCCTCTAAGTTTACATGCGGAACCCGCCCATCTCCTCTACCGTTCCCGTTCTTTCATTTCCGTGCTTTAAAAAATCACCAAAACCTTTTTTATGGATTTCTAACACGGGTGTAGCCAAAAGTTAAAGCGAGAATTTACTATTTCGTTATTTTATTACATTTTCATTATGTTGGAGGCCTACCCACACTGCGTCTTCAGATGGACGCCATTCGAGAACCTTTTGGTCCCATCGGCATCAGTCCTACGAGCGATGTGACCTGTCAACTGCCACTTGAGTGGCCGCAGGAACGGTCTGTTTGTCGAGCCTTGGGGTAGGCCTAGATTCAGCAGTGGACTTTTTCGACTGAAATGATGATTATGATGATTTTTAACTAACATGAATAATGAACTAAAACAATTACTTTGCTCACCCGCGACCTTACAATAGTTACGTTTATGCAAGAAATGTGTGTTCATGCAGTTCCTCCACCTCCACACTGTACAAACACACACAAATCACACAAACACAACTATCACCACCACCAAGCTACACTGACGCGTTTCGAACTCAACCAGAGCTCATCCTCGGAGTTACCACAACCGTATGCTATGCTACCAAATGTTAAACTAACAAACCAAATGTTTTAACTTGTCACTGTAACTTCACAAGTACCCACTTTATTTTTCTTATTCTCAAACTACCCCACAAAAATTATCTTTTATTGACATATTATAAAACTACCTTGAATTTTTGTTTATTTATTTATAAGGCATATTTTATTAATACTAACTGTTCAAATTAGACCCAAGCCGCAGTAAAGGAGAAGATACTAAATTTACCTGTTCATTAATAATAGACCCCATAGTGTTGTACCTAATTATTTCCATGAATAAGGGTAAATATACACATTCGTTCAGTCTCCAGTGACATAATTACACCTCTCAATCCCGGGCCCCTCACTTGCAACCTCGGCTCTAACCAACTAATAGAGAGGTACGGCACATTAGCCCGTAACATTTTCATTATTTTCCTTTTACGAGCACGCGCCAGCTCGAGGTTACTCTAATGTTTACTAAACGCACGTTTTATTTGGTTACTTACTTACTGTTAGATTAGGTAATAGTTACGGTGTGGTTTTACTACTTAGATACATATTTTATAAGCTTTCATTAAACTTGCAATGCATGTTTGTTCGGGTGGAATTTTGCAACTGAATTTGAAAGCGGTTACCCTCAACCGATTGGGATGAAATTTTGCATACATAATGTACGAGTACCTAAGTCAGGTGACAATACAATATTGTAGTACCATGGTCCTGATCTGATGATGGAGACGGATGGATATGAACTCCTTGACAACTCAACACGATCCCATCGTGTTTGGGCTCGTTTTGATCTGCCTTTATCTTGACGAGTAGTTTAAGACTGTACTAAGAAAAGTACAGTCAGAAATAAAAGCTTGTCGCAAAAATGAATGAGTCTTGCTTGTATTAATAATTAATTGAATTGTAATATATTTTTGTTTAAAAAAAAACATTGTGTCAAGGTTCTTGTTGCGCATTCTTTTTGGCAATAATGGTCTTTCCGAAAGCGCTGGTAGTATCTATAAAAACATAGACCGTATGCGCAAAATTTGGAATGGACTGGCGAATAGAGTTTCTCTTATAAGTATCCTACGAGATGGGTGTGTTCAAAAGGCGTATGTGTATCATTTCCTGCAAGGCACCTGTAGTGAGTCGATGATTACATTACCTACCATCAAGTGATACCTAATAATAATAATACCTATTAATATTATTATTTCTTATTACTAATGAAAAGTCTCCGCATGGCAATCAGCGGCACATACCTACACATGTGTGTAACAATTTACTTCTACATTACCGCAACAAAGTGAAACCCAGCCCTTCGTTAGTTGTGTCCAGAGTACTTACCATTAACTGTATCACTTATTCAGCACTACCTGAACTCCTGAACATGAAGAGGTAAATAAAGCCCAAAAGAACTCATAAAACATACAATACAATACACTATAACATACAATATAACATAGTATATTTCCTCGATTTCATTGGTTTTACCGTTGAAAGTCGTTAATATTAGGCGTTCATCAGCTACAATAGAGAAATATATTTCTCTAGACAGATGTTTACGCCACATATTCTGTATCAGGTTTAAAATTTCGCCATTGTAGGTGGTGTTGGGTACATTTACATTAGGCGTTACATTTTTATTATTATTATTTTTTTTTTATTTCGTTATCGGTAACTTTAATTTTAGATAAACTAGGAGACATATTGTATCTATGTATGTATGGGTCAAATCTTGGAAGTCGAATTTGACCCACTTCCAATAGTCGGATTCACTTGATATTTGGTATACTTATTGGTATAAATTATTAATTATTTATATTTCATTATATTGAGTAGGCAGACAGAGATCTGAAACAATTACTTTGCTCACCCGCGACCTTATGATAGTTACGTTTAGGTATGCAAGAAATATAGACTCACAACACATCACACCATCTGACGTCTGGTAGCATGGTGAACGGTTGTGTTGCTCTAGAGATGAGCTCTGGTTGAGTTCGAAACGCGTCAATTTGAGCGGTGGTGGTGATCGATGGGTTTGTGTGATTTTTGTGTGTGTTCGTACAGCGTGGAGGTGGAGGAACTGCATGAACACGCATTTCTCGCATAAATGTAGCTAAGTATCATAAGGTCGCGGGTGAGCAAAGTAATTGTTTCAGTTCATTGATATGGACCTTTTTTATGTTATAGAGGCCAGACAAACGAACTAGTGGGTCACCTGATGTTAAATGATCACCACTGTCCATAGACACCCGCAGCGCTTTACGCGATGCCAGTGCGTTGTCAGCCCTAAGGAAAAAGGAGAGGGAATAGGGGAGGGGGAGAGGTATTGGGCCCCCGGCGCTCTCACTGACCGTACGAAACGCAGCAGGGAGTACTGCTGCTTCACGCCGGTGTTCTGTGAGAGGGTGGTACTACCCCGGACGAGCCGGCCCATTCGTGATGCAGCGGCTAGCTACAACATGGCTCTACCACTACCAAGACCAAAGCAAGGTAAGGTAACCCCTGATTCAATAAACTAGACAGACAGCTCACAGTCCACCTGGTGGAATGTAGAAACCGAGGCCAAAGAACGTGATGCAACAAAACAGATTGCCTTTGCGCCGCCTACCCTGAGGACAGTGGACTAAATTAAAAGTTTTTTTTTTATGTTAGAGAGGCCAGACAAACGAACTAGTGACTACCGTGATATATTTCAAACTTCACAGTATAACTGGTTATTGCGATAAAGTAGGTACGAAAGTGTTCAGCGACATCAGAGGCTGACTGTACCAATAAAAAACACCTAACAATATTGTTATACCTACATATTATGTGCAAATTTTCTTTTGATGAAGTCCATTATTACCTTTCAAAATAAAATCTCCGGTCATTTGTTTACCTGGCCAGGGTTGCCAGTTAGTTAAAAATCAAAATGAAGCCATGTCAAATAATTGAATGAATCAAGTGTCTTTGTGGAGTCCATTATTATCACTCAAAAAAACTGTTTTTGTAGGTACTTGTAGTATAGTAAAATAGATGTCCGAGTGCTGGTCACTGTCTCGGTAGAAAATCATGTCTATATTTATGTCACTAGCAATAGAGGTGACATCAGGGTGTCAGCTATTGGGCATTATCACGTAGGTATATTTATTGTTAAAATTAAGTACAATTTTCATAAAAAATAACGTTCAATTATGTTAATTTAATGTTATTTTGTCCTAACGTTAATGTCGACCAGCTGGTAACGTTATCAAATCATCATCATCACACCAGCCTTCATACATTCCACTGCATGGCACAGTCCTCCTCTTTGAATGAGAGGGCTTAGGCAGTAGTTCCCACGTGGGCCCAGTGCGGATTGGGAACTTCACACATTCTCATTTTTGAACCAATTAAAGCAAGCGGGCGTTCGTTTAGCCAGGAAGATAGTAATCATAAGACTTTTTTAACATAATAAGCTTGTGGCTCGCGTGACAATCCTATTCCTCTTATTGCTACTTTAATGGTATAGACGCTTCATGGAACCAGTTGCCTGTGCCTGTGAATACAGTCGCCGCAGACGCCGGATATTGCGGCCCACTTATTTAAGGACAAGGAGAGATGAAACCAGAAAGGGGCTTCCACTGAACAAACGCGATCCCAAGTTTTTAAACATTATTAGGCACGGTTATTTTAAGTCTGTTTTCAACTGTTACCGTGCTGATGGTGACTTTCGTAAATAGGTGTATCAATATAATTTTAATGCTCAAAATTGTAGGTACACTTACACATAGCAAGAAAAGAACATCGTTAAAAAAATTTGGTCCCTACATTTCAAAAGTAAGTAATAAAGAACAACAGAATAAGTGTGTTTTGAAAAATATTTTTCACATTTATTTAAGGAGAACCAACAGCTTATAACATAATAGGTATTGTCAATAGTAACACAGAGCCAATTACAGGATCTCACAGATCTATCTATCTATCTGGAATTCTCGCATTTCAAGATTATAAATTAAAAGATATTACAACAGTGACAATAATATTGCCTGAAAAATAACTGTTCAGTTATCTAGTAATTAATAAGTAAAGTTACCTACGAGTAAGTACAATAAGTACAATTTTTCTGTCATTATCAAAACAAACAATCTCGTAAAGAAAAAAAAAACCATTATCATGATGGAATGCACCCTACCCCCTACCTGTTAAAGCCATAGATTTACGATACTACGCTGTACCAACCCACATAAATAAATATGGTTATTGAGCTATAAAAACATCTAATTTCATTCAGAACGCGGCGTTGTGAAAACTTTAATAACGTGATGGTTCGGTGTTACGACAGAAGTTAAGGTTAATCGTGGCATATGTATCAGTTTACAGAGAGCTTTATATTATGCTTAGAGAGCATTATATCACAATGACCATATTATGGCGCCAACAAAAGCTAATGATAGGCCCTCAGGGGTAGAAATTCATCATCATCATCATCATCATCCCAGCCTATATACGTCCCACTGCACGGCACAGGCCACCTCTCAGAATGAGAGGGTTTGGGCTTAGTTCCCACGCGGGCCCAGTGCGGATTGGGAACTTCAAACACACCATTGAATTTCTTCGCAGGTTTCCTCACAATTTTTTCTTTCACCGTAAAGCTCATGGTAAATTTCAAATGTAATTTCGCACATAAATTCCGAAAAACTCAGAAGTGCAAGCCGGAATTTGATCCCACGACCCTCTGCTTGGGAGGCTATAGGTCTAACCGATAGGCCACTACGGCTAAGCTAGGGGTAGAAATTATATTGTTTTAATATTTTGTAGGGTAACTTTAGCCATCGGGATTTCGTTCCACGGGCCTTATATTATAGTATAGTCCAACGCGCGGCCAATCGCTATAGCATTCACCCTCACTCTCTTCTTTTACCCTATACCGTGTGACAGAAAGAAATAGTGAAAATTATTGCGATTTAGAGTGCGTTAGACAATAAGTTCAATTCAATTCAATTTTTTTATTTCGTCATCACAGGTAGATTTTGTACAGATGATAGGCATTACAAAGTGGTTCGGCTATGATGTACCTTTTGGCATACCTACGATAATTTAAAAAGAAAATACATAAAATTCAGTGCAAATGTCAAAAACTTAAGACTTAATTATTTATAAAATATTATGGATTTCATCAAGAATTATCATTATCATTAAGGATTAAATACGCAAACAAGCAAATACAAAACAAAAATAGTGATAAATAACGAAATTCAAAAGTAGCAATAGTTAAATAATAAAATTAATCAAACATCAATATCAAAATCACAAAGGTAATCATTAACATCATAATAACATTTGTCCACAAGCAGTTTAAACAACAGTGCTTTAAAATGACTCTGGATCTTGTTTTTCATATCACTAGGTAATTTATTAAATAGCTTTGGACCCATCGTAACAACACTCTTTTTCATGAGGCTAGTCTGGCAAATAAATAAAATAAATAAATAAATAAATATATTAGGGGACAATCTTACACAAATCGATCTAGTCCCATACTAAGCAAAGCTTGTACTATGGGTACTAGACAACGATAAATATACTTATATAGATAAATAAATACTTAAATACATAGAAAACATCCATAACTCAGGAACAAATCGTCGTATCCTACGATAAGAGCCACTATCACCATAGGGGCTTTTAGTTTTTATTGTAAAATTGAATTCTACACCTCAAGATACATATTTATAACTTTATATAATAATTTTAATATTTTTTTATTAAACAGTAAAAAAATATTTTTAATAAGCCACGATTACGTATGTCTCACTTCTAACGTGGAGTAAAGCCACAAGTATGCTGCTGTCCTTATTCGCCGTGCAAAAAGGATCGACGCAGGCGCGAGGAGGGGGCGCAAGCGCCGTTTCTACTGTATTCGGCGGACAGCGGCGGAAGAGTGGCATGCATTCGTAATAGTTATTTTATTTGTAAGATCATCTTTGTTTTCGTTAATTGTTAATGAAAACAACAATATGAATCGTGGAAGACATAGATTAGTGAAAATAGTTGCAAAAGACGACGCTGAACGAAAGAGGAAAACACCAAGTAAATTACGCTAAATTTATTTATAAAGTTTTTCCATTACTCAGATCCTATTTATTACTTCTTTTAGGTTTACTTTCTTAGTATATATTTTAAAATTCACTTATTTATATATTTACATAGTTTAATGAAGAAATTTAAAGAATTTAATGAAGTGGTTAGTATTGCCGAGAATAAAGCCCGAACGGCAACTGCGGCCTTTTTCCGCGGAATTACCTACTCAATTTTATTTGTATAGCGAATGTGTGGCCACAATTGCGGTAGTGTCCTTTTTCTATGTACGAATTATATTTTATTGAATTATTGCTTAAATATTCACTTTTTAAAGATATATTTGGTAGGCTTATTAACAATGCGGCTCCATGGAATGAACATAATTGTTTTTTGATAACAATAATTATTTTGAACGTGTGATTTTGCATGTCTCCTTTTTGGGTTCTTATGGTACTTGTGGCCTTTTTCGCCATATACAGGATGGAATTTTGTAATGCCATCTCCAGGGAAAGTACTCTAAATACTGAAAATAGGAAAATTTACTCAAAGGAAACATTCCTTTATTTTTGAAAAGAAAGAAAACTGCATTCAAATATTTTTGAAATTTCGCTCACCTGACCCGGGAACCGAACCGGGTGCCCGATTTTAGCCGATTCGATTCCCGGGTGCGGCAAACGAATATCCGAAAATATTTGAATGCAGTTTTCTTTCTTTTCAAAAATTAAGGAATGTTTCCTTTGAGTAAATTTATTATTTTCAATATTTTGAGTACTTTCTCTGGAGGTCGCATTACAAAATTGGGTACATATTGAAAATAATCATGTGATTTTGGTATTATTATATCTATTTACCTTCTAATTTGTTGTCAGTCTGACAATAATAGGCACGAATATTATAATTCCTGAAGAATTTCATGAATGACTTATTATTTATTACAATTACAAGCTTTTATCTACCTTCACCTGGGGCACTTCCCGATTGCCAATTAAACTGAAACTTTGCATGCATGTGTAAATCGGATGACAATGCAATATTATTATGACATTATGCTGATCTGATGATGGAGCTGGAAGATTTAATCTCGACTTTTAGAATTTAATACCGTAGAGTTTGGACTCATTAGATTCGTCTTGACGAGTACTTTGATCCTAGATGGTAACCAGGGTCTGATGATGGAGCTGAAAGGTGGCAATAGGCACTCCATAATGAGACGAACCTAAGCATTTGTGGTAAATACTTAGTTATTTATTAGTTTAGTTAAATTAACACTATAATTAAAAGTAAAATAAAACTAACTTAACTAAAAAATTGAAAGATTCAACTCCGTCGAGTTTAGGCTCGTTTAATTCATCTTAGTGGGTACGTTGGTCCTAAATAAACTCTAAAAAGTTAAAAATATATTAAAAAAAGAAAAAACATTTTTTAAAAACAAGCTTTTATTAGGTATCTACATGCTAATAAAAAGAACTAAAAAGTTGAAAACAATTTATGCCACATATCAAACCTTTGCGTTTTTATCACAGTCTCAATTATTTTTAATAAAAGCGTGTTACATTTTGTCAATAGAAATAAAAAAAGGTGTAGGTAACATGTTTTTACCAAAAAATAGAGCCTGTGATAAAAACGCAAAAATTTAATACATGGTATAAATTATTTTCAACTTTGTAGTTCTTTTTATTAACACGTACCTTATAATTTATTTATATCGTTACCTCATGAGGTAGGAGGTGTTGCTACTGCGGGTGATACAGACGTTGAGGATGAATTATGAAAGTTCTCCAATGAATACTGAAGACTGATTAAATAATAATATGTGCGATTCTATTTATTTTTTAAGTTTATGAAAAATTAAGAAGTTTTTAGTTTCACTTGTTTCCATTAAAGAGACTTGTTTTGTGTTAGAAAATTACTGTGGGTACGCTACGCTTTATAATTTAAAAAATGAAAAAAATAAAAAAATATTGTTGTTATTTGCCACTTCTTTCTGCATTACGAGAAATATACTTTTTTAAATTAAAAATATGTACTTTATTTTAGCCCTCTCATTCTGAGAGGAGGCCTGTGCCCTACAGTGGGACGTTTATAAGCTGGGATGATGATGACTTTATTTTAAAAATAAAAAATTGTTGACACTCAAATATTTTAACAACTACAATTTTGGTCCTAATGGTAGTTGTGGCCTCGTATTTTTCGACGATAAAAGGCACAATGTAGCTTATGGCCCCTTAAAACTCATTCAGTCCGACGAAAAAGGATTTAAAGGACAAAATCGATATATAATATACCATTTAAAACATAAATTTTATTTTAGCAGAACCCTAGAACACTAATACACATTATTAAATTACAAAATTATCAATTTGTTAGTTATCTTTTAAAAGAAACACAAAACCGCTTCTCCTGAAAAGTAAGCATTTTGTAATTGTGGCTCTTATCGTAGGATACGACGAAATATTCGTGCTCATCACACAAATAAATGCCCTTACCGGGATTTGAACCCAGGACCTCTTGCTTCATAGGCAGGGTCACTACCAACTAGGCTAAGCGGTCGTAAATATCAAAACTTTAAGGTATAAGGATTAAATAATTGCAAAGTATAAGGATTTAATAATTGCATTAAAATTTTGGCACTTGGCCAGATGGCTGTTTACAGCTGACTGCCGACATTTTTATGTTTTTAATACACCCTTCCATATGTGGTGTCGACATGGGCCACCCTTCATTGGGTCAAAGTACCCTGATCTTATGGTACCACAAAAAAATATGCCACTGTCTGTACTATAACATCTATAACACTCATTTAAAAAAAAATACTTACCATGCAATAGTTCATACAAGCACGTGGATCGTCTGAGGGGAACCAGCGCTGGAGATTGAATTTCAGGAAACAAATCATTAGTGCCGATGTTATCATCTATACTAATATTATAAAGAGGAAAGATTTTATTGTTTGTTTGTTTGCATTGAATAGGCTCCGAAACTACTGGACCGATTTCAAAAATTATTTTGCCATTAGAATAGCTTTCTAACGGCAAAAGAATTTTTGAAATCGGTCCAGTAGTGTCACTGAGGACATGGGCTACTTTTTACCGCGGGAAAATACCTTTTCCTACGGGAAAATTAATTTATCGCGGGCGAAGCTGCGGACGGAAGGCTAGTATTTTATAGTTTACTAGGACGAATCCATCTCCGCAGACATTCATAACAAAATGTGCGATCAAACGATTTCCCACGAATATAGCGGGGGAATATTTATGGATGCGATGGCCAGGTGGTTTTAAAGTGCTGTCGTGCCGCTGTTGTTTGCATTAGAATGGCATTCTGATAGCCGTACAGTCTGCAGAGACATCGGGTGCTTGTTAAAAAAATGTTTATGCTCTCTGTCAAAGTGGTCAAATGTTTATTATTGTGTAAAGTCAACAAACAAGAGATTTATTTAAATTGGCCGAAAGTTGACCAGGCGTCCCACTCCCCGATGCACCGATGTAGACTTGACTAAGAAATATTGGGTGACGTTAGGACATTATTTATACATATACCGCAATCATGTAGATTAGGCATTTTATTACTAAGTAACTCAGGCACTTTATACAACCCTTTGCTATATTTTGCTTTATTATATTGTAAAGCTTGTGGATTTTTAAATATTTATATTATTACTAGCTGACCCCGCCAACGTTGTTTTGCCGTATAAATTAGCCTACAACCTATTCTCAGACCTACCAAACAGAGAAAAAAGTTAAGTAAAAATCGGTCAAGCCGTCTCAGAGGAGTTCTATAACAAACACCGTGACACGAGACCTTTAGCTTTTGCCATGTCCACATGAGACGGCATAAGACGAACAAAAAAATGTATACCCGGGTATTATATTTGACTACTTTACGATACTAACTACAACTATTACGAGTTACTATGTACCTAACTGATTCTACACTCACGTTTGTCAACCGCTATAATATTCACCTACCATAGCCGACTCACCGCCGATGGTGTTACTGCCAAAAATGTGTGAACAGCTTTTTTTCCTTCAAATTTGTCACTTACTCGTAAACTAATTTTAAACCGTAGACTTTTAAGAAATATTGTAACATAAAACTATCCCAGCCTAAAGCCATGGTAATCGTTAGCCCATGTAAAAGGTTTTCCATAATGTTTTCAGTTTCAACCCTAGAAAAATTATACAAAACAATCATTCGACCAAGCAATACCTAATTAGGCATTGTTTGGTTGAATAGGTATCTCTGGGAGTGTCCGGTCTTTGCAAAAGAATTAGGCCAAAAAGATATTTGACCACTGTTACAAACTCAAACCCATCTTTGTCCCGTACCTATCTATATTCGATAATGGAAGTGTTGTAAACATGTTCCAATGATGTGGAAAGCCATCTCACTTACATTACCGAATCCAATAGTTATGTAAATCGGGCTATCCGAGTGAATAATCCGTTTGTTGCAAACGGTACGCCCGGTTCGGCCTGTAGGCTTTTAGGTCAGTGGAGGCTCTATATTGCTTCTATTTCCGAAATCTATTTAACTTCATTGTGCTCAGGTAAGTTTGTTAAGTGATCTCCTATATTAATTTAAATTTCATGATTCGGTTCACACTATACCAGCCCTGTAGGTTTTAATATTCAGTATGGGTTAGAAGAACAAAATATATTAACTGTGGCAGAATTCAAATTTGTGGTAAAGCTTCTTCATCTCTTTCATTGAGTAAAGTTAAAATTCGACATTGCGACATCCATAAATGTACCTAAATATATTCATTAATACATCATCATTTACATAGGTATATAAGCCCCGCTTTTTCCTTATCCCGTGGTATCTAAGTAACCTGAAATAAGCTTTTTCCTGTCTATTATTATAAACTTACAAATCCCAAACCCCGAACTTGAAGAACCAAATTCGAAGAGTCCAGTAATCATAGTTACGGAGATGGAGCCACTGTGGATCTAACTAAAATCCCGTTTATTCCCTAATCTATTAGAAACTTCAACAAATTCATCCTTACTCTTTATCTAAAAGAAAAAAACATGTCATTTAGATAAGCGATATTATCTAGAGTCAAATAACATAATTCGGCCATTCTCACTTCTTGACGATTTTCATCTAATTACCGTAGTCATTTTTTTTTTTCGTTAATACGACTAAATATAGATAAGAATATGGACAATTATGAGCTAAACTATTAATATTTCAAAACGGCGTTGCTGAGCTAAACTATTAATGTTTCAAAGTTTCTGATTTATCGAGGTTATTTTTTACGGATACGGTAATTACAAAATTTAATTGTTGATGGCTACGGTACTTAGAAAGAGTATATTTATTTTTAGAAAGTCTATCTCATTGTCATAAAGGTAAGCTTCATAGTCAGGATCTCTAACCACTTGGCTATCCGGTCGTCAAAAATTAAAAATATACATAAAAATTGTTACTATTTTCATGCTACGGTACTTAGAAAGATACGGTAATTAACACTACGGTGCTCAGACCACAAGACATTTTTCTAAAAAAAATAAAAACTGGAAGTAATAGAAAATACTGGAAAATGGTAGTTTCCAGAGCCCACACAGCTCTATTATTTTTATAAACATTAGCTCATTTACCTTACAAACAAAATTTATAAATAGAGGAACGGGAATTAGAAAAATGAAAACCAAAGTTACGGTGATTAGAAACTTACGTGCGTCGTAGCCATATATTTCGACATTACCACGTCCACACTGTTTGGGTGCCGCGGTATGCCTAACAGCTCGCGAGTGACGCAATAGTGATGTGCAAATACATCTTTGTTTGGGGATGATCACTTTGAAATTGAAGGGCGATGGTACTCAGGTGTTAAGGCTGGACAGGCAGATTTTTGGTTATATATTTGAAAAAGCAGGTTTTGTCGAATTGTACTTTAATGTAGTCAAACAAACTGTATTTCATCTACCAGGATTTTAAATGACATATGTGTAATCCACTCCTAACTAAAATGAGAAACAAGTTTCAAGACACAGATAGCGTGCGGACAGGCTACGGTAATCGAAGAACAAGGGTTTGAAAAATAAAATAAGTATGATAAATAAACAATATAAAGCTAATTCCTTCTAAAACCTTTAGATAAAGTTAAAAACTATTTGAAAAAAATATTTTCACTCGTATTTGATTATATTTAGAGCTACTTAATAGCTCGGACACGCAAATGTTTGCAATTCTGAGAATGGCCGAATTAAGGTAAATACCCCAGTGTTCGACACTTAAATTCCAATAATCGACACCCTGCTGGTCGCCTTTATTGCTACGAATTAAGATTAAAAGTGTTGCCTGTCGGGCACTGGAGTACCTATTTACCTTAGCGACATTTAGTATTAATAGATACTTTCGGAAAAATGTCTATTATTGCTTAATCAGATGGCATGGGCAGAACTATTTATAGGACCAAATTTTCACGTGGTAAACGGTCCAGTTATGTGATAGTGACTAGTTATTATACCTAGTTGTAAATAAATCTACAGCAACAAATCAACGAATGGCTGGCGAAATTTGTATCATTAATGGTGTACCGTGATTATAAAATCTCCGGGCGGATCCAGATGAAATAACACACTAATTAGAGGTCCCTATTAAAAGCAAAAACCCTTGGGAAATTTAATTTTCTCATTTAATCATTTGCGTCCGCAACCACTAAAAACTTTATATTTGAACGACTAAACTAATGTAATATGGTAATATTGAGATTTTGTATTTACAAGTAAACGCGTGGACTATATTTATTATTTAACAAGCTGCGGGACGTTCAAAGGAATTTTAATATTAAAAAGGCTTTCTGTTCCGATTTCAGTGGAATGTATGAGTTTGTTTGCGGAGGGCTCCCAGAACACAGAGCAAATAAAGCGAAACATAAATGAAATGAAACAAAAAATATATTAAAACGCTTTTACAACTCTTGTTACTGAAATCAGGGAATTTAATACAATTTCGCAAGCGATACCGCAAAAGGCGTTCTTTTTAGTGCCAGACTAAAAGTATATTTGTCTATTATTGAAAAAAAATTGATTTCATTTCAAGGAAAGAAGAGATTAATGATTATCCGTTTAATTTTTTTGTTTTTTTTTTTTGTGTCCGTCGATATTTTTAGCCAACTTGTGTTTTCTATTACGTTTTTTTGGTTCATCTCCTTACAAGCTTTAAACCTAATTACGAGCTATTTAAGTTACAGAACGCAAAAAGTCAAACTTAGCAATGATGTTTTCAGTAAATATGAGTATTGCACTTCTTACGGAGTTCCTCAGGGAAGTGTTTTAGGCCCAACCCTGTTCCTAACTTATATTAATGATCTAACTAATATTCAGCTTCCTAATGGTTTAGTTATCTCATATGCAGATGACACTGCACTCCTGTTTCACGGAGATAGTTGGGAGGAGGTTTACACTCTTGCCGAGTCCGGTCTATCTAAGGTGATAAAATGGCTTCAAATTAATTTACTCTCATTAAATATAAAGAAAACCAATTACATAACTTTCTCAATTTTAAATAACTCACAGCCTGATAAATCTGCTCATGTTTTAAAAGCTCACTCTTGCTCAATTCAAGCCACTGGCAACTGTTCTTGTTTTTCCCTTAATAATGTTACTTCCACCAAATATTTAGGTGTTCATATTGATCAATTACTTTCTTGGAACCAACAAATCAAAGTTACTGCAAATCGAATTCGAAAACTGATATGGTTATTTAAATACTTACGACATATTTCGGATAAGGAACTATTGATCTATATCTATAAGACTCTGGTTCAATCCATTGTGCTTTACTGTCTACCTATTTGGGGGGGTACCCACAAAAGTAAACTCTTGGTTCTTGAACGGGCCCAAAGGTCTATCCTAAAAGTTCTGTTGGGTAAAAACAAATGATACAGTACTTCTGATGTTTTCAGAGATACTGATGTTCTTTCAGTTCGTCAGTTGTATGTCTTAAATTGTATTTTAAAAATCCATAAAAATTTAAAACGAGATCAAAGTAAATTAAAAAAACGTAATCCTTATTCAGTGATAAAAATATCTAAAACTAGAACAAATTTTGCTGCAAGGCAATTTAATATAGCATCTGCACATCTTTATAACAAAATAAATAGAACAACGAAAATTTACAACTTAACTTATAGAGAATGTAAAAGTTATGAAGATATAGAATTACTGATGATTTAAAAAAAATATATACAAAAAAATAAAGAAAGAATAATAATAATACTTACAGTCTTACCTTTTTCATTACATTTGATGCTCATGGTTTGAGTAGTGATGGTATATACTTACCATCACTGTTTAAACATACACATACACACATGTACATTTTATGTATATGTGTGTGTATGTATGTATATATATTATTTGCACTTAATCTTCTCTTTTCATGTTTTTTTGAAAAATGCTTGTCACCTCTTATGCACTCTTTATTATTGTTATAGATACCCAAATAAGGAAAAAGACCAAGCCAATCTTTCCAATTTAGTTTTAATAATCTTGTTACTTAGTTATGTTTTAGTTATTATTTTTTAGCATAAGATACAACCTGTATGAAGGAGCGAATTCCTCCTAATACAAGTGCTTTACTTAAAAGGAGGATTCGACACCACCTGTGTAAACGTTATGTTAAATAAATAATTTTGAATTTTTGAATTTTTTTTTTTATAAAAATCGGTTAAGTTATCATAAATTATTTCACATTTGAATTCCATGTTGCTGTTGATAAAACGTGCATTACATATTAATTAATAATATTGTATGTGACTTAGCGCGAGTGCAATTCCAAGTTACTCTAACGATAATCAAATCAGTATCAACCCAGCCAAACTTATTCTGTAAAACGGTATAAGATGGTTACAGAAAGAGATAGTGATAGCGAAAGCTGGCACCCGCGCGTTAAGTATACAATACGGCCTCAGGTCCTTTATAATTAAGTTTTTCACCTATAATTGAATAAGCTTTGTCTTTAAATCTGTATTTACTTACTTACGCAATTTAAACAAAACTACTCTGTAAAACATAGGTAAGTAATTTGTTACATTACAACCAATGTATACATTGCGCGCTCAAACACGATATATCCGCACAATCCCGCATTAAACCAGCAATCTGACGTAAATCTTTCGCGAATTAAGACAGCTCGAACGCTAAAACTAGAATTTACGAGCTTATTACAGGAACGTAGCCAATTTGGGCGGGTGTCGGTTTTGTAAATACAGATTTTATTTACTACCCAGCGGTTTACGAGGAGTTAATTTGTTCGCCGAATAATCAACAGCTTCCTAGGTGTTTTCTGGTAATACGTAGGATGTATGTATAAGCATCAACGATTTACTCTGTAGTTATAAAATAATTCAGTAAGTAATCCAGAAATGTGCTAAATTTTCTTTCGCACAAGAATACCTTCCAATTGTAAGATTGCCTACAGCCAAGATTATCATAACTATTATGTACCTACGGTCTGCCTCAGATGTAGCTCAACACTTTAGTAGGCACTTCGTCACTTTCACTAACGTGACATATTTCAAACTTCACAGTATAACTGGTTATTGCGACAAAGTACTAGTTTTCAGCGTCTTCTAAAGCTGACTGTACGTACCAAGACGTAAAATATATCTAGTGTCTAAGTAAGCCAGTTAAAGTTCCGTGCGACGTCATGCCTTGATACACTTTTTAGTTAGACGTCACGGACCCCGACCCCCGAAATTTGACGCGCTTTATCTTTGTAAATCTAAATTTGATCGACAAAAGAAAAAATACGGGTTTAATATTTTTTGATAATATAACTAAAAGGCTAATAATAGGCTTGTATATTTTTTTAACCAGAACACCACTCAAATGTTTGTAGATTACTTACTAGTTTTATACTATGGTTATCGTGAGTCCATGGTATGCAATGTTACTTTATTATGCTGGTTTATAGCTAATGAATGATGAATATAGACGCCGCCTAGCCCGACCCCTATTCCGAAACTTGGCTATTTAGCAGGAAGTACTTTATATTCCCTTGTGCCAACTACTCATCGAATAGATGACCTGTTATTACTTAAGAGCATAGATAGCTAATGACTTCATTCTCTCATAGTTCTACATCGCGCTATCCTTCGTTGTATTGTTGGTCGAATGCGCTATCAAAGTCTGCATTGTGTAGATATACTTATATACCTATAATTTCCAGATCTCTTCTTTTTTCAGTCCCAAGGCTTATCAAGTGTCTGGAGAGAAAGATCATTCTATCGCGGCCTCTGCTATAGCCAATATTCGCAGCTTCCACTTGAATAATCACTACATAGTATAAAACAAAGTCGCTTCCCGCTGTCTGTCTGTCCTTATGTATGCTTAGATCTTTAAAACTACGCAACGGATTTTGATGCGGTTTTTTTAAATAGATAGAGTGATTTAAGAGGAAGTTTTATATGTATAATACATGCATTGCACCCGTCCGAAGCCGGGCCAACTCGCACGCACGGATACAATTATGCATGTATTATACATATAAATCTTCCTCTTGAATCACTCTATCTATTTAAAAAAACCGCATCATAATCCGTTGCGTAGTTTTAAAGATCTAAGCATACATAGGGACAGACATACGGGAAGCGTCTTTGATTTATACTAGGTATGTAGTGACTTAGGCGCAAGCCACACAGATGAGACATAGGACGGTGGCGCGTCGCAGTTCGCGTCGCTTGTTCGTAGGCCGCATCTCCACCCCGACTCTTTTGTCTGCTTTGGATCGCGACGCTTCTACCGGGTGTAGCCCATAAGTGATT
Source organism: Archips xylosteana (assembly GCA_947563465.1). Classification (NCBI taxonomy): domain Eukaryota; kingdom Metazoa; phylum Arthropoda; class Insecta; order Lepidoptera; family Tortricidae; genus Archips; species Archips xylosteana. The sequence goes on from OX387355.1 coordinate 15,990,994, forward strand.
CAAGGGGCGCCGCGTCTGCGACGCGTCCCCGTCCCACGTCTCTTCTGTGTGGCTTGCGTCTTAGTATAGTGTGAGTTGCATCAAGCTACTATAATGATAACCAATGTTAAACCAGCTGTCAAATATCTGGTTAAGTAACTTTCTGTAAGCCTAACTTTACTTAAGAATAAGAATAAGAGTAGTTTATTGTTCAAACTGTGTACATTTGTGGTAGTATTTTTAGCTTAAATCGTCTCAACAGCTTGTCCTTTTCGGACGTACAATGTCATTCATTGGACTCAAATAACTTTAATATTTTTCACAGAAGTATTCATTTAAATCATAAAAAACATTTACAGAGAAGAAATTCTTTAAGCTTCTTCTTGAATTGCGCACCATCCAGTGATTGATATCTTACTTCGTACGGTCAAGTGCAAAAATAAGTATCGATTTAATCCTCCCATCTTTACATACCTATACCTAATTCGACGACATAAGAGCTATAAGACATATTTATGAGCAAGTTGTGTGCACCCATATTTTTACACTTGACTGTACGTACGTTTTAATAAGTTTACTACTTTATTTTTATGGCAAGGCTTGCAGGAACTTACTTAAGCGGAGATTTGACATTGATTATTAACTTGGTATAACTTACACATAAATTCCAAATTTTGATTTATACCTACCTTTTTTGAAGGAAGTTAAATAATAAAAGGAAAAATAAGGTTATTTTTCGTGTTTATTCACTTATTAACTTAGTTTACATTATTATATAAATTAACACAGATATCGTAAAACAACAGCTCTCTGACTAGAATAACCGATGATATTTTATATCTACGCCAAACATTTATCATTCATTACATAACAATATTTAAATCTTTCACCAACATACATATATTCGCTATTTACTTCTACTTTACAGATAAAATATACTTTCTATCGCATAATAAAATATTGACATTGAGATTTTGCCACCATCCTTCGAAATTGTGAACGTTACACAGTAATGAAGTTTCACTTCGATGGATCAAACATTTTCAATATACTCCAAAATACGTATTTTCCAACAAGTTTGCGAGATAAAATCTATTTGAAGGCATGAGCAAAGTGACAAAGTAAGTACCCGTACGTGAAGTGAAGCGAGTCTAACACTAAATCAACTTACGTGGCGAGTTGGACGGCGCGGCGAGTAAGCGCGGCGAAGCCTACACAGTACACAAATACATACGACACGATCGTCTGAGTACCTTAAATACACTATAGATTCCAAGACACAAAGGAGACAAAAATAAATTCAACAATCTCATTAAATCTAAACCTATGGAATATTTCAAAAATAAAATCTTTAGAAATACACACTAAAGTAATACTTCAGTAGTAAAGCTAACGATATGGAGGAACCCTGTAGAAGAAATCATTACCGCTACAATACGATACCTAATAAATAGTCATAGGAAACTTTCATATTTGGTCACAGTTTGGTCGGGAGGGTCGAGAAGAGACGGTCCGGTAAAAGCGACTAAAAACAATATCTTTAAACACCGAAGCTGACTCATTTTCGAACCGCACACTCAAGTTATTGTCTTTATACGCACATCTATAATATCCTAAGTTAATACCCATTTATAAAGCGTCGTGAGTGTTGACGTGTGGCTGGTGCTGGGGCCAGGATAGCAGCAGCTGCTCGTCGGCCGGGCGGTCCAGGTTGCCATTCTCCGAGAGCGCGGGTGAGCAGCCCGGGCCTCCCAGGAGGGCCCCGCTCGAGCGCGACTGCTGCCGGCATAGCGGCCGTCGTGTCGGCGACTCGCTCTCGTCCGACATCGCTCGCGTCACCGTGATGCGCGGCGAGCGCCGCCGCCGCCGCTCGCGCGCCGCACTCTCCTCCAGCCCCAGCGCCCGCCCCAACACCACGTGCGGCGGCGCCCGGATTATAGGAATAGCTGACACCCGCGGCCGCAACTCCTCGTTCTGAGAATCCTGGAGCATGTTGCACGACGCCGCTCGCTGCGCCGGCCGCTCCGATCCCCGCGCCCCCATAGCCGCCGCGTCGGACAGCCTCCTCGTCGTCGGTGGCCGGATGCACCCTGACCCGGCCGACAGTGATGGCCTTCGCGAGCCACAAGCGCTCGGAGTTCTCGCTTGAATCTCTTGCGTGACTTCACTTTTCGTCATTCTTTTTCGACGGTAATTTCGAAGAGAGTCACGGAGTGGTCGACTAAGTATACCGTATAAAATGCTGTTGACCGGTGGGGCCGCCGCGAGCAGCGCCGCGGAAATAGCGGCGACCGATTGAGGCGGTATAGCAATAGCTGGCCATATCAGCACGCAATAGTATGGGAAGTACAGTATGGCTAAGGAGCCGAGAGGTTGCAAGACCGCAGAGAGCGCTCGGCGTCGCGGAGGTGGCGGTGCCGAGAAAGGATTACGCTGATGTGTGACTGTCACTTGCGCCGAGAGCGTGACTTCGTATATGGCCGCTGCGATTCTGTGTCGATGATATCGCGCTATGCGAAGGATTTTTAGGCTACAGAGAATGACGAGTAGGACCGGTAGTATTAGTGTTAGTAAAGCGTATACGAGGCAGAAGCCTAGGGCGGCGGGGCCGGCGCCGCAATCCGGCGCGCAGCTGCCGAAGCCCCTGTTGAACACCAGCGGGGGCTGCGCCGCGGCCAGCGGGGCCAGAAGTGCCGCCATCGCTACCCAGCCGCTCGCGACGCTTATCAGCACCTGAAACAATTATGAGTGTTAACTGATTGTCCGTGCAATATATATTGAGTACACAGTCTTAAGTAGCAGTGGGCACGGCACATTGGTCGTAGAACCGACGGATGATGCAGTCAGGTTATAGAGTGGCGACCGTGAAGCGACAGACGTGACGAAAGAAGGCCTCTAACAAGATGGGCCGACGATTTGGTAAAGGTCGCAGGAACCACTTGGATGCGGGCAGCGTAGGACCGATCGTTGTGGAAATCTTTGAGGGAAGCCTTTGTCTAGCAGTGGACGTCTTTTGGCTGATATAAAGATTAGGTATACGTAGGTAGAGGTAGTAACGGGCTATTTTCTGCAACTCGACGTCTCTGTGCGCCTGATTTGCGTGACTTGTGATACAAGAGGCATTCATGATTGAATAACTATTAACCTTCATCAGAATGAATTTCTTTTGAACTGATTCTCTGAGTAAAATTTTTAGACATGCAATAAAAAACAATTTGTACTTTTATATTACTAGTTAGGTAGGAATGCTTAATTAAAAAAAAAAACCGAATTCATATTATCTGTCCAGTACAAGTTTGCAATTATACCAGGAGGAACGTCCAAGTAATTAAAATTGGTTCGCTTTGAAATAGCCGGCTCACTGACCTACTTTGTGAGCTGTGAAAGTGGCAACTGGCAAATTGAACTATGCGCCATAATTCCGTATATTCTATTCATGTCCAAATCGATAGCCATTATTCCTACCTTTAATTGAAGATTAATTACTAGGTAGTGCAAATTAATTATGCACCAACAGTTATTTTACTAAGAAATTATGGTAAAAGGGAATTCAGCAGTCTATAAACTAAACCAAAGCCTGTTGTAAGTTGAAGCTGAACGCTGTATTTTTTATATACTATTTTTATTTATTTCTAATCAAATATATACCTACTGACAAAAATTAGACCAACACGGGACTATGCCAAAAAAGCCTTAACGAAAAAATAGGAGCACATTTAACAGGTGACTAGCATAATTTAGCAAATTCTATGAAAACAAAAAGAAAACATGTGCGCTATAATATAGCACGAGGCGAAAATGGGTTCTTGAAGAAAAATTTAAATAATGACATTCCTATTTATCTTTTTATTCAGTTTGTGGCGTTCATCCGGCAGGTTTCATCCGGTCCACAGCTACAGCGTGATTGACAAGGCTGTTCTTTGCTCACTGACCTTCTTGGCAGAGACGATCGCAGCGTAATGCAGCGGCGCAGCAATAGCGGCGGCGCGGTCGGCGCGCAGGCCACACACAATCCACAGCTACAGCGTGACTGACAAAGCTGTTCTTAGGTCACTGACCTTCTTGGCAGAGACGATCGCAGCGTAACGCAATGGCGCAGCGATAGGGGTGGCGCAGTCGGCGCACAAGCCACCCGCAGTCCACATCTATAGCGCGACTGACGAAGCTGTTCTCAGATCACTGACCTTCTTGGCAGAGACGATCGCAGCGTAATGCAACGGCGCAGCAATAGCGGCGGCGGGGTCGGCGTGCAGGCCACACACAATCCACAGCTACAGCGTGACTGACAAAGCTGTTCTTAGGTCACTGACCTTCTTGGCAGAGACGATCGCAGCGTAATGCAACGGCGCAGCGATAGCGGTGGCGCAGTCAGCGTGCAGGCCACACACAATCCACAGCTACAGCGTGACTGACTAAGCTGTTCTTAGGTCACTGACTTTCTTGGCAGAGACGATCGCAGCGTAATGCAACGGCGCAGCGATAGCGGCGGCGCGGTCGGCGTGCAGGCCACACACAATCCACAGCTACAGCGTGACTGACAAAGCTGTTCTTAGGTCACTGACCTTCTTGGCAGAGACGATCGCAGCGTAATGCAACGGCGCAGCAATAGCGGCGGCGCGGTCGGCGTGCAGGCCACACACAATCCACAGCTACAGCGTGACTGACAAAGCTGTTCTTAGGTCACTGACCTTCTTGGCAGAGACGATCGCAGCGTAATGCAACGGCGCAGCGATAGCGGCAGCGCGGTGAGCGTGCAGGCCACACACAATCCACAGCTACAGCGCGACTGACTAAGCCGTTCTTAGGTCACTGACCTTCTTGGCAGAGACGATCGCAGCGTAATGCAATGGCGCAGCGATAGCGGCGGCGCGGTCAGCGTGCAGGCCACACACAATCCACAGCTACAGCGTGACTGACTAAGCTGTTCTTAGGTCACTGACTTTCTTGGCAGAGACGATCGCAGCGTAATGCAACGGCGCAGCGATAGCGGCGGCGCGGTCGGCGTGCAGGCCACACACAATCCACAGCTACAGCGTGACTGACTAAGCTGTTCTTAGGTCACTGACTTTCTTGGCAGAGACGATCGCAGCGTAATGCAACGGCGCAGCGATAGCGGCGGCGCGGTCGGCGTGCAGGCCACACACAATCCACAGCTACAGCGTGACTGACTAAGCCGTTCTTAGGTCACTGACCTTCTTGGCAGAGACGATCGCAGCGTAATGCAATGGCGCAGCGATAGCGGCGGCGCGGTCAGCGTGCAGGCCACACACAATCCACAGCTACAGCGTGACTGACTAAGCTGTTCTTAGGTCACTGACCTTCTTGGCAGAGACGATCGCAGCGTAATGCAACGGCGCAGCGATAGCGGCGGCGCGGTCAGCGTGCAGGCCACACACAATCCACAGCTACAGCGTGACTGACTAAGCTGTTCTTAGGTCACTGACCTTCTTGGCAGAGACGATCGCAGCGTAATGCAACGGCGCAGCGATAGCGGCGGCGCGGTGAGCGTGCAGGCCACACACAATCCACAGCTACAGCGTGACTGACAAAGCTGTTCTTAGGTCACTGACCTTCTTGGCAGAGACGATCGCAGCGTAATGCAACGGCGCAGCGATAGCGGTGGCGCAGTCAGCGTGCAGGCCACACACAATCCACAGCTACAGCGTGACTGACTAAGCTGTTCTTAGGTCACTGACTTTCTTGGCAGAGACGATCGCAGCGTAATGCAACGGCGCAGCGATAGCGGCGGCGCGGTCGGCGTGCAGGCCACACACAATCCACAGCTACAGCGTGACTGACAAAGCTGTTCTTAGGTCACTGACCTTCTTGGCAGAGACGATCGCAGCGTAATGCAACGGCGCAGCGATAGCGGTGGCGCAGTCGGCGTGCAGGCCACACACAATCCACAGCTACAGCGTGACTGACTAAGCTGTTCTTAGGTCACTGACCTTCTTGGCAGAGACGATCGCAGCGTAATGCAACGGCGCAGCGATAGCGGAGGCGCAGTCGGCGTGCAGGCCACACACAATCCACAGCTACAGCGTGACTGACTAAGCTGTTCTTAGGTCACTGACCTTCTTGGCAGAGACGATCGCAGCGTAATGCAACGGCGCAGCGATTGCGGCGGCGCGGTCAGCGTGCAGGCCACACACAGTCCACAGCTACAGCGTGACTGACAAAGCTGTTCTTAGGTCACTGACCTTCTTGGCAGAGATGATCGCAGCGTAATGCAACGGCGCAGCGATAGCGGTGGCGCAGTCGGCGTGCAGGCCACACACAATCCACAGCTACAGCGTGACTGACTAAGCTGTTCTTAGGTCACTGACCTTCTTGGCAGAGACGATCGCAGCGTAATGCAATGGCGCAGCGATAGCGGCGGCGCGGTCAGCGTGCAGGCCACACACAATCCACAGCTACAGCGTGACTGACTAAGCTGTTCTTAGGTCACTGACCTTCTTGGCAGAGACGATCGCAGCGTAATGCAACGGCGCAGCGATAGCGGCGGCGCGGTCGGCGTGCAGGCCACACACAATCCACAGCTACAGCGTGACTGACAAAGCTGTTCTTAGGTCACTGACCTTCTTGGCAGAGACGATCGCAGCGTAATGCAACGGCGCAGCGATAGCGGTGGCGCAGTCAGCGTGCAGGCCACACACAATCCACAGCTACAGCGTGACTGACTAAGCTGTTCTTAGGTCACTGACTTTCTTGGCAGAGACGATCGCAGCGTAATGCAACGGCGCAGCGATAGCGGCGGCGCGGTCGGCGTGCAGGCCACACACAATCCACAGCTACAGCGTGACTGACAAAGCTGTTCTTAGGTCACTGACCTTCTTGGCAGAGACGATCGCAGCGTAATGCAACGGCGCAGCGATAGCGGTGGCGCAGTCGGCGTGCAGGCCACACACAATCCACAGCTACAGCGTGACTGACTAAGCTGTTCTTAGGTCACTGACCTTCTTGGCAGAGACGATCGCAGCGTAATGCAACGGCGCAGCGATAGCGGAGGCGCAGTCGGCGTGCAGGCCACACACAATCCACAGCTACAGCGTGACTGACTAAGCTGTTCTTAGGTCACTGACCTTCTTGGCAGAGACGATCGCAGCGTAATGCAACGGCGCAGCGATTGCGGCGGCGCGGTCAGCGTGCAGGCCACACACAGTCCACAGCTACAGCGTGACTGACAAAGCTGTTCTTAGGTCACTGACCTTCTTGGCAGAGATGATCGCAGCGTAATGCAACGGCGCAGCGATAGCGGTGGCGCAGTCGGCGTGCAGGCCACACACAATCCACAGCTACAGCGTGACTGACTAAGCTGTTCTTAGGTCACTGACCTTCTTGGCAGAGACGATCGCAGCGTAATGCAATGGCGCAGCGATAGCGGCGGCGCGGTCAGCGTGCAGGCCACACACAATCCACAGCTACAGCGTGACTGACTAAGCTGTTCTTAGGTCACTGACTTTCTTGGCAGAGACGATCGCAGCGTAATGCAACGGCGCAGCGATAGCGGCGGCGCGGTCGGCGTGCAGGCCACACACAATCCACAGCTACAGCGTGACTGACAAAGCTGTTCTTAGGTCACTGACCTTCTTGGCAGAGATGATCGCAGCGTAATGCAACGGCGCAGCGATAGCGGTGGCGCAGTCGGCGTGCAGGCCACACACAATCCACAGCTACAGCGTGACTGACAAAGCTGTTCTTAGGTCACTGACCTTCTTGGCAGAGATGATCGCAGCGTAATGCAACGGCGCAGCGATAGCGGTGGCGCAGTCGGCGTGCAGGCCACACACAATCCACAGCTACAGCGTGACTGACTAAGCTGTTCTTAGGTCACTGACCTTCTTGGCAGAGACGATCGCAGCGTAATCCAAAGGCGCAGCGATAGCGGCGGCGCGGTCAGCGTGCAGGCCACACACAATCCACAGCTACAGCGTGACTGACTAAGCTGTTCTTAGGTCACTGACCTTCTTGGCAGAGACGATCGCAGCGTAATGCAATGGCGCAGCGATAGCGGCGGCGCGGTCAGCGTGCAGGCCACACACAGTCCACAGCTGCAGCGGGTGCAGTGCATGCAGCAAAGCGCTGCAAGCGCAGGCGCCGTTCCCGCCACAGAGCGCCGCACCACTCGCCAGCAAGCCCACGACGCCCAGATGAAGAAGCAGCACTGACGATGCTGTAGCTGGCTAGAAAAGAAAGGTAAATTTAAAAGAAGTTGTGTGCCTTGCGTTTGTTTTAAATTATAATTGGTTTGGCCAATGCTAATCGTAGCCAGTACCTATGTAACATGTTTTGTAAATTTTATTCTGCGTAATGGTTATAATTAATTTATTACTTGGGCAACCGAGCTTTACTATGAGTTCATCATCATCATCATTATCCCAGCCTATATACGTCCCACTGCAGGGCACAGGCCTCCTCTCAGAATGAGAGGGCTTGGGCCGTAGTTCCCATAGGTACTATGAGTTCGTTTTTGTTAAAATACGAAAATATGCTTTTCCCTAGAGACAAGACCAAGTAAGATGATTCGATTTTTGCCCTCGAAAACCCCAATACCTTTAGCAAATTTCATTGAAATCGTTAGAACGGTTTTCGACATCTTCGAAATATTATAAATTATGGTTACAAGAATTTCTATAAATGTTATGAAAATAACATCTGTGTGGCATGAACGCCACTTAAAAGATGTGAAGTGAGAAGTGACGACGTTATTTAAAAAATATCTCTGTCCATTAGTCATTAGAGACAAAATAGCCAGTGTCTAATATCATCATCATCATCATCACAGCCTATAAATGCAGGGCATAGGCCTCCTCTCAGAATGAGAGGGCTTGGGCCGTAGTTCCCACGCGGGCCCAGTACGGATTGGGAACTTCACACATACCGTTGAATTTCTTCGCAGGTGGATGCAGGTTTCCTCACGATATTTTCCTTCACCGTAAAGCTCATGGTACAAATGTAATTTCGCACATAAACTCCGAAAAACTCAGAGGTGCGAGCTGGGATTTGAACCCACGGCCCTCTGCTTGAGAGGCCATAGATGATGGTGGTGAAGGTGATGGCAGTGGATGGTGTCTAATAATATATATTTTATCATTATTCGATAAAATAATGTAGAAAAATGGCAGATGAACGATAAGCTAGTAAATCAGTATAATATTTAAGTACGATTTAAATGCTTGCTTGAAAATGTATCAGTGATATCAATAATTCACAAAGAAAATCCACGCAGACGAATAAGAACCTCCTTGGCTTTTATGAAGGCACGCCACCCAATACCTAACTATCGTGATATTTCGGTATCAAACCCTCTTCTACCCCACGTCATTTAATTTATCTAGACTAAAAAATATAAAAGGTATGTTGAGGGATTCGTCTAATGTTATGTAGTAGTATAAGGCAAATAATAGTCTGCATCTAGATTATATAATCTAGCCGAAAAGGATCCGGCTAGATACTTTTTACCTGCCGATATTTCAACAACTTCTCCATCTGTTAGTAAGTATAGAAACCCATATCTGCAATTGTAAAGACTGATTGATACGTTAGCCCAGAGAAGTTTCGTATTTTTAATACGCTTTTGTAAGCTTAAGTTGTAACTAAGTTTGTAACTAAATATTTAAATGTACCTAATCAAATCTTGGAAGCCGATTTCAACCTTTTTCTGATTAGTGTACAAATATAGAGGTCTCAGCCCCGAATACAACGAATATTACCACCGTGATTTTTTTCGCGTATTCAAAACCAACCGTTCAGATGGAGTATCTAAGCTAAACTGCGAACGGACAGACAGACGGACACTGTCGAAACTATAAGGGTTCAGTTTGAGATCCCTTGGTTTCCCATAATTTAAGAAGTTATAATGTATCATTCTTCATAATCAACGTTTGTCATACAGTGATTTATTTCTGAAACAGTGTTTATTTCAGGATTTTTAAAATGCTTTTTTATAGAATGCAGCAGGTTAGGTTTGGTTTGTTTTATGACAATTCTGAAAAAATCCGTTTCGGAAAAAAAAACACTTTATGAATGACTAACGCTGATTATGAAGAATTATGACTTGTTAAATAATAATGTGAAACCATAGAGACCCGTTAAGTTTATGCCATTTTGACTACGGAACCCTAAAAATTTGTTGTAAAATATGTTGGTAAATGTGAATTTCATCCGAGTAATCTTTTTCACTTTAAGCGATTAGGTATTTAATGCTTACCACCTTCCCTATCATATTCAGGCATTTTCTAAACAAACCGCAATATGCGGAGTAATCGCAAATTTATGCTTTTATGTACTGTAGTAAAATATTTTATGGCATCTGTGTGTCATAAAAATGCGGACGCCGTTCAAGCTTTAACAAAACTAAAATAAATACAAAGGTCTAATGGACTAACGCTTAATTGTAATATTATTCCACTGTATAACGAATGAAGCCGCGGTGGCCTAGTGGTTTGACCTATGGTCTCTTAAGCAGAGAGCTGTGGGTTCGCGCCCGGGCTCATCTATCTGAGGTTTCGAAATTTATGTGTGAAATTACGGAACCACGGCCCAAGCCCTCTCGCTGTGAGAGGGTGTCTCTACCGTGCAGTGGGACGTACATAATATAGGTTGGGATGGTAGTGGATGTTGTATAACGACTACTATTTATTTTTACTGTGTTCCCTGTTAAGTAGATATTTTATAGCTTTAATCCGCGAAATACATACCTTCAAGTGTCAATAGTCTTTGAGTTTGGTGGTGCAGTAAAATTTACGGAAATATTTTTACGTTCGCTCGGGCAACGCCATCTATTGATTGGTGGCCAAGTTAACGCGTCACCTACGACAACGTTCTTGGACAACATCCTCAAATTTTTCGTTTAAGGTTTTATAAGGTAAGGTATTATCCCACGACGACGCTTTACCGGGTTATTAAATATCCTACGTCTCAATCCAGATTTTTGGCGATCGATTCGCCATGTTTCATCCAAATCTATGCTAGACTAACAAAAATCTAAATAAATACACAAACATCCAAATATCTTCACAAACTGTCTCATTTACAATATTAATGATATCTCAAAATTTATAGGAATGAGAATATACCTACAGGAAACAGGGTTTGCTCGGGCTAGTGTATCAGTAAAACACGTACCTCAGAAATACGACGAACTGAGTTTCAGTCCCGGTTTAATTTTTCCACTGTTATCTGTTTGTTTTCTATAGAATACAAGTATAATTTGACAAAGAGCGCAACGAATTTTGCTTTAATGAACAATAGCGTGCAGTAAGCGGATATTGGTGCCCCGGCGCAGAGCACTCTACGACACTTCCTGTTAGCAACAAGTTGTATTGTTAAGAAAAACTTTCTTAGCAGAGAAAATATTAATAAAAATCACAAAATGGTTTAACAAATCATAACCTTTTCACTTACAGCTCCGCGATTATTTTACAGCGGCGTGCTTTTAGTAGGTAGTTTATTTTACAGACTTCAAAATCGCAATTTTTTTTTACTTTTATATCATTTGCAATGATTATTTGTTTGTTGTTATTTAAATAGAGGTTCAATTTTGTAAATCTAATTGTAAATCAATCTCTTGTAATAGTCGGATTGACTTGGAATTTGATATTATCAATATTAATCAGTATTAATATTGGAGGGCAGTTAAGTCTACTATCTTCAAAAGAAGCAAAAAAAAATGTACTAAATTTGTGGGGGGCAGATGCTAGGCCTGGGGACCGAAGTCCGAAGGAAGAAGTTGTTTTTATACAGCCGAGAAACTTCAATAGCGCATTGCAGGATGAAACAGTTTCTCTATTTGATGACTAGATGGCGCTAGGAGTCGTTACAGATTAACTACAGTTACCTTGCTTCACCGCCACAAAAGCAAGGTAATAATATTGGTACTTCATTGACAAATCCAGTCCGGTAGGTACCTACGTATAAATACTCAGTCTAGAAATCTGTAAATCATGCAGTGACTTCACTCGTTTTACCGCACCGAGTCCGTACCGCCCAGTCAGGAAGTTAACGATAACGCACACAGCAATCGTAAGCGACTCAGTACATTTGAAAGAACGCGGAACTCCAGACCGCTCTCTGTGTGCGCGCGCTCTTAGTGTCTCAAAACTGGCTACTTTACTTGATTTTACTTACCGTGTGGCATCGCGAATTCGAGGCTGACCATTGAATATGATCATCCGCAAGGTATAAATTTCAAATCAATAAATTGATCGATTTCCAGTTGTGGGACTAACTTTAAATTTGGTACGTACGTACATGTACCTATTGAATTACAATGAAAAGGCAATAAAAATACTCAGCGCCCGTCATTGAATAAGAAAAATAATAATTAATTTATTGATACAGTTAATTAATCTACATTTTATGAACAAATTGGAACAATTATAGGTATAGCACTGCGACAGATTATTTACACATTTTGCTGTGTCACCTAGGTACACTAGGCTAGGCTTGTCCCGTAGAGTAACACACTTTACCATTCAAGCTTTAGGTATCTATGGTGGTAGGGATCACAGGAGTATGATGAGGGCGATGTGCTAGGAGTAGCAATCAAACATCCACTCTTTCCACCATATATATATTGACTGCTCAGAAGGTCAGAAGAATTAATATTATATACACAACACGGTAGAAAATACAGAAGAACAATTATAACAGAATTTAGCTAAAATATACAGCAAAGCAAAACATGACAGTTACCTAGTAACGCAGTGACGTGAGTCCGTTGTATAGGTTCTAAATGGTTCTAAAGATGACAACCATTTTCGCACATGCGCACAACACTCGTCACTGATTCGCTCGCGACCGTTCAGCAGGCGCTCGGACGCGCTCGGGCGCTCGGCTCTGTTCGCGTGGCGAACATTCGCGAGAGTGCCCGAAGTCTGCCGAACGGCCGTGGCAATACTCAAGTCTAAAACTAATGAGTACAGTCGCCACATATCTATAATCTGTATAATTCGAGTTATTATTATAAACTAGACAGACAATAAAATATATTGGGAACGGTTGTGTGCTCACTGTAGCTTTGATTTCATTTATTCAATCGAACGCAACAAATTACAAATTGGTGGACTTGAATCTCACAACATCTCATAAACGCTATCCATTTTTAGGGTTCCGTAGCCAAATGGCAAAAAACGGAACCCTTATGGATTCTTCATGTCTGTCTGTCTGTCTGTCTGTCCGTCCGTATGTCACAGCCACTTTTTTCCGAAACTATACGAACTATGCTGTTGAAACTTGGTAAGTAGATGTATTCTGTGAACCGCATTAAGATTTTCACACAAAAATAGAAAAAAAACAATAAACTTTGGGGGTTCCCATACTTAGAACTGAAACTCAAAAATTTTTTTTTATCAAACCCGTGTGGTATTTATGGATAGGTTTTTAATATCATTTTTTTCTAAACTGTATAGTTTGCGCGAGAGACACTTCCAAAGCGGTAAAATGTGTCCCCCCCCTGTAACTTCTAAAATAAGAGAATGATAAATCTAAAAAAAAATATATGATGTACATTACCATGTAAACTTCCACCGAAAATTGGTTTGAATGAGATCTAGTTTGTCTGTCTGTCTATGTCAGTAACCAATCTACAATGATCCCACACTGCGCACATTTTGCTTAGGAGCAGGGGTCTGCTAAGGCTGGATGATCATAGATACATATAAATTTGTACGGAACCCTCGGTGCGCGAGTCCGACTCGCACTTGGCCGGTTTTAGTTATTCAATTAGAAACAAAAAGATTCTAGTATTATTCTTTCGTTATAAAAAACTTCATAATTGTCCATTCAATCTTTCAATTCAGATTGTTTTGCTCATTATCCAAACAAACAACTTGGCTATTACAGATTTTCTTTTGTCTGTATTTTAATGAATACCAACGCACCTAAAGATTGTTGATAGGGATTTGAATAGGAAGTATTGATGGTTCTGAATGTTGTGAAGCGTACAGAATTTTTTGGCAACAATAAATTTGCAGTTATTATTAGGTTTGAATGAATGCCAGTGGGTGCCTTGTGGGAACGCCATGGTGGCCTAGTGGTTTGACCTATGGCCTCTCAAGCAGAGGGTCGTGGGTTCAAATCCCTGCTCGCACCTCTGAGTTTTTCGGAATTTATGTGTGTGTTTACATTTGAAATTTACCTTGAGCTTTACGGTGAGGGAAAACATCATGAGGAAACCTGCATTCACTTGCGAAGAAATTCAATGGTGTGTGTGAAGTTCCCAATCCGCACTGGGCCTGTGTAGGAACTACGGCCCAACCCCTCTCATTCAGAGAGGAGGCCTGTGCCCTGCTGTATATAAGCTGGGATGACGATGATGGATGATTGTAGACCAGTGATACCCAAAATGGTCTATATCGACCCCCAGGGTTCAACGAAGACCTACAAGGGATCTGCTTACGGGAAAAAACACATTTAAAATCGATTACTTTGCGATAAATCAATATTAAACAAGCAGATTGTCTACCTAAAATTTAAAAATATGGGTAGCTTAGGGGTCTACGAGATACAAAAGTTTGGAGGTCTCTGTTGTAGAGCATCTAGCCCGCTTCAAGAAATCTACTAACGACTAACCAAATCGCGACAAGAGGTATTGAGAAAGATATATGACTTTGGCGTAGATTATTTCCATAACACTTTTTCGTTTGACCTTAAAGAAAGCCTGCGTAATTTATTAACTGCGTATACACTGTGTAATACAAGTTCCATGTGACCTTAACCTTGTTAGTGGTAAAAAGGACAACAGATGTTTAGCGGTACGTTGGTTAGGTAACCGAATTTACTTCACGATGTCTTCCTTATTTACTAAGTATACTGTCTTTGTAAGAGAAAAACGTCACATCATTTTTACAAGGAACGCACAGTCAAGGAAAGATTTGGTGAAGATCAAAAAATCTATGTACTTAGCAACAATTGGACTTTTATCCGACTGATATTATAAGCAGTGGTATGACCTTTGGCTTATTCCATTATGCTCCCACTCTCATGATCTCAGTGGGATCTTAAAAAACTTTTGAGTTCATTAAGCTCCCACTATTTGTGGGATTCAAAAACTCTCTGGTTTTATTCCATTTTGATCTCTATTTTGTTCACATCACGTCATTACTTCCGGGTGTGTGGGATTATAATGGAACGATGAGTGTTCACTGCTCCCTAGTGAGAGCTTAATGAACTCAAAAGTTTTGTATGATCCCAATGGGATCATGAGAGTGGGAGCTTAATGGAATAAGCCATAGCCTCTCATGCAGAGGGTCGTGAGCTCGCACCTCTGCGTTTTTCAAAATTTATAAGCGAAATTAGTTAAAAAAAATTACACAATATAGGCTTGCGTTAGACCACAATCACGCCTGATGGAAAGCAAATATGAGACCTACAACGGAGCACGCTTGCCTAGTCAAATGCTCATTCATCCTAGATTTGAAAACGGCCAAATAGTAGTGTTCAGGGAACACAGTCACAGGCAGAGAATTCCACTCCTTAGCTGTATGGTACGGCTTAGTTACATTTGAAATTTACTATGAGTTTACGGTGAAGGAAATCATCGTGAGAAAACCTATACGCGTATACGACGAAATTCAATGGTGCGTGTAAAGATTTCAATCCACATTGGGCGCGTGCGACGTTGTATAGTAGCACCCTGGTGTAGTAGAAAATGACCATCGAGGGCGACCAATCCATCCTACAATCGATTGATGGCATCGATCGGCAACCGACGGATTGGTAACACCCAACCTGGCTACTGCACTTGAAGAAGGTCGTAGGCTATTTTTTATCCCCCCCCCCCCCATTCTTCGCGGACGGAGTCGCGGGCAACAGCTAGTCTAATATATAAAAATCTCGTGTCACGGTGTTTGTTACCGAACTCCTCCGAAACGGTTTGGCCGATTTTTATGAAACTTTTTTCTCTACACTCGGTAGGTCTGAGAATAGGTCGTAGGCTATTTTTATCCCCCCCCCCCCCCCATTCTTCGCGGACGGAGTCGCGGGCAACAGCTAGTCTTATATATAAAAATCTCGTGTCACGGTGTTTGTTATCGAACTCCACCGAAACGGCTTGACCGATTTTAATGAACATTTCTACTCCTCTTAATAGTTTGTGTGTCTTAATAGTTATTATTCGAAATTAGATTTTTGAACTTCGCATCGTACCGTTCCGTTCACGCTAATAATATGAAACAGAAGTGTAAAAGGGACAACACGATATATAATTCGAATTTCGTACTACCCTGACCTGACCAAATGTGGTTAGTGTGTTAGTCACTCCAAATCCGTCGTTACTACACAAGGGCACTCCGCTGAATATTTTATAACGCGGTCGGTAGCTACGATATGTCGTATTAGATGCTAAACTATCTTTAAATAAAATACATAATATCTGCTAACTGTAAAGTGCCCTGAAACACTGCAACATAGATATGGTAATGTGTTTTAGGTGGGCACGTATCCAGATATCGAAAGTTAATATTTAGGTACAGTCAGCAACTAAAATATGAATACACCCAAAATGTACCAAAAATATGAATCCACGACTCTATTACCAGGGCATAAAGGCGTGTATACATATTTTTGGTACTTTAATTGTATTCATATTTTTGTTTCTGACTGTACATATATCGAATTTACGGTCTCAACGGAAAAAATATTTTGAAAACAAAAATTATGTCGAAAATTAACAACTATGGGAAACAAATAAATCCCCTGTTACTTTTTTTATGCAAATTTTTACCGTTTTAGGGCAAGTCTCAAACGTGACACAAAATTTGTGTGTCATTCATTTAAAGTCAATGTTGTCAAATGGACTTGACGATAGGTAATAGGACCTCGGTCCCCGGCATAACATCTGCCAAGAGAAATATTTCTCTGTTGTAGACCGTTTAAATGAGTCGAGAGAGAGTGAGAGTGAGTCGTGTGCCTGCCGCCCGCACCTCTCCCGGCACCCTTTGGCGTCTTACCCCCAGCCTGTACCGAGCGGGCGAGGACTTATTTAAACGGTTTAACTATAGTCAGAATTATGAATTATACCTATTTGTATTTTAACGAGATTTCAAAACCCTGCAACCACAGACACGCATATTTTCTAGGAAACATAAGACACACGTGTGAAGTAGGTCGGTCAGCTGTAAAAGTTTGCACAAATGTGTGTCAACGAGTCGAGTTCACGAAGAGAAGCACCCGGCGCCTAATGTGGGAAACTTGTGTTATTCTCAAGAAAACACTCGTAAACGCGTTGGTGAATGTTCGGGTTTCTCTCAGTTCAACTCGTTATTTTACCAGCTCGTTTAGGTCTAATCTTCGGCGCAGTTGCTAGCTCAAATCGTTGAGCTAAGTAGTGTAACGGCTCGTCGCCACTAAATTGTAAGTAGATTCCTACAGGGTAACTACGTTATCTGTTCATGAATGGTGAAAATTGTAGGATTGGAATACAAGAAAGTATTTCGATAGGCCACTGAACAGCGCAAGATAGGTACAGGAGCAGATTAAGATTGACACTCCGAAGAAATGAAATAAACTTAAACTAATACAGTTAAAGAATTTAATTCCTCACCCGTTTCGTAAAAATTTCGCTAAACATTCGCAATGCATTAAGGTCGAAATTTCAAATGCAACACGTCAAAGCAACATCGTAGAACGTAGAACATCTTATGGTGACAGTTTGCTGTACGATATTCAAACTTAGGTGGGTTGGAAATTAAATTCCTTAAAATGAAAATAGATGCTTTAAAACTAGCTGGGTGACCAGGAACTACACATATACGAGACCCTCGCAAGTTCATTCGATTTCCTTCTTCATAATATTTAGAAATCTCACTTACACAAGCAAAACAAATTGTACTAGCATTACATTCCGAGCTAATGTGGCTCTACAGAGCTAACGAGTTTTATTGTTAGATCAAGCGCTGCCATAATTTATGTACTATTAAGGTACGGCCACAAACATCGCGATAGAAATATAACGATAAAACTTTGTGGATGTGGATGGCCCTGGATGGCCACATTGCAAAAAAAAAATGTTGCATAGTTTTATCCTGTAAAAATGCATCGTAAATAAAGTCCTTTCTTAAGTGGCCAGGTTCTTTTGGGTTCCATAATATTAGCTCATCCACGTCACTGGCTATAAACTCTAAAGTCTCTCGTTACTTCAATCTCTATTCAATTTTGAAAACGCTTTGATGTGCGCGAGTTTACTGACAGTGAAGCGAAGTGTCTTCGTCTTCGTCCAAAGTGCCAAAGCATCTCGAATATTCGGCTACATAAAGCGAATAATCGCGTTATCGCGATGTGTATGGCCATACCATGACGGGAGTAGCTGCTAGCTTATCTTTACATGACAATTATTGAAACTTTTCATGGGGTTACTACATGTACGGAAGACAACATTTACTCTAGTGACATTTTTTATGTTCCTATATTTCACACCAACACATCATCAGCTCAGATTATATAGGTACGTCCCACTGCAGGCACAGGCTTCCTCACAGAATGACACCTAAACATTTGAAATGATCAAGACTGGTCGTTCTATGCGATCTTACTCTGTAGAAGGAAAATTTCGCTGTACTCCTGCACTTACTGCTTTTTGAGCATTGCAGATAAGTAAGCTTCAACGTAGAAAAAACTTTTTGTGTATTTTTATAGCATCCCTAAAATACCTAAAAAACTCGGAATCTAATTACATAGTCTACAATTAATCTATGCTACAATGTCATTGTACTGCCAACCGACTGACATGTCTAAGTCTCAATGAGCGTGTTTCTGACATGAGATAAATATGCATAAATGTAGTTAATTTACCCGTAGTGAGACTACAAATTCTCTGTGATGAGCTCTCACAAAATTTCAGGGACCGAGACGAGATGAAGGCTCGCTGTTCCTCCAAAATTGTAAGTTATTCTTCACAAAGCGTTCGCGTACAGTTGCTATGCTAGGAGTTTGATAAAGGCCCTTTGACCGAATAACTCGCCACGTAACTAAGAATTTTAGATGATTTCCAAACTTCAGGATTATTGTAAAGTACGTAGGAAGTTGATTTCTTTATTGTCAGAAATTGTAATATTTACTTATCGGTAAATATCGGACATTATTTGCGGCTACTTGCTGAGCTTGCATAAAATGGTCGTTTGATTTTTGAATAGCAAAGGATAGTAAAAACTTTAAAAAACGGAAACAGAGGAGACTAACAATTCGGTTGCATGTATTTTATGATGTGTACTATTTTTTAACCTAAATCGTTTCACTGCAGATCCAGTGGTAGGTACTAGTGGGCTCCAAAGCCATGTGTGTGTAGATCACAATGTGCTGCTTGTTTACGATTTTCGGATGGATCGTCGATGCTATTCAAAGGTGGGCACATGTATTTTTCATTTCTATAAGTTTCATAGCATGCAATGATATGAATCCCGACGGGCATGAGATGACCTGGGATAGAAACCAAAAAGAAGAAACATTAGCGATCTATTTGCTATTAACTTATTAAGAAGAAGATACCCGTGTGCCAGAAATCCTTTAGTTGGGCAGGTATAAATCATATCCCTAATAATACTTATTACTCCAAGCAGACGCGAAGCCTTTGGAAGTATCGGCGTAGAAATGCATTATGTGTGTTGTGGCTCCATCCAGACAATAGCTGATTTTGCCAAAGTCCGCAATTCCACTCCGCTATCTAGCTTCGCGCCAGTGGACAGGCAGTCTTAGCCTGGAGAATTGTCCTAATGCTGGGCAAAGGCCAAAGACCTACGAGACCTATGCTGCATATAGTTTTGCCTGTAACTTTTTTGTTATCTTCAGGATCTGGGTGTTTATGATGTCCTGCTGCGTGAGCTCAGCCATCTGCTGTCTCATCCTCACCGCTTGTACCTCTGGTATTGCCTTAGGATACAACTACTCGTTATCTGAGTACATTGATCTCAAAGGTACGTTACCTCGATTTTTTTAATCCGAAATGCAAGAAAAAACAATGAAAACTATTCGTAAATATTTGCTATATTCGCTATTCGTATCATCATCCTAGCCTATATACGCCCCATTGCAGGGCACAGGCCTGCTTTCAGAATGAGAGGGCTTGGGCCGTAGTTCCCACACGGGCCCAGTGCGGATTGGGAACTAGACACACACCATTGACTTTCTCCACAGACTTGCGCAGAGTTCCTCACGACTTTTTCCTTTCATATCTTTCAATGTCACTTAAATATTAATAATAATAATATCACGGGACAATTCACACCAATTGACCTAGTTCCAAACTTGCAAAGCTTGTACTATGGGTACTAGACAACGGATAAACATACTTATATAGATATATACATACTTAAATACATAATTAAGCATGTATCTTATATTCGTTTCCAGAAACCAACGTTTCCGTGTTCATCAAACGTGGTGTGTTCGACGATGAGATTGCTGAGGAGGGGGAAGCGCGACGAATGGGGGGTGGACCACCAGCTCCTGGATCCGGCTCTAGCGCAGGGGCAAACTGTAAGAAGTTGATATTTTCTTCTAAGTCTTAATAATCTTGACAGAGAGGTCGGGTCGTCGGTAAACCACCTGCTGTACAAAGACTTCAAAAGGTCTTCAATTTTGTCGAAGTAGAAAACTTATAAAAAGTACTAAAGTACTTAGTACTTTCTAAAGGACGCTATTCAATCTCTGACTGTTAAACCTTGAGCGACAGGCGATAAGGATTGGTAGCGAACCGGCTAAGGAATAAAGGGAATAATATGTGATCGATTCAATGTGTCTCGAAAGTGACTCAATTCAAGGACTTGATGCTTCGCAGATATCTTCTTTTAGGTTCATAGTTAATAAGTGAGTGGATTTTTGGAATTACCGATAGAAACCGGGATTTACCCATAAAAGTTATATCTACGCGTACGAAGTCGCGGAAAAAAGTTAGTTTACCTTAAATAAAGTAGTCATCAACAAATATTATTTGTAAATAAAGCACGTTATTTTGTGTATAGCTCAGTATGACTTCGTATTTTTTAATACTGCATACCTCATGCACAGTGAACAGTATATTAGTATATTTTTTTTAATTTTTGCAGTAAGAGCAGATTCAGCAGACAATAGCGTCCAGCCTGCTAAGTCTGCTCGTCGTCTGGATGACTCCATCTACGAATCTGACACTCAGAATAGGTTCGAGAACTCGCTCGTGAAGCTGACTGCGAAACCTCCGCACCTACCTCCTACTGCATCCACGGTCTTCAAACCAGCGGCAAAGATGGAGGAAGTAAGAAAACTGTTGGCCAATTCTACCAACTACTTACACTCTTGCTTATATTTAAATATTTTTTGACTATATTTAGTCTATAGCTACTTGAAATATCCATAAAAGAATATGATCTGAACGCATAAAGTTTGAAATAGTAACCACTTATCTATCGTTGAACATTTACAAACGTTTTTACCCAACAACGGCAAAGCGAAAAGGAAGGGTAATGATTTTAGCAGTCTATGTATGTTTGTATTTACGTATGTTCCACCGTAACGTATAGACTACTCGTCCGATTTTTTGTTTATGTAATATTATCGTGTTCTTCTAACATAACAAAATTTGTAATGTAACGCAATGAGAGTACTTATTACTCGTTAACAAAATTAAAAAACAATGGAAAGGTTAAATCATTCTGTTTCTACTTACTGTTTAGATAGATTTTGTAAATTCAAATTATCTATATAAGACTTGCATTGATTTACTTTAGCTGATATTATTGATACTGAAAATTTAATTTTGATTAGCTAATATCAAACTACCCTCCGGGCTCATTGGATCAAATGAAGGCTATGCAAGCCGTTGTCAATGCCAGAAGAGCTGGACTGCTATCAGATGTCAGAAGAAATCAAGAAATAATGCAAGATGTAACTAGTATTTCATAATCAAACATTGTTTTAAAATTTAACAAGCATGTATATCATATCTAACAATGCATTTCAGCCTCACACAACAGACCAATACGACAATAAAATCAAATTTATGAATAATTTGTTGTCTGGAAGAAAATTTCATATTGACAAAAACGACATAGTTATGCCAAGCAATCCTATAAGAGATGCAGTACCTCGAATGGATCTTTCTGGGTGGCCCAAGGGAGCTGTCCCAAAGTACACACAGAACATGAATTTCTTCGATAGCAACGATGCGGATTATGAGTTTGGTCATCCACCATCCTTCCCACCTCGGCCGCCGACACCAGTTCCCAGCCCCATAAGACCATTGACTTCTCCGGCGACAAAGACACCCAAGCGTAGCGAAGAGCATGTAGGTCCGGTTTCGAGGACACCACCAAACAGAGAAACTCCTAAAGCAGTAAAACCATTCAAAGAAGATCTCGATAAATATAAGCAGCGTCTTTTGATTAACCAATATGATGAACCAGGGTAAGAAACACTGATTCTTGCATAAGTATGTAAATTTTTGGTACAGTGAAATTCAACGTCGAATATGATTATGTCCACCTCTTAATGCCGTTGCAAGAGAGGCATGATTACACACTTTTGAGAGTTATCACTTAATAGATTTATAGTTGTACTCGTATTGTTTTTATTGCTTTAAATTATTAACTACAACAATTGAATTTTAATGATCTTTTGTAAGCTACCTAATAGGATTTATATGTTAATAAAAGTACTAGCTACCTTTCTTTATCTGAAGACAAAATCAGACGTGGTAAATGTTTTAAATATAAGAATACTCTTCTTGTGTATCATACATAATGTGACGGTGTTAAATTAGGTATGTACTGAAGTAATTAACGATACAAATCATAATCAATGATGGTATTGATAATAAAAAGAGAAAAAAGGACAAAATTAAGTAGTACTAAAGAAGAAAGAAGTACAAAAGAAAAAAGCATAGGTCTTATCATATCACCTTAGAGCGATCTCCCAGACAACCTTTACATGTTTACAATGTTTGTTGATTTGACATTCAGGCACAAGACGACAGATAGTTTTGGTTAAGCATAAATAAGGCAAACACTTAACACACTTTAAGCGCATAACTATAATGTATCATATTATTTTACTTTCAGTCTTAAGGCCGAAGATTTCCCAAGAAGAAAACCAGAAGAGGATGATTATGAAGAGGAATTTAAAGGAGCACCTGTTCGAAGGAAAAGGAATCCCAAATTTGATTCGGAAGTACAGGATTTGGATAATACAACTTCTGATCCAAATGTTGGAGGTAATCCAAACCATTCACAAACGGCAGAAGTTCTAGAATCTAATGAAAAACTGCTTAATCAAACTCACAGTACTTTTCACCCTGTGTTAACATCAAATAATACTAGAATCACTATAGGTATGGTAAACATAGACTCATCAATGAAATCCAATGTATACGTTGGTACAGAATCGATGATGACCATAAATTTCATAGATGATGATCTATCACAAAATAAAATACTTAAAAATACAAAAACCGTAAACAAAAAAAAACCTCATGAGAGAAAAAATGCTCATGGAAACAGAAGAAAAGAAAATGCAGAAATCTAATCTACCAATTCCATGAATCATAAATCAAAATCAGCGCTATTCGATAATATTGATAAAGTTATTACTCAAGGCAGGAGTATTTTAATAAATATGTTGGAAACAATATTAGCTACGAAACCAATAAATGACAATACACTTAACGTAAGTGAAACTTTAGCAATAGCAGATCTCAGGAAACTTCGACTACCTTTAATGTTTCAAAACGGTCGGTGTTAGAAAACGGTCAGTTACGTAGGTAACAACCAATGAGTGAATTTACTTGTACATTAAATATTTTTTCTCATGAATTTGTTTGTTTGTCAGCTGTCTCGTTTATTTTGTGTAAACTGTAAATGTTATGTAACGTAAGTTTGTGGATATTAGAAGTCAAGTTTATAACTTGTTGTTTTATTTATTGTTTATAGTCTGAAAATTAATATCTTTTGCTATAAATTGTAGCGGAAAATTTCCATATTCCACTACTATGTATTGTAGATTGTAGCTAAATTGTATCTGTTCTTTCAGTCGGGAATACGTGAATGTTTTCGCTTCATACAAGAATATTTGTTTGCAATTACGCTACTGAAAATTGCATGGTTTATATGCAGAGGCATGTTGATTATCCGCCATAACACCAGTTTCATGCTCTGAATTTACGTTTACCAATTAAACTAAAGTTTATTCACCACTGATGGTTGCTAATTAACATGGGATATTGTTTGTTTCATTTTCTGTTCAACCTTTCCACATGTTTATCTTACTACTAGCTTTTGCCCGCGGCTTCGCTCGCGTGTACCATGAGTATTCCAAAGAACCAAGATATCAAGCAAGCAAGCATACAGGCAAGCAAGCAAGCATGCAAGCAAGCATGCAAGCAAGCATGCAAGCAAGATGCAAGCAAGCATGCATGCACGGAAGCAAGCAAGCGTGCAAGAAAGCGTGCAAGCAAGCGTGCAAGCAAGCCCGACTAATTAATAATTCTTTATATACAATGTTTTTCACTAATTCGCAAGCGGGCACTAAAATAACCAGGCTTGTTAATAATATAAAAAGAAAGAAAGAAAGAAAGAAAGAAAAACATTTATTCGTGACAAAGAAAAAACAAATACAAAAAGAGGAATTGAAAACAGATAGTACTTAATAAATATTGTCACGAAATGGTCCCAACTCAGCATGATGTCGGCCTTGCAGCCGACGCTGGTCTTCCGTATATAAAACCTATTATTACTTTCCCCTGTCCTGCAGTAGGTACAATTCAATGTTTTCTGACCTTCTACGGAAACTTGAGTAACTGGAAGCGCTGTGTACCTACTTAGCAGTGGCGAAGGGTGCTAACAACCCGATTCCTTCCGGGTTGCCTAAAATTTTGAAGTAATCAAACGCTTCTATTAATAACCCGTTGTTTGTAATACAGGCATACTCTTCCCTAATAAACTTAACTTTTTTTCAACACGATGCAGAATCAAAACGCAACGTAATACTCTCACAAAAACGATTCATTCACGATCTCTAATAGTAAATGCCGGTCGGAAATATCAGAAATTGTACACTCAGACATTTAAATAATTCATTGACAAACACCCACACCACTCCAGGAAACATCGCGTATTTATGCTACTTAGATAACCCGGGATTAAGCGGCTTATTACATTTAAAAAAAGACTTTGTGTGTTGTGCGTAAGGCTCACTTTCACTTTGCCTGCCGAAGCCGCGAGCCGCGAGCCGTGAGCGGCTTCTTGGAACATTTTTGGCGCTACGATCGCCTACTTATACAAAATTACTGCAGCGAAATGGAACGTAAAATATCGATGATTTAGTGTAAAACAATAACAATTATATTTTATCTGCTTTTATTATTAAGGTTTATAAACTGGCGAAATTAATATTAGATTAGAATTTTATAAAATAACACCGTCACTTATTGGAAATAATTGTAATGGCAACATTACGGTTGATTTGTCATTGATTACAAACTTAATATTTCGTTTCTTGTTGTGAAGTATTATTATTGTTTGTTAGTAGTACATATATTGTTTTAATTTAATAAAAAAATGCATAACCAGATTAGTGTTGATGCTCGAAACCAGTGAAATTTCGTAATATCGGATTGTGCAAGCAAACTTATAGTGTCAAGTGGTCAGTTTAATTTATATTTTATCTTCGGTCGGACTCGCTAGATAAATTATTTTGTATTTACTAGGCTTAATAAAAGTAGAAAAGGCTCCTTAAATTAAAACTGATTGTGGATGCGAATTTGTTGAGTGACGATTTTAGAAGTTATGTCCTAATTTTCAAGAAGAGAATAAATAAAAAGGGTAAGATAAAGGTTAGTAGTTTTCGCCAGAGGCGGCGCTGGGTAAGGGCGACGTGGGCCACCGTCCTCGGCCTCGCGGTCTGAGGGTCCTCGCGCCTCGAAAGTTTCCCGTTTTTTGCTCATTACATCCGTAATCTAATGTGTGGCGCGCCATCACAGGGCCTCGCAAATTGTGTCTTGTCTTGCCCACACCAAATTTAGGTCCTGCGCCGCCACTGGTTTTCGCTACGGCTTTACCTGAAAAAAATTTCACGCTTCGCCACTGCTACTTAGCATTGATATTATACATATTATAGTATCTTGTTAAGGTGTTGTGTGACCTAACCGTTAAGGAGTTATACCTTCCATCATCAGTTCATCTGAATAACCAGAAAGAATACAACTAAAGGTACCATAACACAAGCATTGCTAAGCTTACTTTGGGACTAGGTCAATTGGTGTGAATTGTCCCGAAAAAAAAAAAGAGTCTATACATGCATATGATATTTAAAGAAACTTCCTATAAATCCTAACCGTTAAGGAGTTTAACCTTCCATCATCAGCTCACCTGAATAACCTGAAAGAATACAACTATCGGTCTATACGTACCTATAATATTTGAAAAAATATCCTCAACTCCTTACCGTTAAGGAGTTTTACCTTCCATCATCAGCTCATCAGCTCGTCAATGCTCTTCTACACTCCCCCAAGCAACCTACATGCCGAATTTCAGCTTTCTACGACCAGTAAAACGAAAAATCCCGTTTTTTCCTTATCCCGTGGGAATTTCTGAAAATCCTTAAAACCGTTTTTTACTATTATAATTACCTACTTCTATGCCAAATTTGAAGAGTCTTATAATTATAGTTCATAGGATCCCGTTGACCTGAATATATAAATCCCGTTTTTTCCTTATCCCGTGGGAATTTTGAAAAATTCGGAAATTAATGTTTTAACTAATGTAATACCTACTTGTGTATTAAATTTGAAGAGTCTAGTTATTATAGTTACTAAGATAGGGTCACTCGGAATCGAATATATAAATCCCGTTTTTTCCCGTTCCTGTGGGAATTCCCAAAAATCCTTCCTTAGTGGATGTCTACATTGTATTAGGTATCTATGTGCAAAATTTCAAGTCTCTAGGTCCAGTGGTTTGGGCTGTGCGTTGATATATCAACAGTCATTTAGTTTAGATGACATTTAGATGAGATGGTATTTTACGTCCGCCACGTCGGATTTTAAAACCGTTGTTGTTTTCATAACCAGCGACCCGATAAACCATAGAAACAACACCCTTGTTGATTTTCAGACTTTGTTACCCCTTTTCCCCCTTTTAGGGGTTGAATTCTCAAAAAACCTAAAACACGTGTTTACTCATTTATCATTAGAAGTACTTCTGTGAAGTTTCGAATAAAATAGTCGAACGAATCTTGTTTCCCCATACAAACTTTGGACCCCCATTTCACCCCCTTAGGGAGTGAATTTTGAAAAATCCTTTCTTAGTGCACCCCTAGACCTTACAAGGAACCTACATGCCAAATTTGGAATCTCTAGGCCCAGTGGTTTTGGCTGTGCGTTGATATGTCAGTCAGTCAGTCATCAGTTTCTTCTTTTATATATTAAGACTAGCTTTTGCCCGCGGCTTCGCTCGCGTGTACCATGAGTATTCCAAAGAACCAAGATATCAAGCAAGCAAGCATACAGGCAAGCAAGCAAGCAGGTCCACAATTGACCAAGAAATCGGTGAACATACCTACATAAAAAAATACATAAGGTGGAATGCATAACCTCCTCCTTTTTTAGAAGTCGGTTAAAGAGCCCTTTGCGGCCTATTTACAGTATAAACTTATGCATTTTGAAATTTTAGCTTTTTACAACCAGTAAAACGCAAAATCCCGTTTTTTTCCCGTTCCCGTAAGAATTTCGGGAAATGTTTTCTTAATTCTCCCCTACACTCCCCAAGGAACTCACCCGTCAAATTTCAGCTTTCTATGACCAGTAAAACGAAAGATCCCGTTTTTCCCGTTCCCGTGGGAATTTTGGAAAGCCCTCTCTCAATCCTCCTCTACACTCCCTAAGCAACCTACATGCCGAATTTTAGCTTTCTACAACCAGTAAAACGAAAAATCTCGTTTTTTCCCGTACCCGTGGGAATTTTGGAAAACCCTCTCTTAATTCTCCTCTACACTATCCATGCAACCTACATGCCAAATTTCAGCTTTCTATGACCAGTAAAACGAAAAGTCCCATTTTTTCCCGTTCCCGTGGGAATTTTGGAAAGTCCTCTCTCAATGCTCCTTTACACTCTCCAAGCAACCTACATGCCGAATTTCAACTTTCTACGGCCAGTTAAACGAAAAATCCCGTTTTTCCCGTTCCCGTGAGAATTTTGGAAAGTCCTCTCTTAATGCTCCTCTAAACTCCCCGAGCAACCTACATGCCGAATTTCAACTTTCTACGACCAGTAAAACGAAAAATCCCGTTTTTTCCCGTTCCCGTAGGAATTTTGGAAAGTCTTCTCTCAAGGCTCCTCTACACTCCCCAAGCAACCTACATGCCGAATTTCAGCTTTCTACGACCAGAAAACGAAAAATCTCGTTTTTTTCCTTATCCCGTGGGAATTTTCGAAAATCCTTGAAACAGTTTTTTACTATTATAATTACCTACTTCTATGCCAAATTTGAAGAGTCTAATAATTACAGTTCATAGGATTCCGTTGAACTGAATATATAAATCCCGTTTTTTTCCTTATCCCGTGGGAATTTCTGAAAATCCTTAAAACTGTTTTTCACTATTATAATTACCTACTTCTATGCCAAATTTGAAGAGTCTAGTAATTATGGTTCATAGGATTCCGTTGAACTGAATATATAAATCCGGTTTTTTTCTTATCCCGTGGGAATTTTGAAAAATCCTGATTTTTAATATTTTAAGTAATGTAATACCTATTGGTATATCAAATTTGAAGAGTCTAGTTATTATAGTTACTGAGATAGGGTCACTCGGAATCGAATATATAAATCCCGTTTTTTCCCGTTTCCGTAGGAATTTTGGAAATTCCTCTCTCAATGCTCCTCTACACTCCCCAAGCAACCTTCATGCCGAATTTCAGCTTTCTACGACCAGTAAAACGAAATATCCCGTTTTTCTTTATCCCGTAGGAATTTTCAAAAATCCTTAAAACTGTTTTTTACTATTACAATTACCTACTTCTATGCCAAATTTGAAGAGTCTAGTAATTATAGTTCATAGGATTCCGTTGAACTGAATATATAAATCCCGTTTATTCCTTATCCCGTGAGAATTTTAAAAAATCCTGGAATCTATGTTTTTATTATTGTAATACCTACTTGTGTATCAAATTTAAAGAGTCTAGTTATTACAGTTACTGAGATACGGTCACTCGGAATCGAATCTATAAATCCCGTTTTTTCCCGTTCCCGTGGGAATTCCCGAAAATCCTTCCTTAGTGGATGCCTACATTGTATAAGGAATCTATGTGCAAAATTTCAAGTCTCTAGGTCCAGTGGTTTGGGCTGTGCGTTGATATATCAACAGTCAGTCAGTCAGTCAATCAGTCAGTCAGTTTAGAATTTTATATATATAGAAGATAGATTTTGTTAAAAAACTTTGCTGAGAATAATTATATAAAAGAAAAAATATTGAAATAGGTTTCTAATAGGTATAATAAAATAACAGCTAATAGAACAAAAAATATAAAATTTTAGGTGTGTTTTTTTCCGTTGACGGTAGTGGTGAATCGGGCTAACGGAAGTGAGTAAATAATTTATTCGAAATATTTTTACCATTTTAACATTGTTAGTTTCTTGGCAACAAGTGAAGGTATTTTGTGGTACAATAATGGCCAGCGAGGCAGAGATGAATTTTAAAATCCTTACAGTCTGTTTTAAAAAAGCTTCTTCTTGACTTTAATATTTAATATAATTAATCATGTCTCCAGCCACCAGCTGTCGCAATTTGTCTTTGACCTAAAACTAATAAAAGCGGAGATAAACTCTAACAGTAATGACTTAGTCTCAAGTTACGAGACATGAGTCTTTTAAAGTTGATGGCCTTGCAAGAAGTGCAGCCAACCTTAAAACATTAGTTCACTTAATTGCTAAGTTACTTCAATTAATTTCTCTGAGAAAGGGGAGCTTGAAAATTTGCCCTTGCGAACGTCTCATAACAAATGAGGCTTGTCAGGTGGTACTTACCGTTTTAAAGACATTAAGGCGAGGTATTTCAATGCGAGACGGAAACACAGGGGGTGAGGGAGGTCGGTTTGATACCGCTTACTCGGGGCGCTCCCCGCGTCCCGCACCGCGCGTCACATGAATGTCACAGTACACAGTAAAAGGATATTCCGTACGATAACATTGTATTTTAATTATTGTATATTTTTATGTAATGCTAGATAGTTTCTTAGACAATGCTGAGATTTAGTGGAACATATTTCAGGCAAGTATATCTATAATTACATGTGTTTTCTGTACATATTTATCTTTTCAAGTTTTGATTTGTTATTTTGTGTATTTTGGTATCCGTTTTATTATAAACGTTTTCAATTATATTTTTATTATTTTTCTTCTGGAAAGCAATTTAATTTCATGGGTTTATCCACCAGAGAGGGTTGTAGTGTTATTTATTACAAGGGCTGATTGACATAAATATAATGGGTCTATAATTACTCCCATAAAATTTTAAGTCATAATGTATCATTAGACATAATCAACGTTAGTCATACAATGATTTATTTCTGAAACAATTTATTTTTCGGAATTGTTATAAAACAAACCTAACCTACTGCATTCTATAAGATGGCATTAAAAAAGTCCTGAAAAAAATACCGTTTCAGAAATAAGTCACTGTATGACTAACGTTGATTATGACTAATGATACATTATGACTTAAAATTTTATGGGAGAAAAGGGGCACCGAAATGTGGTAAAGGGTATCAAATAAAACAAATTTATATATTAAATTTTAAATATTAATTTTTATGTATACCTAATCTCAAAATTCTTCAAAATTTATTTCTCGTGTGCTTGTACCCGGTTGCAAATCTGAATGTGCCTCAAAAGATTTTGAGGCTGTGGACTGTACAGAATTAACATTTTCCATTTGTGGCTCAAGTGATGGTAAGGCTGGGGAGTCTACATAATTAACATTTTCTTTGTCATCTTGTAAGGACAACGTTCTTATTGGCATTCCACGTGCGTGTCTACTGTCTACAATTTCCGGCATTACACATTTCATGTAAAATTTGGTCAACTTTGGCTCCATTTGCGTTTTCCAGAAATTATCGTCCCTTTCGATGAGTTTTGTAAGCAAGGGTTCGTTTTCTCCAGCCCATATTCCTAGCAGACAGAGTCGTCTTTCAGTGACGTGAAGCTGCCCCTGTATTTGATAGAACCAATTACATTTTTTATTTATAGTGCTAGTGCAAGTTTTTTTGTCAAATTTTAAAATTTGTACTTTGTTTTGCTGTATTGCATTTGTTAGTCCTTTTTTTACTACAGTTAAAGGGCACTTGATTTCTACTAGCATATCATCGCCTACTAACCCGTCAGGAGTTGCTCCAATAAATGGATAACTTTTATCGATGAATAAACCGCAAGGCATAATAATTATATTTTCTTGTTTTTGCAGCTGTTGAAGTGCTTGCCTTTCGTGCTCTATTCCGTGTGCAACAGCAACTACATGTGACAATTTTTTTTGGTATAGTATGTTTTTCACCAAAGGAGCAGTGTTAAGACTAACTTTTCTTTTACATATTTGGCCGAAATTAGATGCGGTGATTAGGTTTTTTCTTATTTCTAGCCATTCACTGCTATCTCGTTGCAAAATCGTAGCTCTCTCGATAGCATGCCTATCAGAAGTAAGCATTTTTAAATTATTTAAGAACTCTTCTTCTGCTTTCTTTAACTCTTGTGTAGACATATCTGGTGCTGAGCTCGCTGGACCATAGTCATGTTGCTTTTGATTAACTTCTTTTAATTTTCGTGTTTTTTTTACCGGATGTTCTAAGTTCAACTTTCGTTTTTGTGCTCTTCTTCTTTCAATTATCTTTACCCTGCCTTTAGGACTTTTATTTAAAAAAGATTTTTGGATGGCTGAAAGTGCGGATTTGCAGTTAAACGAAACAACAGCTGCTGAGCACCTCCCTTGGTAACCTCCTTTCAGTGCAAAATTTGTTCGTTTCCCCCCAATGAATTTGGCGATGACACCATTAAAACACTCAACAGTGTTTGTACTAACGTCTTCAACTAAGCTGCGTGATTTAGCAGCAACGTTTGAAACAATCGCGTTTATTCTGAATATGAATGTGGAATTCTGGATCTTTTTGAGCTCTTCGTTGTCATTTTTATCTTTTGTACAATAATATTCTTGGCACATTCTATGGTCTCCGAAAGCATGTGCTACACAGTTAATAATATCATTGTGAAGACTTGATATTGCTACATTGCGAGGATCTTTAGAGGCTTTGTGATGTCTTATACATTGTACAATTGATTTCCGCATTGTCAAAATTTTGACGTTGGTAAGCATTTTACGATGCGCTAGAATATATTTTGTTTCTGTAGCCAGACTACGTAGTTTTTTGCAAAAGTTACGCAGTATATGATTCCGACATTCGATTTTTTCTACGGTCACATTTTCGGTCTCATACGGTCTGGCTTTGAGTATTGCAGCATAAGTAGAAGCATCTCCGTCTCCTATCATTCGCTCATATATGATGCCATACATTGGGATCGACGCCTTGAAACCTTCTACAATTATTTCCGTTTCCATGGAGCTCGAAGAACCTTCATAATTTTTAAAGCATTTGTGTTGCTTTGGCGACATATTTTTGTGCTCAGCTCGAGCACATACCAAGCAATATTTATTTTTTATTCCAATGTAAAGGACTTGACCTGTTCTTCTGCCGATTATGGCTGCTGTGCCTGATGACGCTTTATAGTTGGTGCCGTAAGATCTAGCGCACCATGAGCCGTCAACGTAAACATCAACGACAGGGTAGCCGTTCTTAGTTCAACCTTCCGCGATAGCGATATCCTTCTCTATTTGAACTGCAGCTTCCATGGAATCACTTGCAGTCTTTTTCCATTTTTCAAATACTTCATCCTCTAATTTCGAATAGTAGTTTGAACTAAATACAGGGATATCCATAGCTGAACATAATTCCTCAAATTGAGAAAAGCCGATACCGGAAGCCACAATTCCAGTAGTGGCGGCTATATTTAGATTCACTCGTTCTTTGTCGTTTTGATCTTCAGAGTTAATCAAGCAAACTTGTTTGCACATATTGCATTCAAAACGATATACCGATAAAAGTCCTCGTCGCTTCTCACTAATTAAACGGAAGTTACCTAATGTGCAGTTAAATAAACCGTTATGTCGAGCTTTTTCTTGTAACTCCTGTAAAATATAATTTATGTCAATAATTCGCCGTCCCAAAATAGGTTGAACTTCATCTTCTTTATGTTCATTCTCAGCGATAAGAGAGTTTTCTGCCTCTTCAGTATCTCTGAAACAGTGAACGCATAAAATAATTAATTATAATAAATATTTCATCTTTTAGATTAATATTATATTTTGTTAGAAGGTATATTACAAAGTCTTTTTAAAAAAAAAATATGTTTGCACAATGTAAAGTTAATAAACTGACAATTAAAGATAAAAATATTATCACACAAAATGTTATACTTACATAAAAGTTACAGTTTGTTGTGGATCGACCATTTCCAATCTAGTAAAGTTTTCGGACACGTCAGTCACGTTGTTACATGTTTCAATACCCATGGGCCTGAAAACCAATTACATTATGTTAGTTATATTATAATTAAGGTTTTGTTTATTATGTGAATAATTTTATATAGATACTCACTCAATCATATTATTTTGAGATAAACTGTCATCATATTCTGCAAGTCGTTCTTTATCTGTAGTGTGTAAAGTCACGCTGAAACAGTAACAGTTAGTAATTTATTTCAATTTTCATGTTCAGTAAATATAATAAAACATTTTTGTACCTATGACTATGACCCACTTACTCATCTACTGTAGTACTGAAATTCACAGGTTGCAATTCTTCTAAAGGAGTGGCCATACCAGACACTCGTGGCTGTTTTTTTGACCTAAAATAAAATAGTAAATTAATAAACACAGAATTAGTTCATTCATTCCTGCTTTTGGGAATTTGGAACATGTGGCCTTCTTTTGTTCTACTATTGAAATAGACGAGGGTCAAATGCAAGCCCATTGGAAAAAAGACAACGGTCATTATTTTAGCACTATAAAAAATTTGGTCTGGTTCAAACACGTGCTTATCTTTCGTTTATTATTGCTTTGTTAGGTACTATAGTATAGGTACTATTGACTAAGGCTCTTCGCTTTCTTAGACCCACCGCCATACAGCAACAGAGTGCAAAAGAAAAACTTCTAAAAAGATGAAACTAAGTCTAGTGGTCTTTAAATTAGCTATTTTAGATATTTCTGTTATAACGGTAGATTAGAAGTATAATTACCCATATATACCTATATATAGAATGGGCTAATTATTAACTTTCATTTGATACCCATATTATTATTGTGTTGGTACGGATTTCCGATCACGGGCCCATGGTGACCCGGTCATTTGAAAGGCATTCATGGGGCCAAAGCCAACATGAAGAGGCCTTTGGTACCATATTATAATATAAATGAGATTGGCGCAACTATGGAGGTCTATCCCCTAATATACCATGAGGATGTGCTAGCGGACAGTCCTCCACAGTTGCCAATCTATATCCTCCAAGAAGAAGTCCAGTTCATCCCGCCATCGCCATTGTTACAATACAAAATATTTTTTTAATTACCCCGCCATATTTTTTTTCGCCGACGCCTTGTTGAAATATTATATACCTTCTCTATGTCACTCCGACAGTTATGGCGAATCTAATAATACCTCATATTATTATGTTAAAATCCGTCCAGCCGTTTAGGCTGCAGCGAGGACCAAAGAAATGGACATAAATACCCACATACCTACATACATACATACGCTTGAAAAACATAATCCTCCTTGGGGCAGTCAGGTAATGATGAACTACTGTTTGTTAATTTTTACTGTGCAATTAAATCAACTACATAATATTGGTTTTACTTTTATGTGTCAAGTAATTACGAAATATACATAGAAAATTCTCAGTAGGTACATTCACACTAAACTTTTGTCATACTGATATTATATTTAGTCTGTGTCGTCGCTCATCAAGTACTCGTGATCTACAACTGCAATGAAAGTAGGGATGAAAATATGGAAATTTACGTACCGTTTCATAAAGTTCTCTTTTCCTGTTCTTCTTTTAGATATTAGCACTGATTTCTTTCTTATTTTGTTTTTTTTATTAGCCATTTTCAAATAT
This sequence comes from Archips xylosteana, assembly GCA_947563465.1. NCBI lineage: Eukaryota > Metazoa > Arthropoda > Insecta > Lepidoptera > Tortricidae > Archips > Archips xylosteana. Next base: position 16,026,145 of record OX387355.1, read on the forward strand.
TTTATCCTCGCACGGACGCAAAACGGGCGGAGAAAATTTGACACTGATCCGACGTTGGCAAGCGCCTGATTGCGACTGGCGGGGTAGCGGGCGGCGCGGCATGTTGTCAAACCGTTGGGCAGCGGTCAAGTTTTAGGATAAATATGAATTTAAAAAATAAACAACATCGATACAAAACCAAAATTTAGCAGATTCTCTGTAGTACTTAAAGAGAAATATTTCCATATAAAAATTATGTAGAAAATAAAAAAAATAAACACTAAATAATGCATTTTAGTTTTTATTTTAGCCTGTGTTCGGGATTTTATATGATCGAGTGAAGTACATCCTATCGCGTAACCAATTAGCACGTTCTTTAGACAATATCCTTAGGTATAACGTATATTTTTTCGAAGACTGTCATTTAATAGTAAATATCTAAAACATTGGATCTTGCAACCTTCGATTCCGTCTCCCATTGAAATACCTCGCCTTAACGAAAACCCATTAAAGGAATACTGCGTAGGCATAAAAGAGCGTCTAGCTTTTCTTTCCAGTATACCTATAGTCAGGCGATTAAAAAATTGTTTTACTCTAATTTCTCTAAAAGCGACACATACGTCTGCAAGTCAAGAAGTGTTTCGTTAGTTATTTTATTTTGAACACAAGAAGCCCTGGTAGCCTAAAGCTGCGTACGGACTGCGCGCACATTTACGCGTACCCTAGGTACCCGGGTACGCGTGTCCTGGAACGCCATGTCCGTACGCTATGTACGCGTAGCTGCAAGTACGGACATAGCGTTCCAGGACACGCGTACCCGGTTACGCGTACCCGGGCTCGCGTAGGGTACGCGTAATGTGCGCGCAGTCCGTACGCAGTTTAATGGTTTGACCTCAAGCAAGCCGTGGGTTTCCGGCCCGTTCGCCGTATAAATCCGGGCTCGCACCCTACAGGGTTATTTGTCACTGATATCCTTTTAACCCTGAATTCTTATCACTTAAATAGACATTTTTTGTTTCACGACTTTTAAAAATGCAGCATATTTTTTTTTCCATACAAATAAATAATAATTAATAAAAGCTTCTTACTCAACGTCTACTCTCTGATTTCTACGATGGTACGTACGCAAGCACGTCACTACACGTTTCCGTTTCGCGTAAGAAAAAGACATCAAAAACTAGCACGTGGCCACGACCCGTGATTGTAAGGGACAGAAAAAGCTAAGTCACGCCCCTTTCCTTTCCAAAATTAGCCCCGCCGTCGCTCGCGTCGACACCTACAGGTCCCGAAATGCGTGCGCGGCAGCGTGACCTTCAGTAGGTACGAAAAATTTCAGTGATATTGATAACATTGTGTGCTCGTTCTTCATGCACCAACGTGATTGTGGGCAGTGTTCGGCTTTTGAAAAGATGAGTTTTTAGTATGTTAACATCGAATACGCAGAAATGGTGCATGTGCTGGCTAGAGCTGATGATAATGTGGCCCAAACTGTTCGCGATTTATTCACGAATGCCGACTCGGGAGGCCAAAGACATTATATCTAGATCATTGTTTCCTAAACTTTTTTCTCATAGACCTCTTTAGAATTTAGCTGGTTCCGGTGGACCCCTTGCAGCTACATTTGTACCATATTCCCAAAACTCGACGTTTGTTTATGTGGGAGGAATTCAAGGTCAAAAGGATGCCAGTGAATTACAAGTAACCCTGATATGACGGCCAAGAGATGTACAGTAAATATAACACCAGAGTTGAAATTTTTCATACGCTTAACCCTGAAGTTGTTTCATTACAGACCTGGAATGGCCTTTACGCCTTAGTTCGGGTTAATGTCGGCATGGAGCTGTGGAGTTGTTATCTCAATATTTGCAGGCCACCAGCTTTGCGGAATTGCCGGAATTGTGCTGACACGGCCAATTTGTGTTTGAGCTCGTGCAGTTACTACTGAGATATTTGTTTTTGGTTTGGGTACAACAACAATCCTAACAGTTGGGATGCAACAACAAAATTTAGCCTAAAATTTAGTGATTGACAGAATTTTTAACTTACATGGTAGTTAATACTGTACGGTACGATGCGAACGATTACGGTACTGACATTCTCTATCACTTACCTTCGTTTGATCCATCTCCCCCTACACCCTTTATTTACACGCTTTATATAAAATAGATGTCATTTATTGTAAGATTATATATGTTATCTATTAATCTCAAACTTCTTGTAACTAAGACAAAACGCACTTGCATAGTTTGCTGTGCCATATCAACATCTACGCGTAAATAAATCTGTTCGGATTACTGTCACTCTTTTCTTTGTTTCATCACTCTTATGTGACCATTGGAAAGATATTTTTGAATACGTACCATAACAAATTAAATTTTAAAGCTACATCAACGCAACCAGAAATAATGGGATTTTAAGTGTGCCGAAAATTGTGCAAAACTCACAAACGTTATCTAGGATTAATTTGATTATTTACGAATATGTGAACAAATGAACGGATAACTGCAGTTGGCAGATGAAAATTGGAAAATGTTCCCAAACGGTTTCAACTCCATTTATCAAGTTTGTATCTTGCTGCCGTGTGTGGCCAATCCAACGCTATTTTTTGTTGAGGTGGTTATCTAAGTGAACAGGATTTTTTTTTTCAATGTACCTACCTATAGTTGGTGTAAGAAAAGGTTAGTCACTTTTTGACCTTAACTCGTTGACATTATATATTATATAGAGTCGAAAAGTGACAAACCTTTTCTTACCCCGACTAACGTATCAAAATATTTTAAAGTTTAAAACGAATAATGGACAAAATGCATAATGGTCATAATATATACTAAAATTTTCTATGAAACTATTGATTAAACGAACTTTTTTAATCGTGTAATCTACAGATTGGTTTAGGTTAGGTTTATTTTATGAAAATCCTGTAAAGATGAGAATTTCCAAGAAAATTGCATTATATCAAATGACCATTATGTATTTCGTCCATTATTATTTTTAAACTTTGTATATTTTGATACGTACCTACCCCTATTTAACTCATCAACGAACGCTCAGCCCAAAAAGCTGAAATTTTGATATGTACCTAGTAGCTTTATGATGTTAGATAAGAAATAAGAATAGGTTTCATGAAATTCCTACAAAATAAGGAAGTCTTCAACGAGCTCTAAATCACAATTGTAATCTACTTAATGATAATAAGATGGGACACAGGGTAAATATTAAATTTCATGCAGTCTGAAATCCATGTTGTACAATCAGCACCATTCGATAAAATAATTTAAAAAATACCTCAAATGAAATTTATTAATAAGAAAATATTCGAGTGTAATATCCACGGATTTCTCTCTTAAGAAGGTGCTCTGAAAACGGCTCGTGTAGGTACGTTAAATCGCTAACAAGAGCGCCGAAGCGAGGCGACGTTTAAATCTGCAAGCTAGCTGTACTCTCTATCTGTACCTTAAATGTGTCGACGCAAGATTGAAATCTCTGTGCTTCACCTTGTCTCGTAGAAAGGCGAAGCGCACACCAAAAGCGGTATCCTAAAGGTAGACTTCTGAAGCAAACATATGTGGTGTGAGTAACAGTTCTGGACATCATAGTTCAAAAGGACTTATGAGAAACAAAGCGCTAAAGTTTTAAAATCAAGTGGAAAAAAAATAGATTAAAACGGGCAATAGGTAATATATACCTATATTTCTTTTCGCCCACTAGCTTTGCTTTGTAGGTGCACACATTCTAGAATAAGATCCCACCGTAGAATCACAGTTTGGCAATGAATGAGGTGTTGTAGAAAAGAAACGGATAAAACGGTTGTCATCTCTTAGTCTGCTGCCATTCTTGGATTTCCGGGTAAAGATTGCTACAAACTGGGATGCGGCAACTTATTTTTTCAGGTATTTAGATCCGTCCTCCTTTACTTTTTAAAGAAATAAGCGCATTTACAGCAAGATTTTTCTGGGCAACTTTTACTATAAACTTAAATGATTAAATTATCGGAGTAGCAAGATAAAAAAGGTTGTTTCCCATTGATATAAAACTCCGCAAAGTAACGTCTGAACCAATACATTGTGCAGGATCTCGCGGAGGGATCTTAGGCTACTCGGGTGTATCCTAGAGCGTGAATGTGGATACGGTGGTAGATACCTACTGGAATAGTTGCAGTCGTAGCGAGATACGCAACTCAGTACAATTTATATCGCTTCATGTCGCGTCTCGCACATTATTTCTCACTGGAACGCTAGCCTAATTTTCTACTAACTAGCCACTTGACGGAAGATCGGTGGAGATGGGCACAGGTACCGTCTTGTAAGATGGACAAGATAGCGCATGTGCGAGCCTGATCACCCTGTCAAGAGCCCACTTATGGGAATAGTAGTAGCACACGGCGGACACGACGTACAAAATACGCGTTCTTGAATCTACATAAGCACGACGACGTCTGTACACGCGTACGCCTACATACATCGCACGCGCACTCTTCTGGATTCGGGCGGTGTCCGGCAATCTGCGCCTTGAGGGGTGGGGTAACTCGAATCGGTGCGGGGCGAAGCGTGTCCATTCTGTACGTTAGTACTATTATATATTCTGTGGTAGTAGGTAAAATGCCCTTGTTCTCAGCGTTTAAAAGATTTGGTTGCACGTTGACTCTGTGCATTCGGTATGATTACAATCATAAATTTGAAACCCAAAAAAACATTCAACTGTCATAGGTTACTACAATATTACAGATATTTTCAAATTAGTGACCCCCAAATTAAAGTTCGTTATTCTATTTTACTACCTGAGGTGGTTCTTAAACCTTGAACTTGGATTTAAAGCACATTACAACGGAATGGCTACCTCGACATTATTCATATCAACGTCTACGCATGACCAACTTCTATGGCATTAGGCTCGTAATACTCCTCTTCATGTGGACAGAGACTTGGAAAAAAAAGAGGTTGGAATATTCATACAAAACATAGCAGGGCGAAGAAACGAGCTTGCTCTGTGTATGGAAAAACATCGTCCGCAACTCTGCTCCGCTATCTAATAGTGAAACGCAATTGAGTAATTAGCCCAGACTAAAAAAAAAATTCATACAGATATTTCAGTAGGTACAGACTACCACTCCTTCCTTAACGAAATATTTCTAACGTAAACAATGCATATTTATGCATATATATCAAAAGGATATTCCTAATTTTTGTAACAGAAATGATACTTTACAGAGGACAAACTTTTGGTTAATAGATCAGCTGGCATTTCATTAGTTTCAAAATACAGTACTCGGCGATAAAGAATGCACATCGGCCTTTAGCAAGAGACAATTCGCAGTTTACGACGATTTCCGAACACTGGCGACCGTCCATCAATCGCCGTATTTATTAAGTGACGTTTGATATCAAATAAATACTGCACTCCATGGACTTAATTAGTTTACGTCAAATTAATGACATGTAAAGTTTTGATATCTATAAAGGGTTGTTAAAATCATCACCTACACAGAAATTTGAACCTAGTCTTTACTTCATTACAGTCAAATTTCGGTTGACACTTGACAGCTAAACTTGAAAATTTCACGCAACGTACTGAGAAAAAAGAAGGCCACTTTTATCAAAGTGGCGCTCATTTGGCTCGGACATTTTCGGGCGCGCGACTGTGGATCTACAGTTATAATTAATCAAAGAAGACACCTATTTTTTCGTAAATTTAAATTTTCAAAAAATATCTATTCCTTCCATTTCACTATCTGTGCTCTCAATATGGTCAATATCACTTTCACTATCAGCCGTATTTATTATGGGTGAAGCAGCAGTACTCCTGCTGCGTTTCGTACGGTCAGTGAGAGCGCCGGGGGCCCAATACCTCTCCCCCTCCTCTATTCCCTTTCCTTTTTCCTCTCCCTTTTAGGGCCGACAACGCACTGGCATCCCGTCAAGCGCTGTGGGTGTCTATGGACAGTGGTGATCATTTAACATCAGGTGACCCACTAGTTCGTTTGTCTGGCCTCTCTAACATAAAAAAAAAAGATGTAAGTGTAACAAAATCTTCCATGTACCTGTTTTTGTTTTTATTTCTTTTCTATCACCCGACTGTCAAAGGAGGGTTATGTTTTTTTACATAATAATTTGTACCTAGTTATAGAGGAGCGGGACCTCCTGGCACAGATATCTTTGTATTTAAAAGGAGGTCCCAACCTTGATGTTAATATGTAAGGTTAAAAACGAAATAAACATTTATCATTTTATCATTTATTATTAGTCTATCAGTGAAATACATCATACAATTTAAAGTTGGGGGGTTTCAATAACTCTATATTATATATTTTCACCGGAACGCGTCCGTACCCTACGGCACTTGAACAACGACTGACAAACATCACATAAGTAGTGTGTGACAACGCTATACGAAGCCGACATTTGCCGAGTCTTTTTCCAAAGACCGATGTGCATTCTTTATGGTCGGGTAATGTAGTTAACTTTATTTGACACTATTAGCATTCAAAAAAATAAATATGACATAGACAAAAATGTACATCGAGCTAGCTGAAATGAGCACAGACTAAAAAGATGAAGATGATGATTTGTAGAGATATTTCGGTACAGACTAACATTATCTAGCTCCGCGACTATGAACAGACATAGGGGGGCCTACTCCGAAATTCGAAAATCGAAGTGCGCATCGTACCGTCTCGCTCGCTCTCGTATTAAATGCTATTAGCGTGAGTGGAATGGCACGATACGAAGTTCAAATTTTGCACTTCGTAGTATAAGGCCAGTTCGCAACTCCGCTCCGCATTACCCCCTCGCGCTCCGTTCCGCTGCCTCGTCTCCGCTCCAGTGGGCAGGCAGCCTTACACGCGCGAAACCACGGGTAAAGGCTAACATAAGTATTTTAGTGTAAGTTCTTATCTAACATGAACATGGCGTCAGAGCCACTTCAGTTCTTATTGCTAACATCTGGGGACCTTTTGAATGTCACATTATAATATGATGTGAATTTAACAAAGGTCGTCTGCGACAGAACGCTTTTACTGGAATGAAACGTGAGGTGGATATGTCAATTGTAAGATTTCGGTATTGTTACGCCAGAATTTGTGTGAATTCTAGTTTAATTCTTGCCTTCAGAATATTTTATTCGCTTGATTTTTCGGCATATTTGACAAATTATTTTTTCGATTAAGACAGACAATTTAAATAAGTAAAATTCATGATCATCAACAACAGGCCTTCTCTCAGAATGAGAGGGGTTGGGCCGTAGTACCCACGCGGGCCCAGTGCAGATTGGCAACTTCACACACATCACTGAATTTCTTCGCAGGTGTATGCAGGTTTCCTCACGATGTTTTCCTTCACCATAAAGCTCGTGGTAAATTTCAAATTAATGTCGAACATAAATTCTAAAAAACTCAGAGGTGCGAGCTGGGATTCGAACCCACGACCCTCTGTTTGAGAGGCCATAGGTCAAACCACTAGGCCACTACGGCTTGTAAATGAAATACATGATGATTGCTTTGCAAATTTTATGTCCACAGGAGAGACTACTTTTGTTTCTTCAGGCGTGTATGACCCAGAATGTCAGTAATAATTGCGATTGTTTTAAACGTTATCCGTGTAACTACAAAAACTTAGACAACAGTTGAACATGTGTCAAACATAATAATATGCCAGTTCATAGCAAACTGTCATTTTAAGCACGTTTAAAACCTGGGTAAGTTTTTGCGGTAAGGTCATTAATATTTCTAATAGGTAATTAAGATTGCCTTCCATGAGGCGTTAATTTTTTTACCCTTACTACCACTTTCTCCTATGACTCCTTTAAACTTATTATTTATAGATTTTTTTAATATCTTCTTCACTTAGTATAACATGATGTAGCACAAATTATTAGGTATGCCAGAAGATGGGTCGGGTGATGGTATGGGATGCTACTTGTTCATACACGCTGGCCCCTCTCCATGGAACTCCATGGAACTTGCAACAGACCTGGTGCAGCTTCTGAGGCGACTGAGAAAGTGAAAGGACTCAAATACAGGGGTCTATGGATACGACTTTGTTCCATTCGGTGTCGAGACCCTTGGTCCGTGGGGTCCTAGCGCTTTGAAGCTCTTTAGGGAAATTACAATGAGGTTTATCGACGTCACTGGGGACCGAAGAGCTGGCAGCTTCCTCGGACAAAGAATTAGCTTAGCTATTCAAAGAGGAAACGCTGCCAGTATCTTCGGCACCTTGCCTAAGAGGACCGCCTTTCATAATATCCATACTGTTGTTTTCTTTTTCTTATTGTATTTATTTTTAGTCTAGGATAGTTGTACATACATATATTATTTATAAGTATTATGCTTTAGTCATACTTAGTTGAAATGAAATCACAAACTCAATGTATGATAATAAATAGAAATGAAAATGTCAAATTTTCCTAGAAGGTTGGTAAGGAATCCATATAAGTATGTTTTTGAACCTTAAATGAGTTTCACAGATTGTTGTACTGAAGAACTGGCTTCGGATATTCGTCAAACTAATTAAACTTGCTAAGAACCTATTTGCTTTAATTAAACAAGTTCCGTTCAAACGCTGGGATTCATCGAGAACGGGTACCTTGAATTTATTAGGTAAATAGGTGTAGGTACAGTCGGTCAAAAATATGGTCTACCATCCTACGGTTGAAGTTCATTCGCACGTCATGATACAACGAGGGCGATTTTCCCTTGCAATAACATGATGACAGCGACTAATGACTATACTCAGTTAGAAATATCAACCTCATCCTCATGTCTGCAACTGTTCGGGATGCAACGTGGAAATTTTATCCAGCAACAAAAAGCAAAAATCTAAAGCATCAGAATCATACAACTCGGGTCATGGGATTATGCGAAGTAGCAGGGAAATGGCATGAATTAATAAAAAAGCTCTGGGCAGCGAGCTTACGCAGAGTAAAGCACAAATAAGCTTAATTAAGCTTTGAGGAACAAATATTATACGCACCTAACCCTGGAAAAATGGTACAGTGTTTGTAAAAAATATTCCTATAAAAAAAACAAGTTTTTCTTTTCTATTACTGATAGTTAAGGATAAATAAACATTGCTTGGCATTGCATTGATCGTCCTTATAAAAAGCCCAAGGCTACTCAAATCAGATGGCATTGGAGACGGCTATGCTTAAAGTTCCTCTGCGGGATCGTAATGCAATGGTAGTAATGAAATCCCCGTAAGAAAGTCACCAATATAGCTCGAAGAATCGCCAGACTCAAGTGGCAGTGGGCATTGCACATCGTGCATAGAAGGTTCTCGAATGGCGTCCATTGACTGGACAGAAAACTGTCACCATCTTATACTGTTTGACACAAAGAAATAGTTAATGCGATAGCAGGCGACCTCGCGTTTGACAATACGGCCTCTGGTTATAGTTGCGGAAATGTTGGATGCGGATCGAACCTTGGGGGAGGCCTATGTTCAGAAGTGGACGTCTTTTGGCTGAAAAGATGATGACGATGAGACATCAGGGTGAAGAACTTATCCACCTCTGTGTGGCTGCTAAATTTCCATCGACAACGTAGATTTCACCTCCAGCAACGAAAACAAAGTAAAACAAACTAAAACAAAGGTGTTTATTCTTCTGGGATTGTCAATATCATCTCGATTCTCAGTTGGCGGCAATTGAATACGAAGTATCCATAAAATCTAGTGGAACTATTGAAAATGCTTTCAGTATACCCTTAGGAAATTGGCCAGAGCGAATCTAAATGGGATGGAATCTATCTTATGCAATTTAAAAGATCAATTTTAGTGAATATGTAATTTGAATAATCACTCAATCAGTTTGTGTAATGGAAGACAGTGATCCATGCTTCCTTTATGATTTAACTGAGATAAAGTCAAGATCCCATTAAAATGAAACGCAATTTGCCAAAATTGGAGCAATGCTTAATTATTTTTCCTTATTTATCGTCACAGATATTTTACTTAACGGCTTTTTTACTAGCCTTTATTATGGTCGTTTTGAAAACAATACATAGTTAAGAGCTTAATAAAAATAAAATCTCGATTGCGTCCTTTGTGTAACGAAAATTAGTCATATGTAGGTACAAACTATATGGGTAATATTCGTATTTTATAAACATCCAATTAAGTTTTTTAGCTGGGTGAAATTAATAGTGAAATTCATTAGTACGAATAAATTTTCAAACGCTCGTGGCATCTAAATGCATGAAAATTTATATAATTAAGCATAGATTTGATTAGTTAGCAAGCTAAACTACCGACGAGTTTCACTAATGATCCGGCATTGTTATCTAGACTTACGAACATTTGTATGCTTCTCAAAGTGATAAATTGTGGTGAATATACTTCATTTAAATATTTAATTAAATAGTTTGGATCAACATAGGCACAGACTCCAAAACAAATCCACATATTTATTTATTTTAATATTTTTTGGTAAACGAAATCAGTTTTTTAAATCCTAAGAGATACCACAACCGCGTATCATCATCTCAGCCATATAGGCCCACTACAGGGCACAGGCCTCCTTTCAGAACGAAAGGGCTTGGAGCGTAGTTCCCACGCGAGCCCAGTGCGGATTGGGAACTTCACACACACCATTGAATTTCCTCTCAGGTGTGTTCAGGTTTCCTCACGATGTTTTCCTTCACCGCAATTGCTCATGGTAAATTTCAAATATAATTTCGCGCATAAATTCCGAAAAACTCATAGGTGCAAGCCCGGATTCGAACCCACGACCCTCTGCTTGATATCCAATAGGTCAAAGCACTAGGCCACCACGGCTACACTATTAGCGAATACAATAGATCAAGTTATTCGATTGGTGTAATTGGATTTAGCACGCTCGGCACTGTAAGGCTCACGCCACACAGAAGAGACGTGGGACGGGGGCGCGTCGCAGTCCGCATCGTTTGTTCGCAGGCTGCGTCTCCGCCCCGTCTCTTCTGTCTGCTTTGGATCGCGACGCTTCTATACAATACATTTAGTATGAAAACTGATTCAAGGGGCGTCGGAACTGCGACGCGTCCCCGTCCCACGTCTCTTCTGTATGGCTTGCGCCTAGAGATATTGGTTCAAAACTCGGGTAAAGAACTTTTTAATTTAAAAAAAAATCGTTAATTTATACATACCATATTGCAAAGTGTATGAAGTATCACTTAAAACAAATGGAATAGTTATTTTGCTCCTCCGCGAAGCAGAGGGGTTAAATCACATACAAGTGGAAGTGAGTGAAAATGAAGTTAGAGCATTTTAACATCGAACTCCGCAAAGTAACGCCTGAATCTATACAGTACTTAAGTATAACTTGCTCACAATGTGAGAAAACTTCTTATCACCTTTATAGCGTTACGCTCTGTCTCGTTTTTTGAAGAAAGTAATGATACTAACTGATCTAACGTTTTTCTGCTATTTCAGATAAAATAAAAACCGGTCAAGTGCGAGTGGGACTTGCGCAGCAAGGGTTCCGTACAAATTTTATGTATGTCAAAATATAGTTCACCTTTGTATATCTATTTCTCTTGTTAACGCTGTTTTAGAATAAAGCGTTTTACATACATACATACTTATTCGCCTTAAACAGCCGTAACTATGATAATCCAGTGTTCGCAGGAGCCTTGCTTCTAAGTAAAATGTACCTACGCACAACGAAATGTGCGATCATTTGAAATTGATTAGTCGGTACCCTCCTTAATGTTTAATTTAATTATATTTTTATTATTTGTTGTAGTTGCGAGCGGCCACAGTAATACATAATCGGTGAAAATTCCACGTGTCTAGCTATTACGGTTCAAGAGATAGAGCCCAGTGACAGACGCACGGACAGACATACAGACAGACAGTGGAGTCTCAGTAATAGGGTCCCGTTGGCATCCTTTGGATACGTAACCCTAAAAACTACAAATTAGTTCCTTGAATTCTCGTGTTTCTGTGCAAAGTTTACCTTTTAATAATAAATTATACAGCAGTTAAAAAGTCGCTGTTGTTTACTCTCTTGACAAACAATGCTTGAAATAGAACTTGTAACTCTAAGTGATGGTTACGAGCGAGTTGAAAACCACTACAAAGTTGTTTTAATTTCTTGATACCTGAATGAGTTTGATGTGGTTTTATTAACTCTCTTAGTTAATTGAGGAGAAATGGAAAGTGTCGGAAATGAAGATATTAGATTACTATATTAATAACAAAGTTTAGTTCGCCATGTTTAGTTTCTTTGTTAAAAACATAATTTAACCCGTAAATGACAAATACCTAGACAAAAAGATAACCTAAGGGAGTAACATTATGGAGCATTATTAACCTCCCTATTGTATATCTAATATATAGAAATCTCGTGTCACGGTGTTTGTTATCTTATTATCTCCTCCGAAACGGCTTGACCGAATTAAGGGCCTAAGCACACGGCGTTTTTTGAACGCGCCGTCGACGCGCGTTTTAGGAACGCGCGTTTACAGCGCGTTTTCCATTCCATTAGAACAGCCTTAAGGCCTCTAGCACACAGGGTTTATTAAATAACGTGCCGTCGACGAGCGTTTCTATGGCTACAAACGCGCGTCGACAGCGCGTTAAAAATACGCCGTGTAAACGACGCGGACTGCGACGCGCCCCCGTCCCACGTCTCTTCCGTGTGGCTTGCGCCCAAGCTATGCGGTCGTTGTTATGGAAAAGTTTCTCGCCTCGCCTGACTTTATAGCCCCAAAACTGAAATTAAACTAGGTAGTATACCAGCCCCTAACAAAACAAAAACCGTTCTCAAACTAAACGTCCGTCTTGTAAACGAACCCTTCATGAAACTTTCAGACAATTTCTAAAAGCAAAGTTCAATGAACATAACTGTAACAGACGGGAGCTATTCACTCCACTCGAATATTCCAGACCATTGTCTTCGTTTACGTTTATTTTGATTAAAATTCACTTTAACTAGGCACTAGTCTCACCGCCGGCGACGAGCGATAAACGAGTAGAACTAGAAACTAGAAACGAGTGGGCGAGCAGCGAGAAGTGAGTGTGTAGTTTCGATAGTTTTGTCGCTCTGCTATAAGCGAGTGTTCGAGTGTGACGGGCGATTGTACGGTAGAATGATTGCTCTGATCGCCATGCGTTCATCGCCGAGTACCGCTGAGCGAGTTTTATCGTTGATAGCTTTTATCGCTGCGATCAACTAGTGAAGAGAGAGTCCTCGCCGGCAGTGTGAACAGCCAGCGATGAACTATAAATATATATCCATTTCTCTCTTTTATTTACACGGGAGCGATTATCTTTTTTTTTCGTTTCTTGGGCGAGAAAAGATAGCTCATCGCTTACTTGCTGGCGGTGGGACCAGTGCCTTAGTCGTAGTTATTTGCTGCGTTATTGCGTTATCGACTATGAGAAAAAAAAAATCTAATCTGATATCAAGTTTCTGAGAAATATACGTACATTACAAACATACATAGATATGTACAAACAATTGGTAAATTTGGCACAACTGTTCACACGGGAGCGTGTTCTGGTGGCATAAATTTTTAACCATATTTGCCTAATGTAAGGTTTGTCATAATTTTTGACTTTCATTTCCCCCCCCCCCCCCCCGTCTAAACCGTAAATTATCAATTTTTTTTAAATGATCACCTGTAGGTTCTGTACAGGTTAGGCCCTTAAAAATTATGTTAAAATAAAATAGATGAGTTTTAAATGTCTGTCTGTGACATTAGTAGACCAGTTAATGATAAAATAAGGTGAACGTCCCAGCATTGCAGATGTCCTACCAAATTACTCCGACATGCTGAAAAAATGCTGGGGGCATTCTTTGCTCCGGAATTGCGTCAGTAACAAATGACGATCGTGTTTAGCTGCTTACTACGAAAATTGAAGGGAAGGCAAGAATACCATAGCAAACTAAGTAGGTAACAGTGGCGGGGCGTAAAAATTTTTGCAAGTAAAGCCGGAGCATCAAAACTCAATTTTATCCTCGTCTTGAAAGTGCAGTAATGGAGGAGAAGCGTTTGGTAACTTCAAAAATTTAGTCAACCCGGGGGGAATCGGGTTGTTAGTACCCTTCGCCACTGGTAGGTAACTATATTGTGTTGCTGGATTGCCCACTTCAAAATCGTTCGCTTTGCGGCCGTGCAATGTACAGCCGAAATCAACTGAATCGTGATCCACTGTGGAACCTCGGTGCCCCTTTTCTCCCATAAAATTTTAAGTCATAATGTATCATTAGTCATAATCAACGTTAGTCATACAGTGATTTATTTCTGAAACGGTATTTTTTCAGGACTTTTTTAAATGCCATCTTATAGAATGCTACTGCATTCTTTCTTTCTTGTAGGTTAGGTTAGGTTTGTTTTATAACAATTCCGAAAAATAAATTGTTTCAGAAATAAATCAGTGTATGACTAACGTTGATTATGACTTAAAATTTTATGGGAGTCATTATAGACCCGTGGAACCTTTTAACAGAAAATGTCACAGTGACATCGCATTGCTTGTCAAGGAAAATCATTATGACGCTTACTGTGAAAACGTTCTAAATACGGGTCAGAAATCGAATTGTTCAACTGTACAGTCAAAGAAAATGTATCGCGTACCGGAGTAGAACCATTTCTCTGCAAATTACATTTTGACGTTTCGTACATCTGCCAACGAAATCATCGTGAAATGGGAAGTGAAAAGGTTTCACCCTGATACGCGATTTATTACCTTGACTGTATGTACATAATGCAACTTGCACTTTTTTTCTTGTCGGTCTAAACAGGGCCTTAGTCGTATCTTTACCGAGAATTAAATGAATATCGTAGCTGAGCTAGTCATGCAGCTGTATGAATATTCCACAATTTAATTCCCCAATGTCTACCGTGGCATGTAAGCGGGATTTTCTCTTCCTGTACTGGATTTAATTACGATGGGGCGCAGTGAGGCGCCTTTTGCGACGCTTCTTTTAATGGTATTTCTCTGTTCGAATAATCGGCGTCTAACAATTCCTTTTTATATTTACCGAGTGTAAATGGGCGTGCCCTGATTGATCAAAGATTGGTAAAACTCTTGTAGAAATTCGCACGTCAATTTGGGTTACGTAATTCAAGAAGGAAAACTTTTCTGTGGAATCGTTCAAACAATTTCAAATCGTTCGGAAACAAATGTTCGCAGGTCGGTAATAAATTATTATGATAAGGATAACACTAGCTTTGTATCGCAGCATCGGTTGTGTGAACCATTATGATATGGCAGTTGAATTTTAAATAATTAATTAAATCCCACAAAAATTAAATCATGCGACCTTCACTTTCGTTGCAAGAAGAGCGTTCGTGCAAAATTTAATGCTTCTAGAC
Organism: Archips xylosteana; assembly: GCA_947563465.1. NCBI lineage: Eukaryota > Metazoa > Arthropoda > Insecta > Lepidoptera > Tortricidae > Archips > Archips xylosteana. The sequence goes on from OX387355.1 coordinate 16,041,413, forward strand.
TTAGCGGTTGAGATATCGCGATTTCACATGCGTGCGTAGGTACTCATACACCACGATTCTGTGGGTGAATTGAAATGAAAATTAGCTTATGGATTATTCTAAAGCCCAGTTTAGACTTGCAAGAAAATCCGTGCAAGTTGCAATACATTGCGGCGCTCTATTGACCAGGATTATTCTAAAGCCCAGTTTAGACTTGCAAGAAAATCCGTGCAAGTTGCAATACATTGCGGCGCTCTATTGACCACTTCAAACTTCCTCCCTTTACTCTCTCGCAATGTAATGCAACTTGCACAGGTGACCCGTCTGCTCGTTTGCCACCTCTTATATAAAAAAAAAAAAATAATAATAATATACATACGGTATACATACGGTAATTATTTTATAATATTGTCTAGTGGGGTCATCTATACTAATATTATAAAGAGGAAAGATTTGATTGTTTGTTTGTTTGCATTGAATAGGCTCCATAACTACTGGACCGATTTCAAAAATTCTTTTGCCGTTAGAAAGCTACTTTATCACTGAGTGACATAGGATACTTTTTACCGCAGGAAAATACCTTTTCCTACGGGAAAATTAATTTATTGCAGGCGAAGCTGCGGACGGAAGGCTAGTCAATTATATGTTTAAAAAGTTTTGTTAAAAATTTCATTTTTAAAGCAAGCTTTTTAGCTGACGGTACTTTTTGTTGTCTGTACTTGCATCGTCATCCAACCTACATAAGTGTACCAAATTTCAGGTGAATCTAACCACTGGAAGTGGGTCAAATTCGACTTCTAAGATTTGACCTAAGAATAAAACAAACGGGGTGAGCTAAATAAAAGCTTGTAATAAAAAAGAACTTGAGTACAGTCGCCATCAAAAGTATTGAAGCTGTGACATTGCAACTCCTGTACAAATATTTTTTATTGTTTTTAAGATATTTACCTGTTTAGTTATAACAATAACGAACAGTATATAAGCGTTCAGCAGCAGTCCGATGGCGGAGATGACGGTGACGGCCACGCTCAGAGTCATCGCCACCGCCTCCTCGCCGCGAGCGTCCGTCTCGTTCATTCCCGCGGGGACCGCTATGCGTCCCTCTCAGCCGTGATGGTCAAACCGGCCCATGATGGTCACCTTACTGCGTCTGATGCGTTCCATTGCATCTTCTTGTCCGCTTCTGGAAATAAATAACATTTATTTAGTTAAAAATCTAATATATATCTATCTTTTAATATGTAAAAATCTCGTGTCACGGTGTTTGTTATCGAACTCCTCCGAAAGGGCTTGACCGATTTTTATGATTTTTTTTCTCTATATTTGGTAGGTCTGAGCTGAGAGTAGAGAGAGTAGTTGTGCGCCAATATCAGTTTCGTCGAGCAGCCACGCGAGCATAGCGATGGCGCGTAGTGCGCGTTTGGAAACAGCCGTAGCGTGTTGCTCCGAGAGGAAGGACTACGGATTAGCCCGAAACATTTCAAGTTAAACTTGTTTTGAGACGTGAGTAATCCATATTATTTCACTACGAGTGAGTCTCACGGTAGCTTTATGTTTTATGTTTATGGTGTTTTAACCGCACGTTCGTATTTTAAGAACACAATTACTTAGCTCACCCGCGACCTTTGACAATTTTTCACTAATTTGGAATGATATTTTTAAATGTGAATGTAAAAATCGGTCCCCTGGAAAACGCTGAAAACACAAGTCAATTTGAAGATCTCGCATTCTGTTCGCCGTAAAGGACATCAACAATATTCCAACACCAGTACCTAAACCTAAACAAACAAAGCTATACGTAACCCTCATTTACTACTTCAGAAATAAAATTTTATCGCTATTTTACAACAGGATCGATCACTATCGGAGTTATTACCTGCCCAACTATGAACAATGTCATACGTTTTAGCCGAAGGGGCGGTCGGGCGGCGGGGTGCAATTTTATGGCAAATTTACTTTCGCGATATCGGGACTCCATCTTAGTTATAATGGAAATATCTTGTTTGTTGTATGTTATTACGAAGCTGGTTTGTATTGTTAGAATCGTCAAGCGTAAAAGTAATTATAGGGACAATAAGTGTTTGGTATTGTTTCAATGTCTGTTAAAAATGAAGCTTCGACCAAAATCAAACATGATCAGAGGCCATTATTGTCTGATGAAAAAATTAAAATGACAAAGTTTATTCTACACACAATACATATAATTGAACAGTGAAGCGACGGCTTGCTAAGTCTGGCAAGGTGACACATGTTGTAGGCCCGACAGTTTATAACAGGTTACCTGAAGCGATTACTTCGGCTCCTTCGTTGGACATATTTAGGAGACGACTCAAAAATTGGCTTCTCGAACACACATTCTATTCCTTACACACATTCTATTTTATTCCTTAACTTTCAGCCAGAAACTTCAACTTACTAATTATTATGATGACTATGGAATAATATATTAAAATAATTTTAAAAATGACATGTAATAAATATTATGAATAAATGAGTATGAGTATGAGTATACAATTAAAACAATAAAATTGTAAAACATAAAAAACAATGAAAAAAAAACAAGGTAACAAAAAATAAAATAAAAATAATTTATTAAATTGTGTGCAAAAAAGGTCCTGGGGTAGAGCCAGCGGCAGTCGTGAAGGGTACTAACAACCCGATTCCCCCCGGGTTGACTAAATTTTTGAAGTTACCAAACGCTTCTCCTCCATTACTGCACTTTCAAGACGAGGATAAAATTGAGTTTTGATGATCCGGCTTTACTTGCAAAAATTTTTACGCCCCGCCACTGGCCAGCGGTATATGCTTCATATCCCAGATGATATATCTACGATATGAGACTGTATTTAACATAAAATAAATAATAGTTTACGGTTACGAAACCAAACAATCAGATAGATGGATGATTTGGAAAAGCCCGCATTTTCAAGGTAGATGCAAGCCGCTTCCAACCGTAATGATTGGGTATCAATGAGGGAAGCCTATGTCCAGCAGTGGACGTCCTACGGCTATAATGATGATGATGAGTTACGAGTCCAGTCGTCATTCGGGCTGCGCAATACATACGGAATGCCTTTAATGGTTTCCTTACTGAGTTTATATGTTTGTAGCAATATGAACGACAAACTGAAAAATGACAAATTTCCCTGCGCAATCAAAACGAGCATGAAAAGACGTCAACAAACCTTTTGTAACATTTTTTTCAGTCATTTCTTGATATAAATCGTTACCGAAAAAAGAAGAATATTGTAAAACATAGGTACCCACAATTGGTTCTTATCACGTGCACTATTCTACCAACCACCCCACTTTTACACACAAATTTCAAACAAACTGGATCTACAAAATAAATAACGTACAGCCCTCTTGCTTATATTACTGCATAAAATCAATATGGAACTAAGTCAATGTTCTAATTTAGAACGTCAATTTGTCTATACGGACAACGATACTACTACAAGCTAGAGCAGCCTAAATGCTAGGGAACCAACCATACTACTACTACTGCTAAATTCACACAGTGATACGTCAAGATACCTAAGTAACCTACTCGTAGTATTAAGTAAAAATAACATGCCATCAATAACTTGACCTAAAAAGACGTGTTTATGAATACCATCGCGAAGATCCCCTCAATACTGCAACAGACGACGCCGCAGCACGCGACCTGCTGCATGTCGTATACAGCTTAATGGTCTTGGGACACGACAATTTTTTAAACTAAAACCTGTTTCAGGTGATACTTCTTCTTCAGCCTAACATTTACTTGTCCAAAGTACCTAATAAATATGACTTTAACTTTACTTTTTATTATCAAAATGGTATTTAATAATTGGATAACTACTGTAAGAGAAACTTGTAATAAATTTTGTTAACAATGCTATGGAGCTAACCTATATGACATATGTATGTATAGATATAGTCATTACTTCAAACGAATAAGAAGAGTTATTAGAACTCATTTTAACATTTTCTTAACTAAGTATAAATTTTAGATAGACTCGGTATTTACCCCAGTCGCTTTGACTAAGGAGTAGCGAATGAAAGAGCCTTTGAAGGGGTGGAAATTAGTCGTTGTAAAGTCTTGTTTTAATACACTCCCCTATTTGCAGTAGTTGCCATTTTATATGGTAATGCGGTGGCGACGGTTTTTAATAAAGAGAAAAGTTATACAGGACAGCATTTTATTTAGGGTGAAGATATGTTGCCTTTTGAGCTTTATATTGTTGATTCAAGATGTATCTGCAAATCTATTGTGCTGAAGATCACTTATTCATTTAATGTACCTAGTACGAATAATTTTGTAATAATTTTCATAATTTCTTGTTATCTTACGCTGCCTTTTCAAAAACTTGTTGTGTTCTAAAGAATTTATTCAATAAATTACTTCGACTCGACCAATAGAGAGCCAAAAGGAATTTTTAATTTACTGTTCTGTTTGTTATGAATATTATACAAAAAGTTGATACTGAAAACTTACCGGCAGCAAAAAAGTCGGCTGTCTGAAACTTAAAATTATTCAACGGTAATTTTGCGCCGCTACGGCGCTTTAATCCCCAATTTACTAAGAGTACTTGTTACTCTAGATAAAATTTAAACAGAGAAGTAGAATATGTTTCAGACTATTGAAATAAATAACAGTAGGTAAAAAATACGTATCCTGGAACGATTTACACAAATTGACCTAGACTCAAACTAAGCAAAGGTTATATGGGTGCTAGACGACAGATAAACTTTTATAAATACGTGTTTGTATATAATTAAATACAGAAAACATCCATGACTCGAGTAAAACATTTTTTATTCGTCATACCGGGATTCTAAACTGGGACCTCTATCTTCATAGTCAGGGTTACTAACCACGAGGCTATATCTGGTCGTTAAATAAATGGTAATTTTGTTTGGCCCTTATCATGCCAATCGTGACTGTGTGTTTATTAGGCAGTAAGACTTTGTGCTAAGTCCACTCAGATCGTTACCAACATCATACTTGCTATCCTGCCATCAAGCAGCTGTGCTTGCGGAGCTGTGTTTTGGATTGGAGAATAAGATAGTCAGTGAAATTATTGACACATGAAGTGTTCCACTTTAGCCATCTAGGCTAGCAACGAATCGGCAATCCTCTGGTATTGACTATTTGTTGAGTGTGTCTGACTGATGACGCTCACTAGTTCATTTGCCACGCAATTTCATTAAAATAAACCAAGACAGTATTAAACAACATAAATCTAACAAACATATTTACCCTGTCTATCTAATGTTGCTCGTTGACAATATTATTTCTGAAGCTCCACATTATTATGATGGATGTGAAAGAAACTGGAGCCACAACCCCTCAGTGGAACAAACACAATTTCGCTCCATAACAATTCCTTGTTATAAAATAATAAGCTTGCTGGCAACTGTGCTATTGTACCTAATATCGTGGAAAACATGACCAATTTCTTAACAATCACCAGGGGAGTTGCGTCATTCTTCCCTTTGTTAATAATTCAGTTGCCGCGCGGAAATCATGATTTTCTCTCCCACTAAGGGTACTACATAAACACAAGATCGCAACCCTGATTGGATACTTCAAAAATACCCACTAATAACAAAGGTTTTCACATACCTGGTAATGGATAACCCTAACCTTTCCTTCATCGGAATTTCTTTATTATTCTAGCGCGTTATTATCTTTCAAATTTTATATTGAAAGCGAAAAGAAGTCAAATTCTGCTTCGTCATTGAACGCCTTAGTATCGACGTATTTGTATCAGTTTTATATGATACTGGAAAAGTGGTGGCCTTCAATCAATCCCCCATTACAAACGGCATGTCAGCTATTTACGACGGAGTCGATACTGACCGAAGGTCAATAAAAATCAGTACCTAACAGTGAAACAGGTAACGTTAAAGTGTAGTTTACGGTTTTTAGAAAGTACATATATTTATATATTTTTAGAATGAAATAACATACGAGTATATGTCTCGGAGGTATTGAAGTAATGTTAATTAGGCGTATAATATTAAAAGAAAAAAGCTTAAATGTTAATAAAAACACTAACAAATCTACCTAACGCAGACTACAAATTAAACACCTGGAGGCACGTCCGTTGCAAATGTATTTGCATTAATTAAGCCCTTCTTAAGGTTCCGTACCTCAAAAGGAAAAAAACTGAACCCTCACTTGGTGGTCCGTTTCTCTATTATCCATCAAACGTAAAAAAAAATTGGAAGTTTTCGAATTTAATTCAATATAAAAGCGTAGGTAATGACTGGCCAATACCAATTTACTAGACAAATTTAAGTACTTTAGAAATAATATTATTATCTGTAGGTACTTATCTGCGTAAACACACTCTGGGCCAAGGTGATTCCTATTACTCTCAAATTTCCAAATTAGTTGGAGTATTTTCGGTTATCATAGCGACTGAAATTACTTACTCAGTGGATACTCAGCATTTTCTACTCATATTGATTAATATCCAAGAAATCACAAATTATACAGCCATCTTTGAAATTCTGGCTACGTTCTAATCTGTTTTAGGCAAAGCGTTGCATAATCCCTTAGTCACTCGATCAGTTTGTGGAATGGAAGACAGTGATCCATGCCTACTTTGTGATTTAACCGAGATCTGTCGAGATCCTATTAAAATGAAACACAATTTTCCAAAAGTAGCGCAATGTTTTTCTTTTCTATTTCTCATCACAGTTAGTTATTTTATTAAACAACTTTTTACGAGCTTTTATCAATTGTGCGATGTTTGTATGCTTGTACAGTCACCCGTCGTTATGAAGTAAATGCTGACACATTGCACAGGTATGAAGTTTCTGAATATTGTCAATTTGGACCATAGGAAAATAATGCTACACTTACTTGTTGCGTGAGGTAGAATAGTAAGTATAGCATTTTGATTCTATGGTTCACAATATCAAAAATCAAATACTTCAAAGTTATGGAATGTGTCTGGTTTAACTACATAACGGCCGTTGACTACAGTATTACAGATATGTAGGTATATATTTAAGTTGTCTTTAAATCTTGCAAGTTGAATTTTTACCCACTTCTAGAGATCGGATTGACTTAAAATTTGGTAAGGATATGTCAACAGGACGGTCGCCAACCTGAGTTGGATCAAATTAAGGCGTTAACTGGGCTCACTTTGCCAGCAGCTCTCAAACAGGCCGAGGACGCTAGATAGAGCGGTGTGGAAGCAGTTCGTCAATGTCTCTGTAAAAGCTTTTCAAGACGGGCACGACCTTCAGAAACGAAGAACACGACGAAGAAGAGGTGTAGTTTAGATGAAAATCCATGCAAGTATTGTCAATAAGAAATTCATTCAGTAAAAAAGTTTTTATTAAAAACTAGCTGTTGCCCACAACTCCGTCTGCGAGGCAGTAATAGCCTACAACCTATTCTCAGACCTACCGAATATAGAGAAAAAAATTCATAACAATCGGACAAGCCGTTTCGGAGGAGTTCGATAATAAACACTGTGACATTTTTATATATTAGACTAGCTGTTGCCAGCGACTCCGTCTGCGAAAATAAAATAGCCTACGACATATTCTCAGACCTACCGAAAAAAGAGAAAATTTTCATAAAAATTGATCTAGCAGTTGCGGAGGAGTTCGATAACAAACACCGTGACACGAGATTTTAATGTATTAGAAGATGTAGCTATCATCATAATCATCATCATTTCAGCCGAAAGACGTCCACTGCTGAATACATACATAGAGATACATAGACATAGTGATACTTATGACCTGTTTTATATATACCTTTTTTTACCTATGTTTGACAAATAAATATTTTTGAATTTGAATTTGAACATAGGCGGGTCGATCAACTTTTCTTTGTCACTCGTTGCTATAGTGACGGTCTCCTGAGTAACTCTTTAAGCCGTAAGTTTATCTGATTAAAATTTGCCAAAAAAGCATTTTTGTGGTAGTTTTAAACCCCTTCTACAATTGGTCATCTAATAAGCATGTTAGTTAATGTGACACAACATTTCTTCTAATCAAACTGTACTACTTTTGTCCCCTCGCTGACGGGACAGAATAACAACAAGAAATAGTTGATCCACCCAGGCCTCCCCCAAGGCTCGCCAAACAGATCGGTCCCGTGCCATCCCCATCCAACGCGATCTCGCAACCAAAACCAGGTCGTCGCTCTATCTTGTTGGAGGTCTACCTACACTGAGTCTTCCGGTTCGTGGACGCCACTCGAGAACCTTTTTGCCCCATCGGCCATCAGTTCTACTAGTTTCTAGTTCAAGTGGTTTATGAAGCTATTAAAAAAAAACTTAAACTAAACTAACTAAAACTTATTTTAATCATCAGTTGCCTAGTAGTAATAGTAGTTGTCTATGATATGATAATATTTTCCTTTGATATTTGTGTGTGCATGTGTGTGTGAATTTGTGTAGGTATGTGCGACTGAAAAGTTCAATTTGAAGAGTAATTATACAGAAAATCCTCAAAAGTGGAATTGTGAGACCCATGACGCTGAAATTTATCTAACATGTGGAGACCACCGCAGAGCGTTTTTCCGGCATACGAGTGAAAATTCAATCAATTATACCTTAACGCCGCGCAGGTGATTAAAATTTGTCTGAAAGTTATCTGTTGCGACACGAAAATTAATCACACAATTGCCTATACGGTAAAGTGCAAAAATATGTATCGATTTATTCTTCTCATTATTATGGACAAATACCTTAATTTGACGATATAAAACGACGATATTATGGGCAAGTTGTATGCACACATATTATTACACTTGAATGTCGGTAATTTTTGTGTCACGACGGAACGTGCATGTTCTGTGTTCTAGTCAGTCGATTTGTATGGTATATAATACGTAACTATTGAACGGTTTCCTACTTTTTCTGTGAGGTCACCATTTATTTAGTTTGACAGTACATGCTCGTAATAGGTAAATATATATAATGTAATCGATTCTAATTAAATTTATTGATAACCTGATGACCTACATGCAAGGAATTAACTCGTACCAGTTCCATATTAATATTCTACTTCCGATTTTGCTTTGATTTCCAGTGGGGCCTTAAGCAACGGCAAATGTGTGTATATGGTGGAATAGCTTTAGCGATAACTTTAGCATCCACCAGAACCTTGTGCGGGAGCTAAGTAGCTCGCGAGGAATAAATATTCCAATTGAATTGCTTAATTTTCGTAGCCTAGTCCAGGACAGCTTTACTAATGACGGAGTTTTCCTCGTAAACCTCTAAGCTATCATGCTCAGCTCTGATGAAATCACAATTATTATACTAAACGGGACTTATCACGCAAATAATATTTACCTCGACAAAATCACGCCTAAAATCAAGATAGATACTTGAGTGACACGGTCCTAAGAAAACCGGTCAAGTGTGAGTCGGACTCGTATATGAAGGGTTCTTGCTTACAATGTTTTAAAAATAGTTTAGTAAAACAATTATAAAGATCAAGTTAAAAACGCTGAAAAAAACACATCTCTTGTATCACGACCCCCTTTAATTTCAACTTTATATTATTTCAGTATTTGTTGTTATAACGCTCACATACATAATCGGTGAAAATTTCAAGTACTAGCTATTACTGTTCAAGAGATAGAGCCATGTGAAAAAAGGACGGACTTACAGGCGGACAGACAGATAATGGAGTCTCAGTAATAGGGTCATGTTGGCACCCTTCCGGAATGGAACCCTAAAAAAATAAGTGGTCAATGGTTTATCTATCTATGTACACATATAATAAATCTGTAACAAGTCGGTGTCTGTACATTGAAGATATTTGAGAAAAACTGTCACTGGGGCTATTTATTAGCGCAATAGAACCCAAAACAATGATTTTTAGAATTATTGTCTGTTTGTCTGTTTATCTTTTTGTCTGTTTGTCTGTTTGTCTGTGCGTTTGTGCGCGCTAATTTCAGAAACGGCTTAACCTAGAAGGATGCGGTTTTCACTGATATGTTGGTATTTTCTTGGATTAACATTTAGTGTTTGTTTCATTTGAATCGGTTGACAAATAAGAAAGATACGATACTTGTAGTGTTAGATAGCCCATTTATCGAAGAAGGCTATAGGCTATTATAATCATCACGCTGGGAGTACGGTGGTGAATGTGAACGTGGGTGTGCGGGGGGGGGTGTTCGGTTGGGGGGGGGGGGTGCGGGGGGAGTATTTTTTTTTATATCGAGGAACTAAGGAGAGCCATAATTGATGAAAAAGCAAATTGGATAAAAAAATAAGCTGCCCAAATCACTAATTCCACGCGGACGGAGTCGCGGGCAAAAGCTATATTTAGTATAAACTTTATATCGTATTTTTATCCTTTGGACTCCCTGCAGCCTATGTACATCATCTCATCAATCCACCACCACTGTGGCCACCACTCAAAAACACGTTGGCTCTAATGACCATTAGTTGAAAGAAAGATCAGTATGAAGCATGAAAGTGCGAGAGGCATTAAAGCGAGAACTGGTATGAATGAGTAATAGCTAACCGAAGGCCTCGAGGCATGTCGAGGGAAAACAGAGAAAAAAAAATGACCATTAGTTCTTCGAGCAATGTACCTGCCCACACACCCACGTAAGTTTGGCAATTCTTTGGGCTATGTCGCTTAGTTTGGTTCTTCTACGGATCTTTTCAATACTGATTCGATGCCGCAGAGAAACTCTGAGCTCGCCACTTACGATGAGTCTTAATATTATTGCTCACTTCCCCAAAATTGGTACCGCCAAATGAAATCCTGCAAAATTAAAAAAGCCAATGAGAACGTACAAGCAGTTCAAAAGTCCATTAGATTTTAATTTGCCGGAATAAAAAGCTAGACTCTTGTTATATTTCTCAAATGAAACTTGGCTCGTTAGAAGGTCGGAGGTGGTCTCCCGCTGTTGTGATTTCATTACTATAAATTGGTTTATAATTAGGTTACGAGTTTTTCTCCGTCTTGTCGGGAGTTTGTATTGTGTTCCACTTGAGTTAATGAAATTTATGAATAATTTCACCTGGGACATTTTCTGTACATTATAGGAGGAAAAAACAAGAGCAACTAATGATAAACAAGTCACCATCGCTGCCAATAGATACCTTCAAGAAAGCAAAATACTAAAACAGAAAGAAGACATTTTCACTTGCGAAGATGGTTGAGCGGTCTAGAGTTGGTTGGTTAGTTTTAAAAAAAATATGGCTCTGACCATTTTCTCAGTGTCGGTCTATTCGATGTCAGGTAAAATAGTTCTATACACCCCTCTTCCGTTTCGAGTTATTAGCCATGCCATGGGCGAATAAATATGTATGGCCAGGAAATCATTGTCCGTGTCCAGCGTGCACCAGCCCAAGGTCTGTTCTCTCCCAGGACGGATTCAGAAGGGAAAGCAGCCGAGTAAGTTACCCAACACGCACACGGATTAGAGTTTAAAAAAATGAAACCTTTAAGCCTGGGTTAGGATTGACAGTTCTATAATTTTAACACTACCCGTGTCGCATTTGGGTTATACATTTTTTTTTGTTTGGGTCTCTCCAGTGGTCATGGCAAAAGAAGGGTCTATAGCCATTGTCTGGCCAAATTTCGGACCATTTAAATAAACCTTAATTTTTGACTCGGAGTCGCTAATTTTACGTCCACAGGCGAGACAACTTTTGTTTCTTACGCTGTGTATGACCCATTTAACCGTTAACTCATGTCAGTTATAGAGTTAACTCTAGACCACAAAAGCAGCCTTAAGTATGTATGTTACTGTGTGAGCTCAAAAAGAGAACTTATAAAGTTAACTGTGTAACTATATCCTTCTAAGTCCTGACTTTTTTAACAAATTAAGTACCGTACTTAAAACCTAAACGTGAGTCAACAGTATTGTTATTTTGGAAACTATTTCAACAACGATTCATTATTAAATGAACGATGTGTGCTTTATAAAGTAGGTACATCCGGCAGTTATTCTCACGAGGATATAGTTATCTCTTTGAACTGTTCAAGCCCGCATACTAAAATGTAGCAGGCTACAGACACTGAAACTTAACGTATTTAGTATAAGAGAACGTTACTATTTACTTACCTCGGTCGATTCGTACTGTAACCAACCGACTATCTACAAAGTAGCTCTACAATTAAATCCAAATAACTAAATGGTTTATCTGTTTACGGCGTTTAGCGGGCACAATTTTGCACTTGAAATTGAATAATCTACAAATTCAAAATTAAAAATGTGCAATGTATTTCTAAGAACTTCAGAAATTTCTAACTTCATTTCTCACAATATTAATCTCAAGTTGTCTGAGCAAGTAATAAAAATTGAAGTGAAAATGTAAAAGTACAATTTTACATGAGCTTTCGTCCGTTTGAACTATTTACACGTAACAGGAGGGTTTATTCTTTCCTCTATTACTAAAACCCTTCGAAAAGGGTCTTGAAAAGGTAGACTGCATACTTTATGAGCTAAGTCGGTGGAAGCGACCTCGACCTACCATTCAAGTTCGATGTGGGAGCTAAATTTATCCTTGCTATGATTGTATAGATGGGAACATACAATAATTCTAACTCTGTATACGCATTCAGCTTAATATACGTATATCAAATACCTTTAAGTTATAGAAACTGACTATGACTCGATGGTATTCCAAGGATTCTAAATAATAGGATTATAAAAATAGTCGCAAAATGTTTTCTAATAATAAAATAACTTACATTAAATGATGAGAGCTACATAATAAACAAATATTTAATGTGTTCTGAAAAGTTATTGACTCAGGGGTAAATGACCGATTGCATGTAAAGAAAAATCCGGCGTTACTTTTGACAAAACGATATTTTACTCCCAGTGAGATTGGCGAAGAGCGATGACTGTTTTTTTATTGATTACAAAACATATTCATTTAAAAATATAAGTTATCGTACCTAACGCATAGCAATCCGATCTTTAGCGATAACGCTTGTGATTCTGCGGATATTGAGTTTCCTCGACGTTGCCAATATTTGTAAATTCTCAGCGATTTATAACGACCACGAAAAGATCATGTATAGTCGGCCAAAGGTATATAACCTTACATTTTATCTACGGGTCAAATATTAAAAAAATAAGGCTGATTGTGACGTTATTATTTATATTAACTCTTTAATGTTAATTACAACTAACGTTAAATCTTACAGTAAAGGAATTTCTTGGTCGACTATACTTATTATGTGTTAATTTACGTCCAACTTAATATAGTCAATCAAAAAATTACTTTATAACCCCAAGATTCAATGTTAGTTGTGCGCTTGTTGTGAGGCTAAAAAAGGCAAATTTCTGTAACCTGGATTTTATTTAATCGGAGATTTAACGATTCGTTTTAAACTAAGTTAATGTACATTTCGTGATTTCGCTCTAAATTTATTGAGAAGTGTGAAAGCTTTTATATACATAGAACAAACAACACACAAGTCACACAACACACACGATTCACATTGGTAAATAAATTCTTTTGAGTTTTCGCCCGCTGTTTTAAATATTCACACCTGAAACACAGGGATTTTTCCTAGTTCAGGTATACGTAACATGTTTTCCCTTTTTAAATATGTTTAGACTATAAGTTGTTATATTTTGTAAACTTTTTGTATGATAAATAAAGATTTATTATCATTCATTGTAAAAACTAGAATGAACGTTTTTAGTATTTTTGAATCCGTATTTTCACCTTGTATCTTCTGCAAACTTGATGATGATGACGCTGACTAACGAATCTGAGAAAAGTTTGCAATTAATCGACTTTGGCAAAAGGAAGAGGCTCTAGGAGATTACGACCGATCTGTTTTAGTTCGGTAGTTTAAGTAGGTATATCATGGTCCCATATGTATTGTTTTAAACTTTCGCAAAATTCACTCTTAATTACTACCACACACGGAAATACTAGCCAAGACGTCGAGATAATTTTAAATGGTATTTTATTACGTAACTGAGTCTGGGGGAGCAAGAATTTCGTCAAAATATAGCGTATTTGAAATCAAAATTCAAAATTTCTTATTTCCTAAATTTACCACATAATATTATTATCCGGTAAATCTCTCTCTGTTTAGTGTATATGCGTATATATTAATGTATATGTAGTTTTTATGTAGTCTATTTTTGTAGATTTGATATGTATTAGTCTATTGTATTCATTATATATTATATAAGTGTGTACTTGTGTGTATTCTTTGTATGTATGGGTATTGTTTATGTTTTGTTAGTTTGGGTTTATTTTTGATTTCGTTTTTTTACTCTGCTTTGTATGCCTACTCTTGTCTCTGATGTCGTTCTAAGGTTAACTGGAAGAGATCCCTTTAAGGGATAAGTTCGCCTTTGTACATTTGTCTCTCTTGTTAACTGGTAATTTACATGTTTTATGTACAATAAAGAGTTTTACATACATACATACATACATACATACATACATACATAAAAATACTTGTATTGAAAAGCCCCGCTCTTCCATACGAGTAGTTTTGTAATGATATGATAGATACTTTATAATATCATTTAAAGTAATATAACTAAGGATATCTTTAAGCTCGTTTTGTCGTTAATTTAAATCGCAATAAAACCCCTCAAATGTAATAATTGTACATTTATAGGTACTTTGCATGTTTATTTTGTAAGTAGCACATTTTGAACAAAACACACACTGGAAAACAAATGTGTAATTGTGTCATTGACATACGAGTAGTTAAATTTTCGAGTATATTAATGAGAACAATCCATTTGTTTGGCAACAATATTACGTAATGGCTTATTATTCAGACGTAGCGCTGCCAATTATCAACCTAATTATTTTATAAACTTTATCTACATAATATACTTGTGACTTGTTTTACGTCTTTATTTATATGTCCTAGAGCCATTTGATTCTTGACCCCAATGGAATGCCCTCACTAAGTTTCATAATTAATTATTTTGTCAAGCAATATGCCGACATCACTAGATTTTTTTTGGGAAAAGGTTCCAAATTGGGTCGGGATTCAGTTGATTCGGTAGTACAGTTATCACCAGAAGAGGTATGACCGGTTGTATAGCTAAAAAGGATCTTCTTATCAGTGAACTGAACATGGCCGTTAGGTAACCGGTGTGGGGGAAGCGTGAGTTAAGTATGACTTCGGATCAGAGGTCGGAATTTTCACGGCAAAACAAAAGACTGCCGCAATGAAGCTAGAGTTAGAAACGTGTCTTTATCGATATCAGGTATTATCATTATCAGGTACACAAAGAAACCATGCCGTTATATTTACATTATTTTATAATCATTTCCGACAAGTTTCCGACAGTTAATTTGAAATGAAATTTCCAGTTAATTTGTTCCCTTGTCATCAAATGAAGTTGAACGTTCATTTAGTACATATAAATGGCTTTATAGTGATATCCTAGAGAATGCTCAGTAATTAATAGTTAGGAATTAGCTATGGAGCTATGGAGCGCAGCATTTTAGATGTAAAAAGAACCGATCGAGTCCGGAACACTGTCTGCGCTCCAAAACATGCATTGTAGATGTAGGCAAAGCAACTGCCAAGCTGAAATGGGACTGGGCTGGCCATGTCTGCCACATGCATCCAGAGAGGTGGGCGCGGGTTACCACTCAATGGGTGCCTCAGGATGGTTATCGGCGCCGCGTCAGGCCAAGGCGAAGATGGCGGGATGACGTAGACACGTTCTCGAGCGACTGGTCAATTGCAAATGCAGACAGGGCGAGTTGGAAGTCCAGGGGAGAGGCCTTTGCCCAGCAGTGGGACACTGAAACAGGCTATTAATAAAAAAAAATATTTGACGATTTGTTTTTTTTTACAATTTGAATTTCTAAGACCTTGTATATGCCCATTATGCGTAAAGATCCCTTCCGCAGCTAACAAAAGAGCTGATAACTTTGAAACGGCTGAACCGATTTTGATGAATTTTGTCTAAGAACCATCGCCATGAAACCTGCTTTCAAAAAAAACCACGTCCAAATCGGTTCACTCGTTTAAGAGCTATGATGCCACAAACAGACACACACACACACACACACACATAGCGGTCAAACTTATAACACCCCTCTTTTTGAGTCGGGGGTTTAAATCATCTAAGTCAACGCAATCCAAACACACAGCCATTTGAACCTTATTTTCTAACATTTCGCAAGGGAATCAAAACCCATAGATTTCCACAGACCTGGAATCATGAAATTTGGTATGAAAGGAGGTCTTTCAGCACAAGTAAAGGAAAAAAATCCGAAAATCGTTAATTTGTTGTTAAATGACAAATAAAAATATTTTTTTTTGATTTATTTTTTAATATTAGCACATACATAACAACATATTTAAGTACGCCAAACTGTGAAACAGTTATGCGTTTACTAACGAACTATTTACATACAAGTTTGTATGGAACCCTCTGTGCGCGAGTTCGACTAGCACTTGACCGACTTTATTATATTATAATTATGAAGATACGAATAAAATAACTAGTTACTTTGATAATATTTTTTTCCCGAGTGTAATATGAAATATATCATGTACCTAATATTATGTAAAACAGAGACGAGGTAGGTATGTACACTGTGCAATAAATTTAAAAACAACCACTGATTCAACACGTGAGTGTACATGCAAATGGAAACTATTCTAATCTCGTCTTCACTCCGCCTTCAGTACAGTCAGCCAAAGTAGCTGCACAATTGAAATGCTCAACATAATTTACACCAGACAATCCTCAAGAGAATAAAAACCTGTACGTTTACTACTGGCTGTACGTAGATTTACCGCCTCTGAATTTAATTATAAGATGAAGCGAAATACCTATATGTAGATCTATGCACAGCGTAAAGAAAATAATTTATGTACCTTAGATTATTTATACACTAGATAGAGCTTCGGCGGCATGAAAACGTCCCGAAAAATAGAAGCTAACTTGGCTTATATGTCATGTGCCTCCCTTCAGTTTGAATGACGTAACGCGATCGTAATATGAAGCTGTCAAAAGAAATTTGTGGACGTTTTGTATCGCAATGTTTGCTACTGACACTCTATCTAGTGCATAAATAATCTAAGTTATGTACATTTGCTCGATATTGATAACGGCAACAGGTAAACGCTTGAAATATTCACAGAATATTTAGTTATATAGTCACTTTAAAAATAAATAATTAAATTAAAATAAAACAAATATTTAAGGGGGCTCCCATTCAAAAAACCTGATTTTTGCCGTTTTTATAGATAATGCTACGGAACCCTTCGTGCGCGAGTCCGACTCGCACTTGGCCGGTTTTTTTTGCTCGCTTTTGCTCGATATTGATAACGGCAACAGATAGACGCTTGAAATATTCACAGAATATTTAGTTATATATTCACTTTAAAATTAAATAGTTACATTTAAATATAACAAATATTTAAAGGGGGCTCCTTTACAACAAACGTGTTTTTTTTGCCGTTTTTATAGATAACGGTAAGGAACCCTTCGTGCGCGAGTCCGACTCGCACTTGGCCGGTTTTTATATTTTTAGAACACACTCTAGGTGAGTGCTAACCTTTATCTAGTGTATCCAGGGATGTTAAGTCAGTACTCATAAAGAGCACCCACGTTTGGTTGAATGCTGAATTAAGATAGGGTAAGCTTTTAAATTTAAGTTACCTACACATTTGAAAAAGGGTACCTGTGAGTGAGAATAAGCTTAGGTTAATTTAGTAAAATAGTGTGTTTGATGTCGACATGATACATATTATACGAGAATCCCTCGTTCATGTCATGAGGTTTTAATTAATTCACTTTTTAGACGACCTGATGGCCTAGTGGTTAGAGAACCTGAATACGAAGCTTGAGGTCCCGGGTTCGATTCCCGTGTCGGGGCAGATATTTGTATGAAAAATACGAATGTTTGTTCTCGGGTCTTGGGTGTTTAATATGTATTTAAGTATGTATCTATCTATATAAGTATGTTTATCTGTTGCCTAGTACCCATAACACAAGCTTTGCTGAGCTTACTTTGGGACTGGGTCAATTGGTGTGAATTGACCCGTGATATTTATTTATTTTATTTATTTATTTACTTGCAATGTTCGTATGTACAGTCACGAGCTTTGATTTGGGACCCACTTAAGATTGATAGACCTGTCATATTGTATAGGAATTCGAATTCGAAGAATATTTTTTCGATATGGGTTCCAAATTAAAGCACGCGGCCGTATGTTCAGAAGTGCTGCGTAGAGATGTAGCTTCACTGTGCATCTTCTATCGCATGTACAACGGAGAGTGCTCCGAGGAGTTATTCGGGTTGACCCCTGCCGTATCCTTCCGCCACCGCCCTACGCGACAACACTTCCATCCTCACCATCTGGATGGTTGGCAGTTTTCTTCTGTGCGTTTTTCCATTATTCAATGACTGATTGATTACATGCTCAGATGACGTTGTATTGAGAGCTTTAAGCTCTTTCACCGTAAAATGATTGACTCCAGAAGGATTATCTCACCAGGAGAGAATTATTAAATTTTCCAATATTTTAAGACAACGATCAATCTTCGTAGGGCTCCACCAAGTTTTTTTTTGTTTTGGTATCGAAATTGCTCTTCTTGGCAGTTTTTATTTTTCAGTTCACTAATTATTTCCATAAAAGTGGGATAAATCTGCAAATGAACACAAATTGCAAATTTATTTTCCATTCGTTGTACTGTGAGATGTTACCAAACATGAACAAAGTGAATCGAGAAATAACCATAATCGTCAACCTAAAACTCAATGCCATCTTTAATGCTATATTCATTTATATTTACCGAACGTCATCTTTTAATTATTGGCCTCCAAAAAAAAAGGAATCTAGTTATTTTTCTGCTTCCATCTATTGTAGATTTATAAGGTTCCATACCCGAAGGGGCCCTATTATTGAGACTCCGCTGTCTGTCCGTCCGTCCGTCTGCCATATGGCTCTATCTCTTGAACCGTAATAGCTAGATACTTTAAATTTTCACCGATTGCACCCTAATGTCGAAGCAATTTTTTTTAAAATATAACGTCAAAAGTATTTACTTGAATGTACCAACTCAGTTTATTTGTAGTTGCAAGTCTTACTCGCGGCTCCAGGTATGTTATTACATATATTAATATGTCATTTCGTAGATGCTCTACGCCTCGCTGTAGGCCCACGTAGACTTCGTAGAAAGGGTTACGCATGTGTCATGTAGTGCCAATTGATAGTTTACCATTAAAAAAGGATATTATACATCGTGTTTGGCAATGAAATGCCAGTTCGCTGCACTGCTATAGATATTAGTAGGTATTCCTCCTAACACAGGTATTTGTACTTAATGGGAGGTCCCAACCTTCTCTAGTTTATAAAAGGCTGTCACCAATAAAACAATTTTTGATTTTTGATTTTGATAGGAATCAAAATGTAGGAACATTGAAATCATGTACTGTATATCATTCATTACATCAAGACTATTGAGAAGTACCTACGTGCGAAGTGTTTTGCGGTCATGACTAACTTTTGATATGTAACCGTAATCACGCGCCGCTACGCGGCAATGGTTTTGTGCTCTGCGATCAAAACAAAAAGAGAAAGGATTTGTTTGTGTCTTTGTTTGTTTATAATGGATGAACTCAAAAAATAAGTTTTGTTTTTTTTTAACCTATACAAATTCAAATTATCAATTAACAGCCAATAACATATTTATACTATATTCTCACGGGACACAACACAGACGATGTTGCGAGTATCAGCTACCTAATTAATTATAAAAAATATTTTTATGAAAATAATAAAACAGAGATAAATTGCATGTTGCGATAAGTAACATTTATAAAAAGAAGAAAACGAATTTACATAAAAACTTAAACTAAAATAATTGTAACAAAAACTATACTAATCCAAAGGTGCTTGCAGCATTTGCTCGCTATTTAGTAATGCTAATACGCTCTGTGATAAAGCTGCTAGCTCTTTCGCCGTCTGTTGCATCAGACATAGGTTGAATCCATACTAATATTAAAAATGTGAAAGTGTGTTTGTTAGTTTGTCCTTCTTTCACGTTGAAACTAAGCGACGGATTACAGTGATTTTTAGTAGACATAGTTGAAGGGCTGGAGAGTGACATAATTATGTTACTTTTTTCACGGGAAAATATTTTATTCCCACGGGAAAACATGTTTTAATCTACTTCAGCGGGAACAAAGCATAAAAAAAAGAATATAAAACTAAACCTTGCTTTTATGTTGACTGACAACATATTATTAAAAACCGGCTTAAATGGGTTAATATTTAGGGGATAGAAACTTTTATCACCATTTGTATGAAATCGGATTTATTCCATAGCGCTTTAAATTTTTTTGTGTTCTACGTTTTTCTTCCAGTAGGTAGGTACCTACAATTTTTTGTTACAACTTCAACTCCAAGGTAAGCTAATGCAGAGCCGTGTCAGCTGTCAGAGCATCAAAATGAACACCATGCCGTTAATTAAGTTGGCTACCAACGGGATCAATACGAAATGCTCTTACGGCCACGCTTACACCACACGCGACTGGCGGCTCAGCGATCATTTTCTCTGGTTTTTCCTCCGCTGAAACGCCTGCTGCACATTGGTATGATGGTGGTATCATTTACCATGAAGAGAGATACGCTCGCCGTGCTTTCGATCGCACCTAATTGCAACTCACACTCACACTCATTTGCTTGTCACAGTAATTCGACCGCAGTGCTGTAATTCCGTAGAGCATTTCAGTAACAGTTTTTAGGGTTCTAAACCTGAAGAGTAACAAGCGGAATCTTATTAATGTCACTATACTGTCTGCATATCTATCTTTCTGTCTGTCTCAAAATCAAAGTCAAAATATTTTTGTTCAATTTAAGCTACAATAAGCATTTATGAACGGCTAAGAATCTACCATCGGTTCGGAAAAACCCTGTTGAGAAGATTCCGGCAAGAAACTCGTCAAGGTGTATTTTTAACATGAAAACACAATGTTATTTAATTACATATGTATCTTTCTGTCACAGGGATGTATCTCATGAAACATAATAAGTAAATAGCTAAAATTTATACATTAGGGAATAGGTGACAGCAATAACGATACATGTTATCGCTATTGCTGCTACCTATTCCCTAAAGAAATCTATTATTTTGGTTTTCTTTGTTTGATTCTAAGGTTTAAACATAAAAACCTTAAACTTGGAATGACAATAGAGATAAATATACTGCATATATCAACAAATAATAAAAACCGGTCAAGCGTGAGTCATTGTTACGGAAAAAATTAAACTTTGTAATTTCTCTGTCAGCGGCTCAACGTTATAAAGTTAAACATGTAGCCAGTTGGATTTCTTTTAATGTTGTGGTGTATAGGTATATATTTTGGCCGTTGACTGTACGGAACCCTCATTGCGCGAATCCGATTCACACTTGACCGGTTTTTATATAGGTAAAGTCTTAAATTATGTATTTTAAGTTTTACAGCGCATTGACTGGTACTGTAATTAAATATTTTTTTAATGTTAAATAATTGGGATGTCCCAATTTTTGACAACGTATAATAAATCGAAAACCGTTTGGAGAAATAGGCTTTGTGAATCGTTTTCAGAAATCAGATTCCAGAAATATGATAAACTGAATTAAATAAAGAAAATTTAAGTAATGACCTTCATTTGACCCCTGCAGTGAATCGTCACATAGGCAGATATAAAGCAGGTCTACACTCTAAAGCAAATTGACAGTTTGAAATGTTGCTGTCCTGCTTATAATAGCAAAGAGTGACAAAGACAGAACTTTAATCACATGATGCGCACCTGGCTTTAAACAGTTGTCATTTATCATAAAGTCCGAAATGTATACAATACTCGCAATGTATTTTTACAAATTTAATTATTAAATTACTAGGTACGTTACAAGTAAATATGAAAGAATTTAAATAACAGATTTTAATAAAAAATATCTATTTACTATCCACACCATTATACAAACAGGAATAATTGAAGCTAAAAGAAGAGAAATAAATAAAACTATTTTGTCATGGTTCATTTAGGACCCTAAGCCGTGCTTGTAATATTGACAGTGACAAGACAAATCAAGGGCACTACTACAAAATTCGAAGTTCGTATCGTATCATCCCTCTCACTCTCGTGTCAAATCATATTAGCGTGAGCGGGACGGCATGAAACGAAGTTCGAATTATGCACTTCGTAGTAGGGTCTCAGTAGTGCCGTGGTAGTGCCACAGATTATGTTATGTACGACTTGAATTTTTCTAGGCTATGGAACGTGGCTCTCTCACTGTGACGTCATCCAACGTATTTCTAAAAAAAAATATAAAAAATTAAATACTCAACCAAATTCAAAATCGATGAAAATGGTGTCTTAAAATATCCTATTCTTTCCAAAAAACATATAAAAACTATAGGTTATTTTTTTTGGTGCATCCCACTTCGCATTCTGAACAGCGCTGTGCCCCAGTCTCTGTCATTCGAGACTTGTAGGACCAATTTAGTTGGAACCGCGTTAGCCAGTCGACCGCATTGTTAGAGGAATTGGATAACTATTAGGCAAACTACGTTAACTCTAGTTGCAATTAACGGAATGGAATGACGTGTACTGATTAAATTTCCCTTAGTACTTTTAACTTTACCGAAGTTTAAATTTAAATACTATATGTAAGGCGCGGTTAAAAACTAGTTTTTATAAGGTACCGGCGGACAATCTTTTTATTATGAGAGGGAGGTAAACGAGCAAGCGGGTTATCTGATGGAAAATGATCAACTCAAAGAGAGTCACTGATCTATTGCTGGCATTTAAAAAAGGAGAGGGGACAAAAGCCAACTTAAAGAGTAAATGCTATAAAATAAAAAGTAACCTCAAGTTTTAATGTTATTCAGTACTTAAAAACTCGTAATTTTTAATTTCATTTAACTTTTATTATTTATTGTTGTAGTGACAATAAAAATACACATTACTGTAACGAACAATACATCAACAATACGGTTTACTAATGTTTCGGCGAAAAACTTTTCGCAAAATGATTCATTTGGCAAATGTTTCATTTCCCAAATGTTTATTATTTCTGAAACTGTAAACTTTTCAGGATTATTATAAAACAAACCTAACCCAACCTAACCTAACCTACAGGATTGTCCTGAAATATATCCTGAATAGTTTACAGTTTCAGAAAAAAATAACATTTGGGAAATGAAATATAAATTTGCCAAATGAATCAGTTTGCGAAAAATAATTCACCGAAAAGGCAGTACACGGAACAATACAGGAGACATTGTAACGATATTAATAGAGTTACGAAACTCTGAAAACTACAGCAACTACTTTGTTTATTTCCAAATGTAAAACAAACTTCGCTCAGGTCAGGTTACTTAGTTTAAATAAACACGAACCACCCCCCAAGCATAATTGCTACGAATATACACGGAATGTACATATTTAACGTGGTAGTCTAAGATACGGTAATAGAACAATATACCCTCATCTGTTATTTGATGATAACAAAATCCATACTAATATTATAAATGTGAAAGTGTGTTCGTTTGCTTGTCCTTCTTTCGCGTTGAAACTGAGCGTCGGATGGCCGTGTTTTTTTGTATGGACATAATTGAAGAGCTAGAGAGTGACATGGCTACTTTTTACCACGGGAAAATATCTCATTCCCACGGGAAAACACGTTTTAATCTACTTCAGCGGGGGCGAAGCCGCAGGTATCAGCTAGTTACGTATAAATTGCTAATCGGTTGCATGGCTAAATCTGGGTTTTTGAGATTTAAGAGCTTGCCAACCATTATTGTCAAATACTTTCGACAAGGGAACTTTATAATTTTGTCGGATAGGGAGAATAACCCATCATTTAAAAAAAGGAAAAGAAATGACGAGGTTATATTAATTACACTTAACTAAGCAACAAACATTTTAACGATTATTTTGTGTGATATGATATTCTTTCGACTTAAGCTTGATTTTTATGAATAAAAACATGAGGGGGAAATTATAAAAAATAAAGTGTATATCTTGCAATAATAATAATCAACATTCAAAATTTATAAAAACTCTATATGTCACAATTAAATACCTACTTTAAAAAGAATTAAAAAGTCAACTACCTATATATACTACGTGTATATTATCTAACATACTAGCTAGCTATAACCCGCTGCTTTTCCCGCGAAAAACATTATCAAAGCGGCTTAAAATAAAGCGGTTTAAAAGTAAAATCTTCGCTTGGATAATCCGTCTATTGATTGTGTTATCATTTTGAGAGCCGAGGTACCAACCTCAACGTTCTTATCTTAGGCAGCGCCCTCAATTCTTCTTTAAAATAAATATATTATCCCAGGGAAACACATCGCCGGGATGTTAAGTATCCTATGTCTTAATTTTTTTTTGTCTATCTGTATGCCAAGTTTCGTCTAAATCCGTTAAGGCGTTATTGCGTTATTGACTTACAAACATTCAAACATCCAAACATCTTCACAAACTAATATTAGTAGGAACTAGGATCATAGGATAGGATAAACTTAGTCATCATCAAGTAACCCAACTATTACTACAATATTTCTCCTGCCGTATCTCCTACTATGAATAATGCTTCAACTTTATATGTAGTGGACTGTCAGAGAGGGATTTTAAAATTTAAATTTCTTTGCAGCTTGCGAAGTGTGCTTCTCGACGCTAGAGAAAACTGTGTTTCGTTTACCTCGACATTACGGCCGTGTTGAAACCTCACAACTAAGAAGTATTTGAATATTTCATCTATGTATGTATTTATCTACGGAAATATGTTTATCTATAACAGCACCTACAAGCTTCACCTAGTTTAGGAATAAGTCATAGTGTCAATTGTCCCTTGATATTTCAAATGTAATTCCGAAAAACTGAGAGATGCAAGACCGGATTCGAAACCACGGTCCTTTGCTTTAAGGCTATAGGTCAAACCATTAGGCTACCTAGCTTTTTGATGTCCTAAGTAATACATAAAGGTGTAAATTTACGCGCCTTCTGAAAGTATTACGCATTGGCTTCAAACGAACTTGTATTTAAAAATAACTAAGTATTTTTACCCAGCCTTGTACTTTATCTCATCAAATTAGCTTAAGTAATTCTAAACAGAGTGTAAAAAGTATAAGAGAAGCCCTTCTGTGCAAGCAGACACTCTGGTAGTCCCATTAACGACAATTTACCCCGGTGGCTAGGGTTGTTCCCGTACAAATAAGTACTAGTCAGTTATCGATACCTTTTCTTTGGTAAAGTCAACCAATTTCATTCCTATGCCACTATAGTACCAAGTCAACAGTGATTATTGCGTGATATGTGTCATCATGACATCTCGATCTTGGCGAACATGGTATCAACGATAACGAATAGGAAAGAAGATTGCTATTGTATTAATAACTAGAGATGTCACTGTCCGTGTGTCAAAACTTCTTCTTCTACTCATGTCAATGAGCGAAAACTTGTAAAAACTGTTTATTGCGTGTTGTGATCGGAGAATTTATAACTCTTTGACGACGTTTTAATTATCTAATTGTAAATGAAAAAAGGTTCTATTAGTGGCCTAGGAATCAAATTGGTTGTCTGTATCTAAGTATTTTAAGTAAGTATCTAGTAAAATGGTATACTTATATGGGAACTGATGATGATGATGAATTATGACCACTTGCTTGTTTATTTTGTGTCCTAAAAGTCAACTAAATATATCTATTAAATTTTAAACATAAATAAATGAAATACAATAATCAAATAACGTTTTTATAAAATTAGTACTAAATCTGCCCGCAAAAAAACTATAATAGTATCGATACGATTAGTTATAAGTATCGATAATTTGTGAGTGTCTTGACATCCCTACTAATGACATAAATGGACCTTTGGCATTCACGAATCCTTAAGAAAATGCTGAGAAACATTGTTTAATTAGTTACATAAAATCTATTTTTATTGGTTAACGCATCTTGACTATTTGTTTTGCTTAATTGATTTCTTAGGGATGTGGATAGTTCTACTAGCTTTCCAACCGCTATATGTTTCCTGTCACACATATTGAAGAAAATGAGTTTTACTCAACTAACAGATATGCTTGTTATATCTTACTTAATATTACAAACGTGAAAGTTTGAATGGATGTGTGGATGTTTGTTACTCTATCACGCTAAAACGGTTAGACAGAAATTTGGCACGCAGATAGTTTATAACCTGAATTAACATATAGGATAATTTTTATCCCATAAAATTTTATTAGTTCCCGCGCGATAGTAATAAAAGAAATTCTTCGCAGACAGAGTCGCGGGTAGCAGCAGTAACAGTAATTGAATACTTAGACAATTGACACCAATTGACTTAGACCCGAACTAAGCAAAGCTTGTATTATCGGTACTAGATATTTAGATGAATATACAGGGTGTAACATTTAGATCGGTCAGTATGGGAAAGTCTGAAACTATAAGACAGGGGTTCCCAAAGTGTGCGCCGCGGCGCCCTGGGGCGCCGTAGAGGGTTAAGAAGGTCGCCGTGAAACAGTATGTAACGCTCACTTGCTGATTGATACTTACGTTCCGAAACCGACGATATTCCTCGCCTCGTAGGCAACTCATTGATTTTTTCTTTCTTTCAATTATTTGGGGTGCCGAGACAAAATACGAAATCTTAAAATGCGCCGCAAACTGAAAAAGTTTGGGAACCCCTGCTATAAGACATAGGAAAATCTCCTTAGGAACCAATTTTAGTACAAAGAAAAACTGCATTCATACATTTCAAAAAAACTTATACTCAGCTCGGGAATCGTACCCGGACGTTTTGAAAAATAAAACTAATACTACTATTTCTATTTAGAAACATGATGTCTAAAATTAATAAAATGCATTGTTTTCATATCCTTTCATTTATTTTAGTAGGTGTTCGAAATTACTACCATTTTTTTCTCATTACAACACTCTAGTAGTTTCAGACTTTCCCATACTGACCGATCTAAATGTTACACCCTGTACACTTAAATACATATTAATCATCCAAGACTCAAGCACAAACATATAAACAATATTCGTACATAAATGACAACAATACAAAGATATTTCGACTTTGGCTTTGACTTTGAACTGAGTGCGGTTCCCAGCCCCAGCTTTACTTTTTTCTAGTGTGTGTTTTTTTAATATTCTAAATTTGATATGTAGTAATTTTCTAAGTAACTTGTAAGAGCTTGAAGTAATATTTACGTCTTTAGCCTGTTATTGAAGACTAGCACGAAAACATTTCGCAACAGCATAATTGAAGTGTTTATAAAAATTCCATTCCATTCCAACATGAATGTGTAGCAAAAATTTAATTTTGTTCTTGAAATTTGTACGGAATTTGTTTATTTAATGCCATATGCAAATTACCTAGAAGACAATTAAAGGAAGAAAATGCATTTAAAAAAGGGTCCCGCCGGAAGACCAGCGCTGGCTCCACCTCAGGAGTCCGCTTTTATGCTGAGGCGGGACCTTTTTCACACACAATTTAATGTTTTATTTTTTTTTATCTCTTTTTATATATATTTTTTTTTCTTTTGTAATTTTATGTGTTTTGTTTTGTGTGTGAAATAAACTTCTTTCATTTTCATTTTTCATTTAATAATAGGGGGCAATTTTCATTTTGCATCACAATGAAACGTAATCAGTCCAATTGGGGATGTCTATTTTTTTGCAATGTATAGTAAAATCGAAAACCATTTCGAGATAAATGGTTTTTAACTCGTTTTCTGTAGTTATTTAATTTTAATATGTATTATGTAATGAATTTATTACATAACAAATAAGCAATGACCTTCATTTGACATTGGTGTAAATTGCGTGACCGGTCCAAGTCGAACTTTATTCTATGTGGTTAGAATTATTCACAATTTACGCGTGGATTATAGTACGGAGTTTGATTTGGACCCGCTGTCTGACTTTTAGCACTTTGACAGCGCCAGTAAAGTGACATTAGTTACAGTGTACCACTACGCAAAAAAAATTAAAGGGGTTGCCTTATCGTACGCATTTAGATAGATTTAGAAATTTGACAGTGTGGGAGCCCTCAATTATAATCTGACATCATCAACCAAAATAGTTTCAATAATTAATTTTGAAAAAAGTAATGAACTAAATGACAAAATATTGAAATTAGTTTCTTATAATTGACTTTTCTATACAAAAAAAATATAAAAACCACTGGTAATTTTTTTTAGACATTCCCAATTCCCGACACTTATCAGACCATTATTTTAAATTCACTTAAAAATACACCTAACTTAAAGTGTTATTTTATACTATCCGTAATCTTCTTATTATAATATATAAAAATCTCGTGTCACGGTGTTTGTTTCGAACTCCTCCGAAACGGCTTGACCGATTTTTACGTTTTTTTTTTCTGTGTAAGTATTTGGTAAGTCTGAGAATTAAATAGGTTATGGGTTATTTTTTATACCCCTATTCTTCGCAGACGGACAGGTAGTAATATTATATAAATGAGAATGTTTGTGAAGGTTTTGGCTGTTTAGATATTTCGATTATGTGGATGTTTGGATGTTTTGATAACAAAATGTTTCGATTTTTCTTGAAAGGATTCTTGTCATAAAGATTCATCAAAAGAAACACTGCCGCTCTTAACTTAATAAGTAAGATAGTACCCTTGCACAAGGTCATACCACCCACATTTACCTAGCATCACAAGAGGATGGACCTGGTTGGTAATCCTGGTAAGTAACCTAAATTAAATTAATACACATTGGAGAGGCGTACAAAATGGCATAGGCGGGTAAAATGGCACACTTCCATTTCTCCGAAACCACAAACATGCTAGTTCTCGCAATGGCCGCTAGAGTGCCGCTTAGTAACAGGTCGTAACCTGTGAAGACGCTAGTCGCCTCTGGTGGGCCGCGTGGTGCGGGCGGATGTTTGTATAATTTTGGCAGTCATAAGTTTTACGCAGATGGATTTTGTGTCGTGGTAAAAGTAAGTACTTTTGTACGTTATTTTGTTTCTATTAGTATTATTTTATTGTAATATTACTAAACAACGCCGAGAATGTATTAAAATCTTAAAACTCTATTTACATTTTTAGTTATGATTTTTTTATGTTAGAGGTTATGAAGTGGACAAAATGGCATACACCTTGTTCGGGTAAAATAGCATACTATGCCATTTGACCCACCTTTTTTTCTTTTTCCAGATAATCGAACATCATGCCTAGAAACTATTCTAGAAAAACAGACCGACAAGGTTGGGATAAAACCTCCATGAAGAAGGCCAAATATAGAAGAAGCCAAAGCAAAATCTGCTCCGCAATCTGTTCCAAAGAAAAACACGAGGAAGGTCACAAAAGCTTTGAGCTTTACTTCAGAGGCAAAGGCAAAACCCGTTTCTAATAAGAAGACCAGACAGGCTAAGGTTACAAAAGCTTTGAATATTAGTTCTGACAGTGAAAATGATTTATCTTTCTTACAAGCTGGAGCCGGTGATGATGATGAAGACTGTCCTTGCATTTATTGTAACGACCTCTACTCCAGGTCTAGGCCAAAAGAGGTCTGGCTGATGTGTTTGAGCTGTAAAAAATGGGCTCATGCATCATGTGCAGATGTTCCGAAAAAGACCAAGCGTTTTACGTGTGAACTCTGCAAGTAGGTAACCGACAGATTTCGGTACAATTTTGGTATGTCATTTTGTCCACACCACGTGTGTCATTTTACCCGCCTAGGGCGGACAAAACGGATTTTGTTAAACTTTTTCTTTTTTGTTTGGAATTCTATTGTTTTTGTTTTAAGTTTATTGATCTCTATAATTTTAACTAGGTAATGAACCAAAGAATACACAGGTACCCTAAGTGTTAAATATTTCTAATAAATAAAGATTTGCTGACTGATTTTATAACTAGTATGTCATTTTATACGCCTCTCCCCTATATGAAAGTACAAAATATCTTATACGTAAGTTTCTATATTATTTGTAAATACTACTTATTCGATGTTTTTTTATATGTATCTGTTCCTTCGAAATGTAATTTTTCCTGTTTATCGAATATGTACACATATCTAGATGAAAAAAAAAACCCGCCTGTATAATTCCCATGGGAATTCCGGGAAAATATATAATAATATCCTATGTCACTTGCGGAACAGAGACGAATCTAATGACACCTCACACTTCAAAATCCATTGAGCCGTTTTGGCTGCAGGGCGTGCCAAAGAATGATGCCTACCCTACATACATACACACATAAATAGATACGCTCGAAAAACATAACCCTCCTTCGACAGTCGGGTGAATAAATAGATATTTTACATTTTTCCTATAATGGAAATGCATGAATGATTATTTTTCAAGATAGATAGGTGACTTCTTTCAATCAACCTCAGAGTTTCAGGGATTTATAAGCGAAATTATGTACATTTAAAATGTAGGTACCATTATAGCTTTTATGTGAAGGAAAAACGAGAGTACCCTCGTGCACCTATGAAGCAGTTCAATAGTTCAAGTTCCTACTTTTTTTTTTTTTTTTTATGTTAGATAGGCCAGACAAACGAAATAGTGGGTCACCTGATGTTAAATGAACACCACTGTCCATAGACACCCGCAGCGCTTTACACGATGCCAGTGCGTTGTCGGCCCTAAAGGAGAGGAAATAGGGGAAGGGGGAGAGGGAAGGGGTGAGGTATTGGGCCCCCGGCACTCTCACTGACCGTACGAAACGCAAGCAGGATTACTGCTGCTTCACGCCGGTGTTCTGTGAGAGGGTGGTACTGCCCCGGATGAGCCGGCCCATTCGTGATGCAGCGGCTAGCTACAACATGGCTCCACCACTACAAAGACTACTTATGTATGACCGTATGAAGTTTCCAATCCGCACTAGGCCCACATAGTCCTACAGCCACAGTCCTCTCATTCTGAGAGAAGGCCTGTAAGTACGAAATACGAATACAAAATATTTTATTAATCTTTTACAATTATGCCCAGCTGTGGGATGTACGTAGGCCGTAGAGAAATTGTACAAGTAAGTTAGTTTTAAGTAAGTTTTGTCGAAGAAAATAAGTTAGCAAAACCTAACTCATTATCCTACTAATATTATAAAGGCGAAAGTTTGTAAGTATAGATGGATGGATGGATGGATGTTTGTTACTCTTTCACGCTAAAACGGTTTGACAGGTTCTGATGAAATTTGGCACACAGATAGTTTATAATCCGGATTAACATATAGGATACTTTTTATCCCGGAAAATTGCATAGTTCCCGCGGGATAGCGATAAACGAATTCTTTGCAGATGGAGTCGCGGGTAGCCGCTAGTCACTTATAAAACTTGCTCATAACTATAGTTTTGTTTTATGTTTCGCTACAGGTCAAATCTGTCTTTTGGGGATTCTACTCAGACTTCAGGTTCAGGGCAACGCTGACGGTCACAAGATTTGACTTTGCTCTCTCAGATCGTTTTATCAATCCATTTAGACCCGACACACGTTTAAGAAGCTTTCAAGCACTTAGAGATTGTCCGATATTACACGATTCTACCATTTTTCATTGTGTCTGACGTTGGTTTCATTTTATCACGCGCATTTATCACAATAAGCTGGAATTTTAACCCTAAAATTCTGCTGAGTTATTTTCAAAAACAACGCGTGAGACGATTACGTGATTTAAATATTACAATAATCGTTCATTGACCAGTGGTTTTTACATTTTTTTGTACAGATAAGTCAATTATTCAATATTTTCTCATTTAGTTCACTAGTTTTTCTAAATTAACTTTTTAAACTATTTTAGTTCATGACGTCAGAGTTTTTAATCTAGTGCTCCCCCTCCCACACAGCTGCTTTATTTCATATACCTATTTATCTACATACTTATGCAGGGTTATTGGTAAGTCGACCTATTCCCGTTAAGGGGGTATGGGGGAGGTCATTTGCAATCGTTTTTGTTCCATAATACCCTATGCAAAAATGAACCATTTCTGAGATAATTGGAATTTAAGTTTTCGGCAAGAAAAGTCAAATAAGCATATTCAAAAATTTATTTAGAAAAAAGTTGGCAATTTAAGTCATTTTTTTTATTTGAGTACAAGATAAAATGGTTGTTCTTATTCAATATTAAAAGTATAATTATCTGTACACGTTTAAGAACGCCAGACCAAAAAGTAAAAGAAAAATGACTTTTTATCAGGTTGTTCAAATTTAACGGCAAAAAAAAATACTAATACATTTGGCGTGCAGATTGTATGTAAAACATGTATGTATTTCTAGCTTTCTAACAAGCTACTAATACTATCAGTTATGTGCATGGTTGGAACACAAAGGACGAAGGAAGAAAATCGTCTAAACATTTTTCAAAATCAACTCATCAATCAAAAGTTTATTTAAAAGAAAGATGGCCATTTAATTCAACTGTTTTTATTTGTTTATGTACCTACAAGATAAAATAACTGTTCTTATGCAATATTAAAAGTACAACTATCTATATACGTTTAAGAATGCGAGACCAAAAAGTAAAAAAATATGTTTTTTTATTAGGTTGTTCAACATTAATGGCACAAAAACAGAAAATTTTAATAACACATTTGGCGTGCAAATTAAAAAAAAAATTTTCTTCCTACGTCCTTTGTGATCATTTTTCTCGAGCAACCATTTACAAAAATCATATTATTAATAGCTTGTTAGAAAGCTAGAAATACATATGTACATGTTTTACGTACAATCTGCACGCCAAATGTATTAGCAAAAAATGTTTAAGTACGATCTGCCTCAAAAGTTGCTGAACACTTTAGTACTTTGTCATTTTCACTAAAACGACATAGGTATTTCAAACTTCACGATACAACTAGTTATTTATTACGACATAAACACATCGACGCTCGAAAACAACAAGGGCGTATCCCATAAAAAGGTCGTAACTAGATTATTACATGGCTATAATCAACTTTTTTTTCTGCGTCGAATGGTCCGGGTCTCGTGTCTCTACGACGACAAAAAATTTCAAAATCGGGCAGTATTTTGGAAAATGGGTGTAATTTTTTTGGTCGTAACTGCCCAAAAAATGACGAATTTAAACTTTTTAGAGATACGACGAGTAGAAGTTTGTGTTTTTCAAAAAACATTAGTTAAGCCGTTCGAGTTTCTACGCACGATAGTAGTTACGACCTTTTTGCGGGATGCATTTTTCAAACTTCGTTGCTTACGACATTCTTGCAGTTCGCGTTTCTTCTAAGAACAACGAATAACCTCTAAGATACTGCAATTTCGTGGTTACCCAAAATCAATCTAAGCCTAGTTAAACCAATATTATCAGAATGAATATTTTGGAACATTTCGGTTTTTCCTGGCTTACGCCACAGGCACTAGCTCCTGTAGTCACTGCGCGGACGCAACTGAAAGGTTGTGTTTGTTTTTCCTCGACAAAATCATAAAGGATTATCAAAATCAAGGTATGTCATATAAACTTTGGATTACTCGTACCAACTAGTGAATTTCATGATACTTAAGGGCCGAGTTCATTTACCGTTCAACTGACGTACTTCAATCACCGTTCAAAATAGTCAGGTATTATGTGATTACATTAACGACTGATCATTTAAACGTCAGTTTGACGGTTGCACTTGGTTAACACGGCGTTTAGACAATTATATAAGGTTAATTTATCTTAAAATAACATACACGATCAATAAAACAGAAGGCGATATAAACTAGCAATTAAATTTCGTTTATTGTGAACGCGAATGAAAAGCAGATTTGGGAATAAAAGTTTAATTTGCGTCAGTCCGCACAACACACACATTCACACATAAGTAAGATTAAAATATAAGAACACTTAAGTTTGTTGTTGAGAATAAGATACAGTAACACAGAGATAATAACAGAGATCGGATAAAGCAAACAATACCGCGGAGCGAGCTCGGTCTCTTTCGGAGGTCACGCGCTAACTGATTTTGGCGGGCGCGGGGCGGGCAGCGCTTGGGCAACGCTTCTCACGACTGTCATTTCTAGGAAATGCGCCCGTTAAGAGTTTCGCGCCTAATTCAAATAACGGCCGGGCGGACGGCGGCGGCGAGTAGAACGGCGGGAAGATGATGGGTTTACTATACGTTTTGTTTTCATCCGTCACGAGAAATGGATCGCAGCTGCAAAAAATATCTTCAATATTGGAAATAACAAATTTGTACCTAAGGAACGGACACTTACTTTTATTTTTGAAAAATCGATAAAATCAGTATTTATTATTAGCCGGAACTCAAACAGGCCAAAATTAAATAATGACATAACATAAAGTCGTACTTTATATACCGATCGAAAGCATCATTCATAGTGTTCATTTATGGCTACAACACGTCCTTTACACTAAATAAAAACCTGAAAAATAAAAATTACTAGTATTGTACTATTTGCTACATATTTCCAATATGGTAGCTGTGGTCCATTTCCCGTAACGAATGAAAACAAACCGAACAATACGAAACTTAATTGTTGGCTATCATGACCTTCTGTTTTATTGATTGTGTATGTTACTTAAAAATAAAACTCTACATCATAAAACAACAACGCAACAACACATGTTATTTTATTTGTTTATGTTATTTTTTATCGTATTTGACCATTTCAAATCCCGACAAAGACAAGCGAATTTTCAAAAATGCATAAATGCAGTATTTATTGTTTTTTTTTTAAACGGAAAGAGTCCTTAACGTAGATTAAACTATTTTCGATATTAAAGGTAGTTGCCCTCCACTAGGTTTTTTTTTCACCCTGTATAAGTAGGTAAACTTATAAATAATGACAAATATGTTTAAATTTAGATGAAATAGAAAATTTTATGTTACAAAAAGAACATTTGAAAGAAAAAAGAACCCGCTTGCTCGTTTTCCTCCCTCTCACAATAAAAAAAATGTATATTTCTTTTCAAATTGCTGAAGCCGGGAATCAAATCCTGGACCTATTAATAAAGTCCTTACTAGACCTAGGTAGGTACTAAGGGTGTTTTATCTAGCTGATTGCTTAAACTTTGATAACGCAAGTATACTTACACCAACAAACAAATACCACAGCGATCGAAAGGTAAATCGATCAAAGTCTATCTAGCGGTGTGGTCAAATACTAAAGAATAATAGTTACGCTGTTGGACAGGTATCTCAGTTAAGTTTTAAGCTGACTTATAAGATAAGGATAGAGTAGTCCTAACGTTGGGATATAAATTGTTAATTTTACATTTTTTGCCGAAGAAAATGGATAAACAACCTGAATCACGAATTAAAAATTGTTGCTACGATGATTGATCATTTAAAACACAATTTTTTAATTTTTAAATGTTAACGAATTCATATTTAAGTAAGTTAAAATAAGTTTTCTTGTTAGTAATTTTTTAAAGTTCAATAAATTTGTGTTTACAAAAGCTTATGACGTTTCATTAAATTCATTAAATTTGAAGAGGTTAAAGTTACGACATTTTTTCTAGCCATTGTCATGCATTACGAACGTGCTTACACCCCCGTTCCTTATGCGAAATTAAAACAAAAAGCGGTTACTACATTTTTGTAGTCAGCTAATTTGTTATCATTTTCTGATTCAGTACAAACATCATGTAAAGTTACGCCATTTTTGAGGTCTGTAATTTCTATAGACGATGGGCGTAACTCGATTTCTCGTGATCCTGGCTGTACCAAGTTAACAGTTTGTAAACAACATAATGCAGATTTATATTTTATAGTTATGGTCCAAAAATTACGTTCATACGACAAGCCGTTAAAAAGTTATGATTTTTTTCCCGTTTTTTTTTCGGTTTTTTGGCTCTGGTGTAAAGTTGGGTTTTTAGGGTTACGCCCTTGTTGTTTTCCATCGTCGACATGTCATTTTAAACCTAAGTTAACATTTATACTTACTTAACGGGTGGCTTAAAAGTTGGTATAGTATAATGCGAGTATGACACACATGCAGCCGGCGTTACACAGCGGAGCGTAAGTAATATTGTATAATTAATACAAACTACCCTGCCTCTTGCTTACTTGTTACTAAGTAATTGTCTTGCAGAGTAATAAAGTAATTTACTAGAGTACAATTTTTTGACAACTATAAATGAACAGCGAACATTTCTTTAAATTAGGAATTCAGGAAAGTTCCCGTGATTTCACTTTAAAAATGAAACTACCGTGAGACTCACTCATAGTGAAAAAATACGGATAACTCACGTCTAATGATCGAGTTTAGTTGGATATGTTTCGGGGTAATCCATAGCCCTTTTTCTTAGAGCAACACGCAAAGGCGGCTGCCAAACGCGCACTACGCGCTACCGCTCTGCTCGCGCAGCTGCTTGCCGAAATGCGCTGGTATCCCGGGATTCTCGGGATTCGGGATCTGCTTCAAGCATTATTATGAAATCAATTTAAACCTAATCTTGCATTGCTCCAACGCGCACCGCGCAGTCACTTTCATTCGCGCGCTCACACGTAGACGCACACACGCACGCACTCACATGCACGCACACACACACATGCACGCATACACAGATTTACACACACTCACACACACACACGCACACACACTCACACACTCACTCACTCACACATACACTTACACATCCTTATGAAATATGGTTAAAATCTATTTCATATTCTTAATTTAATTTGTAACGCATATTGTTTTCTGCTGTAACTCAGTAGTTGCGGACATCTGAGGGCAGGAGACCTGGTGACCTGACACACAGGATCTCCCTAGTTCGGGCACCAGTCTCCCCCACTCAAGTCTCCCAATTACAACTTTATTGTAATATTAAGTTCCAACATTGTACTTGGTGGTGGAGAAATCTAATAAATTTCTTATTTCTTATTTCTTATTTCTTATTTTAATTTATTTTGCCCTTATGATGTAGCTAAAATAAACTGTCGACCACATATGAGCAGACATTTTGTGACTTCTATATTGTATTGAAAAATATTAAAATACACGATCTGTTTGCAAGATAAGTATATATAATTTCTTATATTCTACGAAAACACAAAAAAATAACATTCACGCATTAATAGTAGGAGAAGCAAAAAAATTACGACTTCGTATCTCGAAGGAAATGCAAACGATAACACTTCTATTTATTACTTATTACTTCTGTGGCAGAAACATTGTAATTTTTTTTATTAAAGGGAGTAAATGTGAGGTGGTCATTTTGATGAAAAGCAAATCACGGCCTCCCATGGACATCCATAATTTAAGAGGGTTTATACCTGCTGAGCTGGCAACGTTGCATTTTTGTTAGTTTTTCTTGATTATTCCATAAAAATTGAATGAAAATTAAAAATGTTTTGTATACAAATTGTTCTAATATATAAGTTAATGCAATAATAATTCGTGATAGACTTTAATTTTCTTTAAAAACGAACAAATTATTACCTAACGGTTTTAAAGAAAATAAAAGTCTTATCACGAATTATTATTGCAGCAAACACATTAACTTATATATTAGAGCAATTTGTATACAAAACATTTTTAATTTTCATTCAATTTTTATGGATAATCGAGAAAAACTAACAAAAATGCAATGTTGCCAGCTCAGCAGGTATAAACCCTCTTAAGAGGAATCACGAGTGCATTGAGCCGGCTCTTTGATAAAACTGAAGGCTCATTTTGTCGAGATCCCCAAGTCATTTCATTCCGGAAATATTGGCGCTGCAATCTCATTCCAAAGTTTTACTGTGCATGGCAAAAAGTTTTGCAAAGACTACAGGTACACTCCCAACTGTTGCAGTAGCGGCAGAAAATCGGTCGCGAGTGGTACGATGAAAAAACGTACTCTGCAAACAATAAATTGAACAATACCTCGGAGGACTCCCTGTGAAAAATATGGTACAAGACACATATGGGTGAAACCTCCCTCCTCAAGTACAGTGAGACAAGCCGGCCAGAATTTGATGTTAACCTATACATGTGATTTATCTACCTGTGTATCTCGCCTCCAAGTACGTATCAAATCACATAAGTTTGAAAAGAATAATAGCCTTTGTAATTTGACCAACTAAATTGAACATTTGGTCAACTTTACTGGACTCTTATAGAATAAATCTGGAAGATTCATCATCATCATTTCAGCCGAAAGAGGTCCACTGCTGAACATAGGCCTCCCCAGTGCGAGCCAAACAGATCGGTCCTGCGCCATCTGCATCGAACCCGTTCCCGCAACCTTAACCAAGTCATCGCTCCACCTTGTTAGAGACCTACCCACACTACGTCTTCCGGTCCGTGGGCTCCACTTGAGAACCTTTTGGTCCCATCAGCTATCAGTTCTACGAGCGATGTTCCCTGCCCACTGTCACTTAAGCCTGGCGATTCTAGAAGATTGCACGTTCAAAAAACTTCGTCTAATTACTAGTTACACCCAAAATTATTTGATATGATATCACATGACGATTACGAATTTCGTCCATTATTATTCTTAACTTTTTATATTTTGACACGTTCCTAGAAAAAAAATGTAGCACAGAAATAAGCTAAAGGCAACTCCTGTCTAGTGCTTTACAATGTATTGCAACCCTCAGTAAACAAAGTTGTGCGAGAACTTTCAAGAAACTTCATTAATAACTTAGCTATGTACCCAGAGGCTGAGAGAAGGCACGGCACGACGAAAATTTTATTATTTCGGTTGAAAAACATTTTTGAGTAACTATAAACAAGGGGAAAAAAGTGACGTCTTGAGTGATCGTTCATCATTTTAGGAGTTTTGTTTTTAAGTTGGTTTAAATAGAATGTGTAAAAACTTGAACCAAGAGGGCTAAGTTACGTTGTAGTATGAAGAATTTGGTGATGATTTTTTTGCCATATCTAAAGCAAAAAAAAAAGTGTTTTCATTTCACTCTTTTGGGTGTCGGTGTTTTCCAAATAATACTAGCGATAATTACTAAAATAGGAAATACGAGTCACTCACGTATTATGCGGTTGTCACGATTGTATATCACGGTTGCAGTTTGTTTTCCGTTCGAACCAGCCTTCAAAAAGAACCATGGATTGGTGCGAAAAATGTCGGGTATATTTACATCGACTACTAATACGTTAGTGACCCGTGTTTCTTATTTTAGTAATAAATAATGTCTGTCTGTGTCTGTGAGTAAAGATTGTCAGAACTGGCTTGTTCATTTGTTTAGAACATGTTTTTGCTCCGGGAAAGTAAGTACATATTTTCTACGGGACCCAGATGAAGTTTTAAATAAAACCGGCCAAGAACGTGTCGGACACGTCCAGGATAGGGTTCGGTAGGCGGTACGAAATAGTACATTACTGCAGCGGCCGCGAAATAGGGGGTTGCCGGCCGAGTAGTTATAGATGGCCGAGTGTTAACGAGGCCATCTAGAGATACGAGGCCGGCAATCCCTGTTCGTGGCCAAGGCTTTTATAGAGCTTTTCTCAAACATGCATCATCATCATCATCGTCATCGTCATCGTCATCGATCCATCGATCGATCCATCCATCCATCGATCCATCCATCGATCCATCCATCCAT
This sequence comes from Archips xylosteana, assembly GCA_947563465.1. Lineage (NCBI taxonomy): Eukaryota > Metazoa > Arthropoda > Insecta > Lepidoptera > Tortricidae > Archips > Archips xylosteana. The sequence continues at coordinate 16,080,810 of OX387355.1, forward strand.
CCATCCATCGATCCATCGATCCATCGATCCATCGATCCATCGATCCATCGATCCATCGATCCATCGATCCATCCGTCCGTCCGTCCGTCCGTCCGTCCGTCCGTCCGCCCGTCCGTCCGTCCGTCCGTCCGTCCATCCGTCCATCCGTCCGTCCATCCATCCACCATCCATTCACGTCGACCTTTTAAACGTCATGGTGCTGTGTCACATAAAACAATAGACGATCACTTTGCTGGCCAATTGACCTCTCGTCTAGGCGCACCTGCAACGTGACAGTTCGTGGCGTATTATAAGGAACATAACGTCAATATTACATAGCATGTTTGAGAAAAAATCCTTGCATACAGTGTTGTCACATCTACCAACTTTTTGGTAGATCTACCTATTTTGCCTCCGTCCTACCAATCTACCACCCGCGGCCTCAAATCTACCTGTTTTTTCAAAACATTTCCGTTGCAAACAATTTCTTTGTTTCTATCAGAAATGCGAATGTTGAGAGGCTGTTTTTGTCCATAAATAATATGAAAACTTGTCAGACTTTAGAGGGACTGCTGGCACACACAAAGATTTGTTTTTAAAAGTTGTGTTCCTGACTCCGACCATTTGAAATTGTTTTACAAAAACATGTTAAAGCAGCGTCAATAAATCCTTTTCAACATTTTAACGCGTTTTTATTCTATAATAGGGACTGATTTGACTAAAACGGTAGATCTACCTATTTTCATTTTCAGTTCTACCTATTTCTACTAAATTTTCATTCTATTCTACCAATTTTTCAAAATTGTATGTGACAACACTGCTTGCATACCTTATTCTAACTTGACTGTAGTTGTTTTACTATGCTGCCGTGCTAAGCCAAAAGGGCCTATGTCCATTTTAACAGTTTCGAGAAAACGTGTTTTTATGTTTTTGTTTCTTAGTAGGTATTTGAGTGAAAAATAAGCCTTTCTTAGCTATTTTTAAGGCACTTCTAATACTTAATAATACGACTTTTTCGTTAATAGAACTTTATTCCTTAAGCTAAGGAATCCAACGCAAAAAAAAAAACAGAATTTGGTCATTTTCGGACATAGGCCCTTTTGGCTTAGCACGGCAGTATCTGTGTCTATTTTGTAATTTGGTCAATGGACATGTGATTTTACTACTAATAAAAAGTAATATTTTCTAAGGGTTTTGTATTTCGTACCGAATTTTCCAATTAATTAAATTTTATACGTTAGACTGCTATTTACTCTTAAACTACTAATAATTCTCAAGCAATGTTGTTTTATTAAAATTATCAAACCAACATTTTAACTTTTAGATGGGGGGGGGAGGATGAACAATCTAATTTACGAGATTTTAGATACTGTGTAGGTATGCGAGAGACTATACGTACGTAGATACTAATAAACAAGCATGTTTTACGTACAATAAAGAGTTTTACATACATACATACATACAAGCTTAAAGAAGAGAGTTAACTGAATAATTCCGTAATCGTGTCGAAAGAAAAGGGAGAAAATTGCTTTTCATTCAACCTGTTTGTTGTATATCTCCCAATTTGACGATTACAAGTGTAAGAAAGATGCAAAGCCAAATTAAGTTTTAATATTTAATGCGACGCGGTACCTACATAGGTTTACGTAAACTGCGACCTTTTCACTGGCGACGAGACAGTTCATTATTCGTCTACAAACAGAAAGACAATTCTCGATACGTTCATAAATCAAATCTCATTTTTGCACAGGTATGAGTTCACGGAATCGTAAAATAAATATGAAAAGATTGCTCGTGGACGGGCTGGCGGCACGCTGGGAGAGAACCATCAGGTATAAAAATTTGCTCGTGGACGGGCTGGCGGCATGCTGAGAGAGAACCATCAGGTATAAAGATTGCTCGTGGACGGGCTGGCGGCACGCTGGGAGAGAACCATCAAGTATAAAAATTTGCTCGTGGACGGGCTGGCGGCACGCTGAGAGAGAACCATCAGGTATATAGATTGCTCGTGGACGGGCTGGCGGCACGGCACGCTGGGAGAGAACCATCAGGTATAAAGATTGCTCGTGGACGGGCTGGCGGCACGCTGGGAGAGAACCATCAGGTATAAAGATTGCTCGTGGACGGGCTGGCGGCACGCTGAGAGAGAACCATCAGGTATATAGATTGCTCGTGGACGGGCTGGCGGCACGGCACGCTGGGAGAGAACCATCAGGTATAAAGATTGCTCGTGGACGGGCTGGCGGCACGCTGGGAGAGAACCATCAGGTATAAAGATTGCTCGTGGACGGGCTGGCGGCACGCTGGGAGAGAACCATCAGGTATAAAGATTGCTCGTGGACGGGCTGGCGGCACGCTGGGAGAGAACCATCAGGTATAAAGATTGCTCGTGGACGGGCTGGCGGCACGCTGGGAGAGAACCATCAGGTATAAAGCATCATTATCATCATCTCTACCTATATGCGTCCCACTAGGGCACAGAGCTTCTCTCATGCCGGCGCCACACATAGAACAAATGTTTGAACACATATTTGAACACATATTTGATCACATGTGAAGCACCGGTATTTGCTTATTTGTTCAATATTTGATCACACATTTGTACTTTGCCATGCGTTGTCGGTTTTTCGAGCGCACATCAAAGCGTTCAAAGGTCAAATGTTGGGTAGGCTGCCACACTTGCACAAAGTTTAGTTGCTCGCATAACAAGCATAATGTAACTCATGAAATATACCTACCTTGTTCTGTTACGATACATTTCACACATCCACTCGCGCCTTCTCTTAGGCCATTTTAGTTTTTGTCGCGCATGGATGGATTAAGTAATAATTACAAGCGGCTAAATAATATAAGTTGACCGCGTCAACAAACCCGTCGTCCATCTTGTTTCTTGACTTTGCGAAAACTGTGGACTGAACATGCATTTGAAGCAAGTGTGGCAGGTACATAAACATTTTTTCAAATGTGTGAACAAAGTCTTTCAAAGTCTTTGTTCAAATATTTGTCTATGTGTAGCGCCGTCATCAGAATGTTAAAGTTATCTATAAATATACCAAGTTTCAATTTAATCATATTTGAAATTTACCATGAGCTTTACGGTGATGGAAGACATCGTGAAGAAACCTGTACGAACCCCCGAAAAAATTCAATAGTGTTTGTGAAGTTCCCAGACGACACTGGGCCCGCGTGGGCAACGCACCTGTGATTCCCCTCGTGTTGCGGGTGTCCATGGGCGACGGTGATCGCTCTCCATCAGGTGACCCGTCTGATCGTAAGCCCTCTCTTATATATAAAAAAAAAACTATATCTCACCATTCTCATTTTGAAAGGACGCTTGAGCCCCTACAGTGGAATGATGATGATTAGATTCGTCGCAAACTTGCAGACACACGAGTGATCCTATAAGGGTTCCGTTTTGTCACTCGGACGTAAGGCACCCTAAAAAGTTAACCTTCATTGTCACCTTTAGCCGAGGAAGTTGCGTGACCTCAGCGAAGTGAGAAGTAGACGAGGGAGTGCTAATGACTTCATCCAAACGACTTATTGTCATTTAGGTAGCGTGCTGTGCCTTTTTTATTAAGCTATAAGTATTCTAGGTGGTGTCTATTGTAGGTGGGTATCTTGGCATCGCACGCTGCAGCCAAAAACAAAAAGGCTTCAATTGAATGGCTTTTCGAGTGAGTAATACCCGCGAACATAGTTTTGCCTTTTGGCAACCATCAGCCTGCTTTGGTTGCCAAAAAGCCGAAATGTTGGGTAACTGAAGGTTTTCAATGTGTAAAAGAATTTAAATCGTAGTAAAGCATTGAAACGGTGTTTTTCATGTGTATTTCTTCCGTGGTGGTGGCGGTGGCCTAGTGGTTTGACCGAGCAGAAGGTCGTACGTTCAAGCCCGGGCTCGTACCTCTTAGTTTTTCAGAATATAAATGTGCAAAATTTAATTTTAAATTTACCATTAGCTTTAAGGTTAAGGAAAATATCGTGAGGAAACCTGCACACAGATGTGAAGAAATTCAGTGGTGGGTGTGAAGATTCCAAATTTTACTGGACTCGCGTGGGAACTACGGCCCAAGCCCTCACACTCTGTGAGGAAGACATGCCCTACAGTGGGAACAACAGTGAACAAAAGTGGGAAAAGTTGACTTGGAAATTGTTGTGTTGCCACATCTAAGGGAAATTGCAAAAAAATAACCAACCATCGGTTGCCCAAGCAAGTACAATAGTTGATATTTTAAGATGAAGGTTTGTTTTATACATAGAACAGTTAGTTTTTGTTAGGGTATTAATAGGTATTTTTCTGCTAGAAGGCACAGATATCCAACCCCAAATCATTTCATTTTACCTTCTAATAAATATCCACACGAAACATTTTTCTAAGAAGTATAACAATGTTCATGTAAGAATACGAGACAGGTAGGTACTGGAAAAAAACCTCTGTAATATATTTGTACTGAGATGCTAAATCCACCGCTACAATATTAACGAACTCATACCTTTCAAATGAGCGTATTCGCCTTACATTCAGCTCTTTATTATCATTATCTTGGATATTGTTTTTTCTTTCTCTCCGCTTCCTTATTTTGTTACATAGGTATTTATAAACAGGATTCAAAATCGGCTCACTTTTATTTTTAAAATATTCCAGTTGTTTCAGTAAATTAGACTTGTGTAGTAGGTCGTCATCATCATAAACATCGGAGCATTCAAGGTGGTCAAAAATATCTGAATACGACCGTATTGTCAATCGCGTGTGTGCGGGCTCTGATATTGTGGACCACCTTGACGACTTGATGATGTTATTAACAATAAGTACTAAAAAAATTAGTTCCTGACACTAATTATACTAATATGATAATTTACTATTACCATATCCTTTTTGCACTAACAGCCCGTTGTTTGATCAATAGTTTAACTAACTAATAGTCAAATTTCCTTTAAAATGCGTTAACTATTGTTATTTTTGCCATACATTTTAACTATTAGTTTGTTTAACTATTGATCAAACAACAGGCCCTTAGTATAAGGCTTGTCCACGAAAAAAAGTAGCCATCGAAAACTAAGTCTCCACTGTCTCCCAGTAGGTCTAGGTAGTTCAAACCGCAATTCGATTGCCAACTGAGTATTCTTTTTTATGTGTAAGAATCTAAAATCAATACAATTTTCCTAAAGAGTTGTGAAATCCTACTTAATGCCAGTTAAGGCTTATAGCTAAAATGATTGCATACAAATGTGTGTACTTCTGGCATAATTTAAAACAATTTATGACCTGCATACGGTAATTAAGAGTCTGGAAAGATATTCGCGGAACATTATAGCGTCGATAATCTATTTGAGCAAAGAAAAAAAAAGAACCTCTGTGACCCAAACGTGAAAAATACAAAATCCTAAGACTAAAATCCAGAGATTTCGAAAGTAAGCCCAAAAATGGATAGCATCTGATATAAATATCCATAATAGCACTCAAAACAAAAGGTGAAGAGTCCTTCTTTCTAATTAAATTCTTTAAAAATGTCATTTACGTATAATATTGAATACCTGAATTATACAATAGTGGCTACTTTTTTTCGTGAACAGGCCTCAGAAGTCGCTGGCCACTTTAGTACTTTGTCACTTTCACTAACGTGACATATTATTATTTTAAATTTCACAATATAACCGGTTATTGCGACAAAGTACTAAAGTGTTCAGCGAGTTTGAGGCTGGCTGTAGTACAACATCTCGAAAGTGAGCAATCGGAGTGAATCGCTCCGAAGTAATCCGAATAGCTCCGATTGATCAACCAGCCAAGCGACAACCTAATCATACTGAATGGAGTGGTCTTAGTAAACGGTTCCTTAAATGTATTAGTTTGAGTGAGAGTGAGAGAGCTAAAAGAAACAGAACGGGAGAAAACTACGCATAGAGTCTACCACGTACTAAATGAACTAAAAGACTGAACTAGTACATTGCTCGATTGTTCAAGTTGAGAGCGATCCATTTAATGAACGAGCACGCACAACTCCACACTAAAATATGTTGTCTTTACAAATATGCATGAGATGTATTAGAACGAAACTCAAATAAAATTAGTTGTAAACTAGTTGAAACGTTTTAAGTACCTAGGTATAATGTAAGTCACAGTGACGGAATTACTCCGTAAGACAAAGACAAAAAAACAAATAAACATGACAAAGGAATCTACAAACTGTACAATATTTATTTTAACCAAAAAAAATAACCAATTTTAACCAAAATAAATTAACCAACTTAACCAAAGAAATTTAAAGGAATAATACCGAAACAAATGAACGACGGGCTTTGCGTCTTTTGGAATTTTGAAAGGATATGAAAAAGAAATATTTACACGTAAAACCTAACTAAAAACTATTGGAGAATGGGCCCCACTCATCAACTTACAAAATGTATATAAAAAAAGCAGAAAATATCATATAAAAATTACACACAAATTTTAAAGAAGGAATGCCGAATAAATGAAATAAAATGTTTATCGCTTAGCTGGCTTTTTAATGAATCTTCCACCTTCACCCCAAACCTACTCATTTCTTACTATTAGAGCTTGTCTAATTTAAAATGACGCGCCCCACCACCGCATTTACGCACAGGATTTGAAACTCAATTTAAGCTACAATAGAGAAATATTTCTCCTGGCAGATGTGCGTAAATGCGGTGGTTGGGCGCGCGTCATTTTAAATTAGACAAGCTCTACAGTCATGTTAACTTGTAAAGCCTACTAAACTATCACAACATTGCATATTTATGCACTAGATACAGCTTCGGCGGCATGAAAACGTCCCGAAAAAATGTAAGCCAATTGTTGGCTTATATGTCATTTGCGTCATTTGCAGGGTTGCCAAAATCCCCAAACGCATTGTCGAAATTCCCCACGTGTGGGGAATGAAAAATTATGTGGGCCGAGTGACTTAGTTTAGAGCTGTTGCGAATAATGATTTGTAGGAAATTAATCAAGACTAGCCGAAATTTGATGTCAAATGTCGCGTATTTGTGTTCATACTTAAAATCCCCTCATTTTCCCCGAATTGAAGCTCTCCCCACACATTCCCCAATCAGCTTCACTTTCCCCACATTTTGGGGAATGTGAAATTAACTGGTATCATTAAGCACGCACACAGTGACAACCGGAATGACGTAACGCGATCGTAATATGAAGCTGTCAAATGGATTTGTGGACGTATTGTATCGCAATGTTTGCTACTGACACTCTATCTAGTGCATAAATAATCTAAGTCGCCATCGCGTTCATTTTGATTGTTCTTGTATGGGCTGACAATGTGTATCGGAAACAGCCAGTTATCACAGCCATACAAAAACTGTCATTTCACTCCCATGCCGAGTATCAAAAAAGTTACACAATTACCTTGCTGGTCACATTATTTTTATATTTGACATTTGTAGGTGTCAGTTTAGTCTTCGGAATTAATAAATAGATTAGATTTTGAATATTATCGCTAGGTTAGATCGGCTTTACAGTAACTGAGGTGAGACTAAAAGCTTATCAGTTGTTTAAGCGCGTGCAAAATAAATCATCATCATCATCTCTGGCCCATCCCACTGCTGAGCACAAGCCACCACTCAGAATGAGAGGGCTTTAGCTGTAGTTCCCACGCGGGCGCAGTGCGGATTGCGAACTTCACACACACTCTTGATTTGCTTTGCAAAATGTGCAGGTTTTGTCGATAATTATGTATTACTTAACAACCAAATTTACGGCTATATCACGTCAAATGTCATACTAACGTTGACTGAATCTGCATTGCATTCTCCTTTTTAATGCAGGATAGACTCGACCGTAAGTTTTGCATTTATAAAACCTTGCTTAGTATTAAAGTGGTAGGTAAGTATTTACAAAACATTGAAAGGCCGTTCTTTGAATTTTTTAGCTTATTCGTGTGAGTATTCGTAGTGGTTCGTAGTTTTAGCAACATGTTAAAGTCGTGATTAAATCCCGAGTGACACTAATTATGAGTGAGAATCGCTAAAGTTTAAATTTCGTGCAATAAAAATTTCCGAAATAATCAAACATTCAAATTGGCCGACGTAAATAGAACAGAGAAAGACAATAATTCTTATTGAAATTCAGTAACTGTCTAATAAAAGCTGGCAGTTCGCAGCCAGTTTCGGGCCGGCACACTAATAAAATTCTCTGATGGCACTCCAGTGCAAATTCCAACATTGTGTGCGAATATCCTTATCCTGCTTGTAATATGCTGATATCCCGTTATTATTGCTACGAAATGGACCATAGAGCTAAGTGTTACAAGGCTGATTAAATTAAGGTAGATTCAGTAGAACATCGTATAGTCGTATTTTTAAAGACAAAAGGTAGGTTTTGTCTTGTGCCAATCCGTTTTAAAATGTCACTGCTATCTTTTTCACTTTTTCACTCTTTGTTTTTATTTTTTATTTGTTACATGTTACAATAATTGAAATATTTTATTTATTATATATCGTTTTGCTTGCTGCTCATGTGGTCGGCCGTGTCAGTTGTCAATGTCAACGCCATGTCAAAATATAACGCCCTTGTGTTGGTAGCGCTGCACGATCATTATGGTTGCGTTCACAATTAGACACGGTCCGATCGTGTGTGCAGCGAGCAAATGACGGCCTCACGGTCCCACCGGAAGACCAGCGCTGGCTCTCGAGCCGGCATTATGCTGAGGTGGGTCCGTTTCGTGATAGTTGCTTTATATTGTAATCTTTATGCTTGTTGTTTGTAGCAGTCACGAATAAATGTTTCTTTCTTTTCTTTCTTTCTTCTTTAAATATTTAGATTCTGAGCTGCTCGCTCGCTCGCTTTAAATTTTTATAATTTACAGTTAAGCATCTCTTTCTTCAAGTTAAGGGATGAAACTCGTACAAAATTAAATACTTACTCCAGATAATGATATCAAATACAGATTTAAACAACGCCCATGTTAGTGTATTTTAGCCATGTTAGATAGAAATACCGGTTTCTCTGCTTTTTCCCAACTTTGCTAACCGTTTATATTTTCTGAAACTGTAAACTTTTCAGAATTGTTATTAAATAAACATAACCTAACCTACAGGATAGTCCTGGAATATATCCTGAATAGTTTACAGTTACATAAAAAATAAACAGTTGGCAAATCAATCATTTGGGAAATAATTTTCGGCGAAAAAGTAGGATACCGGAAATACCTGCCATTGTAGCTTGCCAATGCCGGCTTTCTCACTTTCAAAAGAGCTCGTTTTATAAAATCGTTAAACTTTCTAAACGGACTTTGCTAAGTGTGTTTCGGTTAATTTTCGTTTATGCAAGGGTACCCTTCCACCAGAGACGTGCAATGCAGCTATTCTACGAGAATGTTAAAGCTACGCTACGAATCGTTTCCACTGATGCTAACATTAAGCTATGTAGCCGTGAGAGGAAGATGTGCTATGAACATGCGCGATATCAACAGTTGGGACCATTCACAGTGGCGGCGTAAAGAGGGGGGGGGGTGAAGGGGCGGTCCGCCCCGGGTGCCACGCACCAAGGGGTGACAACGACCACTCACTTTTACATCTAAAGAAGGTGCGCAAACTCTCTCTCCTTAAAGACATACCAATAAATGTGATAATAATCATTCATGTAAAAGAAGCTTTTCTAAGTTAAAATTAATAAAATCATGCTTAAAGTCCTCAATGAGCCAAGCGAGCTAACCAATCTTTAGATTTTATCAATTGAAAGAGACAGGGAAGTCTGCAATTTTGATAATGTGATCGAATATTTTAGTAGAATAAAGTCTCGTAACATGTTTAGTATTTGGTGTTTTATTTTAAGTAGGGGTATTCAATACCTACAATACCGCTCGGGGTGCCAATTAAGGCCCGGAATACACATGCCTGTAGCTTGCACATTTTTGTACCAGTAGCTGGCCCATGTACGTCAAACTTCACACAAATATGACACAACCATGCGAGCAACTTGCACAAATATGTGCAAGCTACACGCATGTGTATTGCGGGCCTTCCCTACGCCACCAATGACCATTCATAGCATGCATCCACAGCACGCGGGTCACACACAGCGTAAGAAACAAAAGTTGTTTCCCCTGTGGATATTAAATTATCAACTCCGGATCAGCAAAATTGAGATTTATATAAGTGGGCCAAGCGTCCCACACGCCTATGTAGAATTTTCTAAAAAATATTGCCTATAGACTCTTAACTTTTTCATGTCAACAGGAAAGACGCAAAAAAATGTGTATGACCCACGCATCCACAGCGCAAGCATCTTTTCATATAAAAAACTTAGCTTAGCTGAACCCGTTTCCACTAGTTCTATGCTATGTGATCCAATGAATATGAGTGATGGATCATCATCATCATCAGACGAACATAGGTTCGTCCACTGCTGGACATAGGCCTCTCCCATGGCACGCCACTGAGCATGATCCCCGGCCACTCTCATCCAGCTCTTGCCAGCCGCTTTGCGAAGATCATCGTTCCACCGAGTGATGGATATTGAGCAGCAATTGAAGCGCTTGCTGCTGGGTGAATCAACTTCTTCGTGTTGTCTACTCTGTCCCCAGTTGTCCAAGTGACATCTTCTACTGTTTCATAGAAAAATGCTTAGGTTAATGCTTATGGACAGGAGTCCATGAGACAAATTTGTATAACCATAGCAACGAGTGCCAAGAAAAGTTGATTCATTCTGCTATGCAATCCACTTTATGGAAAACACTGAGATATCTATCCTAAGATGATTTTTAATGTCAAATACAGTTTTCTTCGACTTCTGGATCAACGTGGATATAACTCGATAATAAGATCACTTCCGTCTCAGGGGAACATAGCCGCAAGGGAAAACTGGTCTATAAATAAAATATAATCTCATTGTCGAAGCAGAAGCCGGAATCTTCTTAACAAATGATTTAAGATCGCCTATAGAAACGTCTCCAGCTTTTCTTCCCATATTCAATTAATTGGAAATCAGAGCCGAGCTTCGTCTCCTGGCAATAATCCCCAATAATTTACTGCAAACACTCGTTTCACAAGAGACGTAATGTCAATTTTATTTATCACGCAACCTCAACAGCTTTGGAATTTTTAATTATGTCCCTGTTTACCAGGGAACATTCGCGTAAATTCTAATGTTAATTTAAAATATTCTTAGAATATTTTTAATGTCAAGAAAAATACAAGGCGAAAGGTAACTTTCAAAAAGTGCTAACAGAAATTGTGTTTGGTGTCTACAACTTATAATTTATGTCGAACATGCTCTTGGCCAGTTTTCACCCGACTGTTGAAGGAGGGTTATCGTTAGTAAATTCAGTTGTATAGTTTTCTCTATTAGTTTCTAAGAGTTATACACATTTTTTGTACGCGTCTCTCCTGTGGTATTGGCAAAAGTTAAGGGCCTATAGCCGATACTTTTTAGTCAAGTCCATATAGACGTGTGGGATGTCTGGCCAACTTTCAGTCCATTAAATCTAAAGTTTTGCTGACTCGGAGTCGCTAATGTTATGTCCACAGGAGAGACAACTTTTGTTTCTTACGCTGTGTACAATACGTTTACTTTTAGTTTACCACTGACAGATGGCTTGCCTTCATTTCATTTCCAACTTTAACATCATACAAATAAAGTAGCTATTACAAAATCTGCAAACGTGGGTAACAGTATTCTAAAATTGGCTTTTTGTAGATCGTTGAAGTTGAATATGAAATGAAGGCAAACCATCTGTCAGTGGTAAACTTTATGTAATTTTACTGTATGAGTATTTAAGTTACATAGGTATTCATTGTACTAAGCACCAGTTGCACGGTCTAGCTAGGGTTATAAAATTAAATCAGTAATCCTGGGTTAAGGATGATAGTTCCATACAATTTGTCATTATCATTACAAAACCCAAGGTTAGCAGTTATCTCGGAATTAATTAGCTAACCCTGATCCGCGCAGTATTATAATTAAGTACATTTAAAAAAGTCATGTAGTTAACGGATCCGACTTTAAAATGTTTTTTTACTTTATACGAGTACTAAAATTGTTAGAATACGTTTTCGTTTTACAATTTTCTGCTGAGGAGATAATGAAAATGTTTAACACGTTTAATAACTATTAAGAAGGACAATGAACCCCGTTTGAAAAATAATGAACTAATCCTTGGTTCATATTTTCTAGAATTTTCTCAGAGTATTGTAAATTATGTTTAAGTAAAAGTACGAAGAACTTTCTTAGCAGAATCTATTTCTGGAAATGAAATTATTTTCATTTTCTTTTAAACAATGAAACTTTTATCATTCCAACTTAATAATTCCTTTTTTCACTTACTTGAAACGTATAACGAAGTTTGATACAGTCCATCAAGTACAAGATAATCACATTATCTTGCTCTTGCTACAAAAGTTGAGTTATTTGTTTTTGATGTATAAATAAAAACACGTAAAAGATCGTAATATTCCGCATCCCGTAATTAAATCTATTTTGTTGGCTAAATTTTATGATCCTTATTAATGCGTGATGCGACCTTGAGTTTAGTTTCGCGGATATTTAATAACACAGTGACCTAGCTGCGACAAAGAACGACAGATTTTGTGTAAAAACGCTATTAAAGTCTAATTTTATCCCGTTCAGCTGGCAGCTGGTGTCGATACTTACCTAGAGCTATTTCGACATACTACACACTACGCGCAGCGTGCTACGCTCTAGACAAAAATATTCTGTCACTACTCACTCATTCCGTAAAAGCATTGTTTGAAACAATCTCACGCGTAGATTCTAGCCACGGGGGCGTTTTTTATGGCAATGTATGTTTTTGGCAGTAACAAATATTATAATTTATGGTATTGCCACAGAACTTACATTACTTAAGAGTAGAAATATTATCTTTTGTGGCACTTTTTTCCTTCTCTTCGCTATGTATTGTGTTTTTACATTGATTTTTTTTTTATTATGAGAGGGAGGCAAACGAGCAAGCAATTATCTATAAAATCTGCAATAAAATCACGTTTGTTGTCTGGGAGCCCCCCTTAAATATTTGTTTTATTTCTGCGGATGGCGCAGGGCCGATCTGTTTGGCGAGCCTTGGGGGGAGGCCTATGTTCAGCAGTGGACGTCTTTCGGCTGAAATGATGATTTTAAATTAATTATTTATTTTTAAAGTGAATATATAATATTTCAAGCGTCTACCTGTTGCCGTTATCAATATCGAGCAAAAACGAGCAAAAAAATAACGTTTGTTGTATGTGAGCCCCCTTAAATATTTATTTTAATCTGTTTTTTTTGTATTTGTTGTTATAGCAGCAACCAAAATACATCATGTGTGAAAATTTCAACTGTCTAGCTATCACGGTTCATGAGATACAGCCTGGTGACAGACGGACGGACGGACAGCGAAGCCTCAGTAATAGGGTCGCGTTGTTATCTTTTGGGATCGGAACCCTAAAAATGGATTATAATCAGCGGAAAAAATTTACAATACAATAATCTGTGAAAATTTCAACTGTCTAGCTATCTCGGTTCATGAGATACAGCCTGGTGACATTCTGACGACGAACAGACGGATGGACAGCGAAGTCTCAGTAATAGGGTCCCGATTTTACCCTTTGGGTACCAAACCCTAAAATACTAAGGGATGAGCACGGGCACCCACGTACTTTGGTTAATAAGGGCACATAATAACTGGTTATTCAGCCTTTGGCTCCCCCGGGAGCGAACACACGCCTAACTCGTAGACGGCAAATCACTGGAATGAGAAAATCAAATAACGACTCCAGAGAAGGCTTGTCAACATTCCGAATAGAATTCGGGTTAATAATCAAAGAATACCGCCGAACAAATGTCGAATATTTTGACTATTTTTGCTGAATTCATTAGATAAATGTCAATTGTTTTCAGAGTTGAAAAAAATAATAAAATTTTTAACAATCTTTATCTTCACTTGCAATTGTAACTAACTTATATAAGTATTGTTAGTAAAAAAAATGTATTAAGTACAATTGAAATACAGACCTAAAACTGCGACTTTGCCCGAGTTAAAAATTCCTTCACGAGAAACATAATTACAATCTTGATTGGGCTAAAAAATGTTACGGTAACGTTTTGAAGCACAACGTTCACTGACAACACCATCTTCTTATTTATTGCAGAAAAATTTAACACGTCATCTTGAAACCCGAAGTGTCTACGGCAACATTCTTGAACAACGGCGTCTATTCTTTAAACAAGAAATGTCTATTCTTTAAAAAAAATGTCCCAAAGGAACACATTATCGGGAAATAAATATGTAGGTATATCATAATCCAGATTTTTGTCAAGTTCCATTCAAATCCGTTCATCTGTTATTGCCTTGTTATTGCGTCCCTTAATTTAATAACTCATAATGTATCATTTGGGCATTTCTATTTTTCATTGTACCTACTCAAAATTAAGAAATTGTTAACAGGGAGTTAAAATTAGTCCGTTTGGTTACGCAATTTTTCAAGTTAATTTTTACATTAAAAAAACCGGCCAAGTGCGAGTCGGACTCACGCACCGAGGGTTCCGTACAAATTTATATGTATCTATGAACATCCAGTCTTAGCAGACCCCTGCTCCTAAGCAAAATGTGCGCAATGTGGGATCATTGTAGATTGGTTACTGATATAGACAGACAGACAAAAAAAATCATGCTTTTCGCAATTTTTCCTTTATCTGTGCTATAAGACCTTGCTTCGTACCAAATTTCAAGATTCTGAGTTCATGGGAAGTACCCTGTAGGTTTCGATTCCTTTGCGAGTGTCGACAATTTGCGGAAATTTGCGGCATAAAAGGCTTTATATTTTGATTGCGTCAAAAATTTATGGTTTTCGCAATTTTTCCATTATCTGTGCTATAAGACCTAGCTTTGTACCAAATTTCAAGATTCTGAGTTCACGGGAAGTACCCTGTAGGTTTTGATTCCCTTGCGAGTTTCGAAAATATGCAGAAATTTGCATCATAAACGGCTGTATCTTTTGATTGCGTTGGCTTAGAAGATTGATTTTTTCACAGCTCTAAGGGAAAGTAGACCTGAGTATTTGATATAAATTTCAGCTTGATACCTCCACGCGTTCCTGAGAAAAAGGGTCTTGACAGACAGACGGACGGACGCACGGACAACAAAGTGATCCTATAAGCTATAAGGGTTACGTTTTTTCCTTTCGAGGTACGAAACCCTAAAAAAAACGTAACAAACCGGACAATTCTTCACTTCTTGTTAAACATTGTTAAACTTGTCCGATTTGTTACGTTTTTTTTAATGTAAAGGCTTGTAAAAGTGCGTAATCAAGCGGACTAATTTTTAACTGCCTGTAACAATTTCCTAATTTTGGGTACAACGAAAAATAGAAATGCCCATTTTCCATAATTATTATTAATCATTTATTTTGGAAGCAGTATTTTCTTCGAAATTGTTATTAAACTAACCTAAGCTAACCTTCTGTATTCTGTAAGATGGCATTTCAAAAAATTCTGAACAAAATACAGTTTTAGAAATAAATGATGATATATAATAGATGAGGAAAATTATTATAGCTTATTAAATTATGGGAAACCAAGGTGTACCTTGACTAACAAACATCCAAACATCTTCAAAAACTTTCTCATTTATAATACGAGTATTAGTAGGAGATCGGATTTTACAAAAACTGATCGCTCATTTTATCCTTGACATGTAATCGTTTTTGAACCACAATCTCTGTATACCTTTTTTTTAATTTACTTACAGACTAAGATTAAATAAATACCTAACCTCGTACTTATATCTCGTGCCTATATTCCTACTCATTTTCCTAATATTATTAGGGGAGGGGGGCCCAAAGCGAGCATAGTGCTCAAAGCGAGCACTGGTGCTCACCTTCAAAATAATAACAACAGTGGCGGCAGGCCTCATGCATGCCATGTACTTACGCGCGATATTTACCTACCGCGGGGACGATCTGCTAAGATCGAAATTCCAGTAGGTTGTCACAAGCGCGCGCCGACGCACGTTCATTCGTGTTCCACGGAATAAATATGCCGCCTGGACTTTTATAAGTGAATGGTGAAACAGGGGCAAATTTTAATATGACTATGCTAGAATTAATAGCTAATATAACAATTTGGAAGTTCGTATCGTGCTGACCCTGGAACGCAATTTAAAGGAATTTAAATGGAACGCAATTTAAAAGTAATAATGTAAACGTCAAAGTGTGGCAACACTGACAATAGCCTCTCACCTCTGACCTCCGACCCAGCCGGTTGTACTAATTTTGTATATCTTACTAATAAACATTAATATTAAAATAAAACCACTTGAAGACCCAAACCATCTTTTAATAAACATCAATACATGGCGCAGTCGAAGAAGAACACTGATTAAGAAGATTACGGAAGATTAACTTCGGTAACCTCACGCGTGTCACGGCGAACCGGCAAGACGAGGTATTTATTAAGATAGACCATTAATATTAATAATGTCAGAAGAAGTAGAAAACCCACAATTAGAATCAATAGCCCATGCAGGTGCCGTTCAATATACCTTGCCACAAGGTTTGAACTTAGAGAATCTCGACAACTGTTGGCCACAATGGCAAAGATTTAAACACTCGTTTCGAAACTTCATAACAGCGGCGGGTTTCGAAAAGTTGTCCGAGACGAGGAAAGGCGCTATTTTGATTAATTGCATAGGGTACAAGGCTCAAGAATTATACTTCAACGTATTAAAAACCGAAGACGACAATGACAAGGCGAAACTCGAAGATATAATTAAGATATTTGACAGTTACTTCAAGCCCAAACAAAACGAGGTGATTAATAGCTTCAATTTTAATAAGAGAAACCAGGAAGAAGATGAAACTTTCGACTCGTTCTACACGTGCATCAGAAAAATTGCTGAAAACTGCAACTTCGAAGAAAAGAAGGACAGAATGCTTCGTGATCGAATAGTAATAGGAGTCAGGGATAGGCGCACACAACAGAAGCTTCTAGAAATAAAGGATTTAAGCCTGGAGCGCGCAATAGAAGTCTGCAGATCGGCGGAGCTCTCCAAAGAACACATCAAGACATTGAACAGTCCGGCCAGGGAGGTGCTTGCAGTCCAGTCACAGACCCAGTCTCAACATTCCCACTCCACACACACCAAAGATAAGTATAGCAAATCTAGAAAGCCTAATGTATACACTAATAATAATAATAGCTTCCAAAATAAAAAATATAACGGCAAACACTACATGTGTTTGAAATGTAAAACCGAGCACGGACCAAAAAATTGTCCGGCTTATGGTAAAACTTGTGGCAAATGCCAAAAGCCCAACCATTTTAGTGTTGGCTGCACTTTTAAAAAACATGTGCATAATATTAATAATAATGAGAGTGATTTTAATAATAATATTCATGATTTATGACTAGTCTGCTCCATAGATCTCAATAAAAATGAATGGACAGAGTTATTAAGAGTAAATAATAAAAGAGTGTCTTTTAAGTGTGACACAGGTGCGCAGATCAATGTGATCTCACAACATGATCTCAATAAACTTGTCGATGATGAAAGCAATATTAAATTGTCTGAGACAAAAACAATAATAGAGGTCTTCGGTGGTAGGCACTTAATGCCAATTGGAAAAGTAATATTAAAAGTCTATACTAAGAATGATGAGGACAGTTTTGAGTCTGAGTTCCTAGTAATAAAAGAGAAAGCTAAACCAATTTTAGGACTCAAATCATTGTTGCAATTAAAACTTTTAAAAAATAATAATATTAATATAGTAAAAACTGATACCTCAAATAATGACAAAGAAATTATTATTAATAAAAATGCACAACTGTTTCAGGGTGTGGGTGAATTTAAAAACCCATTGGAGCTACGCGTTCAGCCAGGAGTGGAGCCCGTAGTGAGACCCCCACGTAGAGTGCCTAACGCTCTGATGACTCGCCTAGCAGAGAAGCTGAAGTCTCTGGAGGATCACCAAGTAATTGCTAAGGTCGAACACCCTAAAAATTTTGTGAGTAATCTTGTCATTATTGAAAAGAAAGATGGTTCATTAAGAATATGTCTAGATCCTAAAGATTTAAATAAAGTATTAATAAGAGAACACCATTTGATACCGACTTTGGATGAAATTGTACCTAAATTAAGTAATAAAAAATATTTTTCTGTACTTGATCTGTCGGATGGGTTCTATAATATAAAGTTAACTGAAAGGTCCAGTGACCTGTGTACTTTTAATAGCCCGTATGGCTGTTACAAATTTTTAAGATGTCCTTTTGGAATTTCTGTAGCCCCCGAAGTGTTCCAAAGATATAGCGAAACAGCTTTTGGTGACATTCCCGGTGTGGTGGTATATTGTGATGACCTTTTAATATGTGGAAATTCTCAACAGGAACATGACGAAGTATTAAATAAAGTATTTGAACGTGCCAAAGAATATAATGTCAGATTTAATAAAAATAAATTTCAGTATCGATTAACCGAAGTGAAATATTTTGGTCACATTTTCTCTGGACAGGGCATGCAAATTGATCCGGAAAGGGTTAATGCCATTAATAGTATTAAAAGTCCAACTAATAAGAAGGAATTACAGATATTCCTAGGTATGGTCAATTATTTAAGAAAATTTGTTCCTAATATGGCTACTATTGCATCGCCTCTCCACCTTTTATTAAAAAAGGATGTAACTTGGCTGTGGACCTCAGTACATGAAACAGTGTTTAATAATATTAAGAAAATAATAACAGAGGCACCCATTTTACAAAATTTTAATACTAAAATTCCTATTGTACTGCAGTGTGACGCTTCTAAAGATGGACTTGGTTGTTGTCTACTACAAAATGGCAAACCAGTCTGCTATGCTTCGAGAAGTCTAACTCCCTCTGAGCAAAGATTCTCTCAAATAGAAAAAGAGCTATTAAGTGTTGTATGGGCAACCAAAAAATTTCATTACTTTATCTATGGGAAAAAGTGCAAAATATTAAATGACCACAAACCCTTAGAGAGTCTCTTAAAGAAACATATACATGATATACCGTCACCCCGCCTACAAAGATTAAAATTAAAACTATTAAAATATGACATAGAGTTCACCTATTTAAAAGGAAAATTAATGTATATAGCTGACTTTCTGTCTCGCTCTTTCATGAATGTTAATAATACTGACGACTCATATATGTATGAAGTTATTCACTGTGTAGGTCTTGCTCGCTACTTACAGTGCACAGAGGAGCAGAAATCTGAATTAATATTAAATACATCACAGGATGATGAGTTATTAAAACTCATAGGCTTTACTAAGGATGGTTGGCCTGAAAATATTAAAGAGGTTCCTGATGATTTAAAGTTTTATTACAAATTAAGAGGTGATATCACAACTGATGAAGGCTTAGTATTTTTAAAATCTAGATTAATAATACCTAAGTCATTAAGGATCTCTATAATGAATAAATTGCATGAAGGTCATTTAGGTACCACTAAAATGAAGCAATTAGCAAGAACTCTATATTACTGGCCTAAAATTGATAACCATCTAGAAGAATTTATAAAGAAATGTTTTATATGTCAAACATATCAAAATAATAATATTAAAGAGCCACTGTTATCTCATGAAATACCAGACTTACCTTTTTCTAAACTAGGCATAGACATTATGGAATTTAAAAATAAAAACTACCTAGTAATAGTGGACTATTTCTCAAAATGGATAGATATGAAATTAATGCCTAATAAAAGTGCAACTTCAGTAATTAATATTTTAATAGATATATTTTCAAATTTTGGAATTCCATGTGAAATAGTTTCGGATCATATCCCTTTCGACTCTAAAGAATGTAAGAAATTTGCTGCAGATTATGGTTTTAAATTTACCTTTTCTAGTCCAAGATATGCACAATCTAACGGGATGTCCGAACGAGCCGTCCAAATTTGTAAAAGAATTCTAATTAAATGCTGTGAAGATAAGACTGATTTTAGAATAGCATTGTTGCAGTATAGATCTTCACCAGTGTCTGGCACAAATTTTTCTCCAGCACAGCTGTTAATGAATAGAAATCTTAAGACAAAGTTATTAGTATCACATGAATACCTAAAACCTAAAATTAATATTAATGTTCAGCCAGAGTTCAATAAAGTTGCAAACCGCAATGCTAATAATTATAATAAAACAAGTAGGTATAAAAAACAGTTCATTGCAGGGCAAAATGTATGGTTTAAAAAAGAGATGAATGAAAAAACATGGCGTCAAGGTAAAATTATTAGTAGTAATGGATATAGAGCTTATGATTTAGTAGATAATAATAATGTATGTTACACAAGAACCTCTTTCTATATCCGACCAGCATAACTTGATGATCCCCCAAGACGGGCTTGCTCTGTAATAAGTCTCTACCTCAGTTGACTGAACGGGTAACTGCAATGTATAGTATAAGATAATGTTATATAGAATAAGTTTATAACATTTTTGCATTGTTTAATTTTACTCCTTAGGAGGGGAGGAAAAGTTTAATAGTATTGAGAGTTCCAAAGTTGTAAAATTCAATTTAATAATTAGTTTAATATTCTTTTGTTTAAAAAGGGGATGATGTAATGGAACGCAATTTAAAAGTAATAATGTAAACGTCAAAGTGTGGCAACACTGACAATAGCCTCTCACCTCTGACCTCCGACCCAGCCGGTTGTACTAATTTTGTATATCTTACTAATAAACATTAATATTAAAATAAAACCACTTGAAGACCCAAACCATCTTTTAATAAACATCAATACACTTACTTTTCTATAAAAAGCTATAAGCGTGAGCGGGATGGCACGATGCGAAGTTCGAAAGTTGACCTTCGTATTTAGTATAACGCTAGGGTACTGTGAGCATGGCAATGTGTTCTGCGCATTACAATAAATATCCTTTTTTGTTAGGATTCCAGAGCTAAAATGGCAAAAACGGAACCCTTATAGTTTCGCCATGACCGTCTGTCTCTTTGTCCGTCCGTGGCTTAGCTTAAAGAATATTAGTGCTAGAAAGTTTGCATGAATATAATATATAGCAATTATCCCGACAAAATGGTAAAACAACATGTAGAAAAAAAATTTGAATCCAAACTGCCAGCCCTTGTCACTGTCGGCACGCACACATTCTTAAGGAGACGGAGTAGTATAATCTGTGGCTACAATCGCGGTAAGTACCAAGATTTTGTACGGGATGCAGTATCTGTTACGAAGAAACTATTAAGTAATCTGTGGTGGCGGCGTGACTGCGTGGCGATATCCGCCCCGCCCCGCTCCACCTGCCGCAATCGCCCACCGCCGCTGTTTAGTGACCGTGCGCGTGTAGTGCCAAAAATTACGATTTGATCAGTCCAGATATGAAAAATACAAGGTATGTATCGAGTGTTTTGCGGATTTGTGAGGACGTTGTTGAAAAACGTTAATTGTAATATGGATTGACAGTTATTTAGCTTTGTTTATGTAAAATGTTCTTGAATGTGCGCGAAATATTTGAAGGTAAGGTTTGAGTACAATGTGGATTTGGTCGAAAAGGCAAAGTGGGCAGGGCAAAGTGAGCATATGCCCACACAACTTATATTGGCATTGGATCATTTTACTGTGACATTTGTCAAGAGATACAAAATAAAATAAATGTTTGTTTGATTAAAAGTTTATGTTTTTAAGAATTAGAATCATCTTCGCCAAGGCTGTAATTTTAGCCAAATGGTAAGTCAATTTTAAGTTCATATGTTGTATGTTAGGTGTGAAGTACCATTTTTGTTAAATTTGTTATGTTTTGGCTCTGATTAAAGTCTATATCAAATCACTGGAGTTTTATTGATGTGATTGACGTAGTTTCTGTCTTTATCTCCAAATAAATATTTTATAGTTATTGCATGAAGAAGGGTGCTCATTTTGCCCCCTTTGTGCTCACTTTTCCCAAAAGCGGTGCCCGTTTTAGGCTCCGCCTCGGGCAAAGCGAGCAAAAGTAAAGTTTTCGTAATTTCTTATTTTTATTAGTTTTCCTAAACTTTGCAGAATATTGAAGTATGTATAATTAAACTACGATAAATTCAGCTTTAAATAGCATTTAAAGTTAAGTGATACTGATATTTTCATTATACTTTTTTCTCAGTTCCTCTTAAGGTGCTCATTTTGGGCCCCCCTCTTCATACGTACACTTTTAATATTTAAAAGTGCAAAAAATACATGGAAGATTATTATGACGTATAAGAATACTAATTTATTTATTACAACAATCCGATAAATTGTTCTTATCAATTGACAGTATAATAACGATAAAAATTCTGACGAATCAATTCCCGCCGGAGTGTACCTATTTAGACATGTGTTTGCCATTAATAACAAAGTGACGCAATTTAGAAGAGCAGCTGAAATACAGAAGTATACATCGTTTCTTTTAAAACTTCCGCCATTTTTATTTAGTTATGTACATTGCGATTTTTCTTATCACTGTCTATCTAGCTAATATATTTAAAATTGACGATTCGTAATTAGCTGTTTCGGCGAGTATGATGCCCTACCTATGATTCAGGGTTTGCCTAACAATTGTAAAAGCGAGAGACCAATCCATATCCTTCATCAAGGAGTGTTCGTTGCTTTGATTAAGTTAAAAAACAAAATATTGTTAACAATTTATTGAAAACCGCAAACTGGTCTTGTGATGTGGATACGTTTTATCTTTTTGTTTTAACAATACCTAATTTCCAATTCCGAAACGACGAATAACTCTGGATTTAACGTTGTGTTGTCAGCCCCAATTATTTCCGCGAATTCGAATGAAATACATTTGTAGTGTTGATACGTTTGGTGGTTTTATGTACAGTCTGCGACAAAAGCACGCAGAGGTTAAAAAAATTGGATCTATGTGATTGTTAGCATATTTTTGTTCCTTTTCATACTATGATAAAATTACAACCCATTATTAAATAAGCAAACCACCAAACGTATCATTTTATATTTAATGAAATTGATTGAGGCAGTTGTAATTATAATCTTAAATACGGTTATTGGATTCGATGACCTGCAATTCGAAATAAAAAAAAATGTTTTACGACTGTATTTCGGATACCTAAGATTTACAGTGGTCTTGAGGTGGTGGTGGTAAGATCATAAATTGCGTAGATCTTTACATTTTTTCATCAGTTCACTTCCGCGACTGACTATACCAAATTACAAAATAACCCCTTTCTGAATACGTCTGGTTTTGAAACGGTGGGCGAATATACGAACAATTTAATATTCCATTAGTCGTGTATGTTTGTGATATTCATATAAAAGATTATCGCTTGACATTTATCTGCACGATGAATAAAGTTAATTGAAAAATGCATTTTAAATATACACGAATAAATTATATTGCGAAGAGTGTATACAAAACATATGTATTGTATTGGATTGTTGCGTATAAAGGTGAGTTTAGTCGCTTGCGTTAATTTAATAAAAACAGGGATAAAGGATCGATGACACGCGTTAAAAACGTATCTTATGTATGAGGTACGGTCGACCAAAAAAGTGGTCTACCAGTTTTGACAAAAGTTTCTGTGACATCTAAATATCCCTAAGTCACTGTCATCATGTTATTGCAAGGGAAAATCGACCTCGTTGTATCATGACGTGCAAATGAACTTCGACCGTAGGGGGGTAGACCATATTTTTGGCCGACTGTACGTACTTGCATATACCGTGCGTTAGTGTATTTTAACCACGAGTGTGGTCAATCATTATCACTCTGCTAAAGAATATTTATGATGCAACACTATACAATAAGTATAAAACTATAATGTCAACATTTATCTGTCGAATGGGAATGATCAGAAAACCGATTTTTTAAATCACATTACGCGTAAATACTATGTGTACCTTTAATATCAATTAGAACTACTTATTTCTTTTTTTTACTAGGTAGGTACTCTATTCGTATTTCAGATTCAGCACAATTTTTCTCTATTTTCGAATGGAAATTTCTAGAGATGTGATTTAAAAAATCGGTCTACTGGACACAGACACACGGCGGACACGACGTACAAAATACGCGTTCTTGAATCTACATAAGCACGACGACGTCTGTACACGCGTACGCCTACATTACATACAAAGCGCGCGCACTCTTCTGGATTCCGGCGGTGTCCGGCAATCTGCGCCTTGAGGGGTGGGGTAACTCGAATCGGTGCGGGGCGGAGCGTGTCCATTCTGTACGTTAGTACTATTATATATTCTGTGACACAGATTTATGAAAGAAATACCATTTGAAAGTAGAAAACTTCTTAATATTTTTTACCCCTTTTGAATGACATAATACCTACCATTAAAAAGTAGTAAAAAACGAATCGAATAGGAAAAAATTATCACCCTAATTAAATATTTAATTCGAGCATTATTTTTGTATGCTACCCTATACACAGGTTTATGAGTCCGTCATCAATCATCATTTCAAATATAGGCCCCCCTGAGGCTAAGATCCACCGTTCGGAAATGCAATTGAAATCAAATGTATAGTCGACCAAGTAAGTGCTTTACCATTTTTTATGACAGTTCCTACGTCAAAGTAAAAACAATAAGGATGATTGTCACGTTGACTTGTAAGTGAAATTAGCCTTTGATGTTTTAGGCTGTACAACTGACATTGAACCTTAGGGTGGGAAAGGAATTTCTTGGTCGACTATACATAGTACTTAATTGAGGGAATCAGGCGTCGTCTTACTAAAACCAGTAAAAGATGTTTATTATAGCAGTATTATTTGAATTTTGAGGTAAAACTTGTAGTTCAAAGCTCGTGACTTAACAATCCGTCCTCCTGGAAGTACGTAAAGCTCACCTTTGCGGCACGTCATTCTAAAGCACGTCAAATAGCTTGGATTATACCTAGCACGGCACGAGACGACAGCCGCTGGCTACATGTTAGTACCTGTGGGACAATGACAGTAAAATAAGAAAAGCTTGCAATTTATTCCGTCACACTATATGTAGAGCATTTCAGGAAGTGTACCACTTTTGGAACTACAGCACAATTTTTCGTCATTCCGTGATACGTTTTTAACTTTATGTACGTATAGGGTTTATATATGAATCGCTTAACTTCAAACACGAATAACTCCTCTCTACCCCTTTAGGAGATTATCTACCTTTTTACTTTTTCTTTCATACCAAAATCTTAAAATTCACATAAATGGACTTATCCGATTTTGAAGTTAAGCTACTTATATATGTAGGTACGTAGATATAGTTAACTACCTACATCAACTCCAATGGTTCCGAAATTTTAACCTAGTTACTACAGATTTATGAGGAAATTTTGCAAGGGAATATGACTGTCGTGGAAGAGTATCAGTTTTTTATCCCAGGTAAGATAAAGTTTGTGTTGAATAATAAAATAAAATCTGCGTCAGCGACATGAGCTGCATATAAAATCAAACTCGTTCAGAAACATGCAAAATTGTAGGTTAAATTGAAACCGTTTTGGCCGGGTTACACTTCTCTCTATCTATGTATGTGTACTTGTCTCGTAAATCAAAAACAAACAGCCCGCGGTGTTTCCAATCTAACTGGCGGATCCATCGGACGCGATGCTCCGAACTGGTGCCAAATAAGGAAATAAACCTTAGCTACAGTAGAAAACCTACGCTATAGCACTGCAGTGCATGACATGATGGATAATTATTGCAGTCTAATAGGACATTCTATGTATTTAAATGTATGTATTTATTTATTATTTATAACTCTTTATTGTACATAAAACAACAACAGTTAACAAGAGAAACAGATATACAAAGGCAAACTTATCCCTTCAAGGGATCTCTTCCCTTAGAGTACAAATGACACATACAGATTACAAAGATTTGACATTTGATATTTGATTTTGAGAGATTTGTCAGAGGACAAATGTGTACATAGTATAGCTGTTATCCATGACTACGTTTGCGAAGAATTCGTTTATTGGTATCCCGCGGTAACTATACAATTTTTCGGAATAAAAAGTATCTTATAAATATGTTAATCCAGATCATAAAGTATCTGTGTGCCAAATTTCATCACAACCGTCAAACCGTTTTAGCGTGAAAAAGTAACAAGCATCCATACATCCATCCATACAAACTTTCGCGTTTATAATACACATATTGGTAAGATAGTATGAGTAGGGAGTGAAATCCGTTAGCTATTACCCAAAACCAAGCTATGTACTTAGATCTTTTGGTGTTTGAAGTTTGAAATTACCCATGTTGTTTCTTGATTGTTTTTTTTATTAGTCTATGTACACACATATAACATTGTATGAAATTTAATGGCAAAACTCTAGGTCCATGGGGTCCTGACGCAAAGGAACTCGCAAAAGAGATTTCATCGCGCCTCGTATAAAATTAAATAACAGGCGATCAGAAGGCAGGCAGCTATTTCCACGCGGGTACGCTGCCTGCCTCCTGAGAACTATGCCGTCGGGTGATATTTTTTGTTTGTAAGTTTTTATTGTTATGTATAGTTTTTTATCTATATTAATTGTACCTATAGCTTATTTAGTTTATTGTTATTAATCGTTTCTGGTGTTTCCTTGGAAAGACTATCACAAAACAAACACTTTTCAGAATTAATACTTTTTATTAACGGACAGCATATGTAACCACTCGCTTATAGTGTTACCTCTAATCTGAGAACCATGAAAATGAATCTACCGATCTACATCTATTCACAAACAAAGAGCAAGTACGGCAACGATCAAATTAAACTTTTAAAAGTTTAGTAATCTTTGTAATTATAGTTAGATCAAATTTAATAACATAATGTAGTTCCTAAGGTTGCGCGGAAGTAGTACACAGGTGCGTCGGTGGCGCCAGCCGGAAACGCTAACATTATTATAACTGGACCGTGTTAATTAACATCATTTTTCTCAAACATGCTATGAAATATTGACGTTATGTTCCTTATAGTACGCCACGAAGGGTCACGTTGCAGGTGCAGGTGCAGCCGGTGGTGGGGGACCGCCTAGACGAGAGGTCAATAATGGAATTTCATACAACTTTGCTGGCCAAGGCCAGCAAAGTGATCGTCTATTGTTTCATACCATGACGTTTATAGGTATGATACCATAGCATTTAGCCATTAAAAAAAAAAACGATAAGCAATATTTGCGTTTTGGTTCATTAAGACATTCTGCCACTACGCTTATTTAAGGTAAGGTAAGATGATGATGATGATGATGATGGTGTGATGATGATGGTGATGATGATGATGATGATGGTGATGATAATGATGATGATGATGATGGTGATGATGATGATGATGATGGTGATGATGAGATGATGATGATGATGAAGGTGATCATGATGTTGATGATGATGGTGATTATGAGATGGTGATGATGATGTTGATGATGATGATGATGATTATGATGATGATGATGATGATGATGATGATGATGATAATGATGGTGATGATGATAGTGATGATGATTATGATGATGATGGTGATGACGATGATGTTGATGATGATGTTGATGATGATCATGAAGGTGATGATGATGATGGTGGTGATGGTGATGCATGTTTGAGAAAAACTCTATACAAGCCTTGGCCACGAACAGGGATTGCCGGCCTCGTATCTCTAGATGGCCTCGTTAACACTCGGCCATCTATAACTACTCGGCCGGCAATCCCCTATTTCGCGGCCGCTGCAGTAATGTACTATTAGCCAAAAACGGCCACTACAGAACATATGCCTCCCACAAGGCTCGCCATACAGACCGGTTCTGTGCCATTCGCATCCAACTCGTTCCCGCAACCTTAACCACACCGTTGCTCCATCTTGTTGTGTAGACCTACCTACATTGCGTCTTCCGATCCGTGGGCGCCAATCAAGAATCTTTGGGCCCTATTCGGGCATCATTTCATGTTAATTCATACTTTAATCATAAACCGTAATAATGATAACATTCACTTCAAAAAATGTACACTTCTTAATCGAGTGTAAGAATAATTTTGTAATCAAGTTGAGCCGTAGCAAATATAGATGTCAATTATGTGGGCTTTAGTGGTTGATATCCACGGCGGGTAGCGATCATCTCAGTAATCCTATGTCTCTCAATACACGACTGAATGAACCTGAATGAGACTTGGCACAGATGTAGCGCTGAAACACGGAGAGAGATGATATGTGTCCATAAATATAACAAAAAAATAGAATACTCAAAATGGTTCAATATTATCGCTTCATTCAATCAGATTGTCAATGGTAGATGATTAAGATGCAATATAGTTCAGTCACCCGTGCACATTTAAATTACAAAAAAGGTTGTCTTAGTGAAATTGTTCTAGATTTTTTTTTATTTATTTACTTATTTATTTGGTGAACAAACAGAAATAATAATTAAGTTTTTGTAGTGGTAGAGCCATGTTGTAGCTAGCCGCTGCATCACGAATGGGCCGGCTCGCCCGGGGCAGTACCATTCTCACAGAACACCGGCGTGAAGCAGCAGTAATCCTGCTTGCGTTTCGTGCGGCCAGTGAGAGTGCCGGGGGCCCAATACCTCACCCCTTCCCTCTCCCCCTTCCCCTATTACCTCTCCTTTATTGCCGACAACGCACTGGCATCGTGTAAAGCGCTGCGGGTGTCTATGGACAGTGATGTTCATTTAACATCAGGTGACCCACTAGTTCGTTTGTCTGGCCTAACTAACATAAAAAAAAAAGTTAATATACAGATAATCAACTAAACTAATTAACATGCATTTACTCCCTTAGCAGGTCTCACTAAGACGTGCGTTTTAGGAACGCGCGTTTACAGCGCATTCCTAAAACGCGTGTCGACGGCGCGGTAAAAAAACGCCGTATGCTTAGGCCCTAAGCTTCGCCAACCAAACAGATCGGTCCTGTGCCATTCGCATACAACGCGTTCCCTCAACCTTAAACAGGTCGTCGCTCCATCTGGTTGGAGGTCTACCTACATTACGTCTACCAGTCCGTGGAAGCCATTCGAGAACCTTTTGGTCCAGTCGGCGATCAGGTTCTACGTTCGATGTCCCCGTACCCACTGCCACTTTGAGTCTGGCGATTTTAGAGCTATGTCGGTGACTTTAGTTCTTGCGCGGATTTCATAATTTCTGATGTGATCTCCCAGAGAAACTCCGAAGAAAGCCCTCTCCATCGATCTCTAACATTTATAAATAATGTGTATATATCTTTCTTGTATGAAAGTTAATAGACCAAGTGTACAGTTCCCGTTATACGAAGAGATCGGTTTCATTTGGTAATGCAATCAGCATTTATTTGGAACCCCCTCTTCTCATACAGAACGAATAGCCCCATTCGCCTTTGGCCGCCATCCAGACATAAATTACAAGACGCAGACCACAATGGCCTGTCATTGCTCTAATTTTCATTCACTTTCACTAGAAGGTTAAGATGGCCTTGTCTTAGTTATGCACGAAATCTTTTTTGATATATATCTAATCTATTTAATAACTTATTCAAATATATCTAATATATAAAAATTTCGTGTCACGGTGTTTGTAACCGAACTCCTCCGAAACGGCTTGACCGATTGTTATGAAACTTTTTTGTCTATATTCGGTAGGCCTGAGAATAGGTCGTAGGCGGGTCGATTTCAGAGCGTTTTGTCAGCGTTTTTCAAATTTCATTAGTGTCACTCGATTATTGCTTTAAAATAATGATATATCGCGACAACTTTGGATAAAATCAGGCTAAGCCTCGGTACCGCCACACATTTATAAAAAAATATAAAAAAGTTAACTCTGATCATCATCCCCCTCTGCAATATTTAATTTATATACGTCGACACTAATGAAAAAAAACGCGGCGGTCAAAACGCTCTGAAATCGAACCAGCCTGATATTTTTTATACTCCTGGGTGATGTATGGCAAAACAGTGTTTGCGGGGTCAGCTATTTTATATTATATATTCAGAATTCATTTCATTTCATTTACGTGCGGAGTTACCTACATTCTAAATCTACCTACCATAAGTTTTTATGGTAAAGAAGCTGCGAAACAGTTCAATGGCGCATATGAAGTTCCAAATCAGCACTAGGCCCGCGTAGGAACTACAGCCTAAGATCTCTCATTCCGTGAGGTCTGTGCCCTGCAGTAGGATATATTATTAATATTATTATGTAGGCCGGAGATGACGATGACTATACTGCCATCGTATGATGAAAAGATAACCTGTTACAAACAGGAAAAGTATAAGTGCACTGCACGCTTGTTTTTTTGTAAACTTGTGCTTTTTCTTTTTGGAGCAAGTTTGCAGTTGTGCCTTTTTATCAAACGTAGCCAGTATAGTCAGCTGCAGGGAAACGTGACCCCCACTGCGTACAAAATTTGTATACGTCACGTTTATCTGCAGCTAACTGTACAAGTTAACGAGGTAAGAAAGTAATTTTTCACTTCTCATGCTCTTAAAATGTTACTTTAGTCTCTGCATATCGGGACTAAAGCTCTTTTTTGATCTCAAGGGATTAAAGTAAATTTTTTTTAATTGACTATGGAAACCCCTAAACTGCCAATCATGGTGTTTGTGAATGGAGGATTATCGCCATTTTCAGTAACTGGGTATAGACAATTTTAAAGCTTTCCACAGACCGAAGCGCGCTGCGGACGCACTGTAGTGCCCTGCGCTTCGGTCTGTAGAAGCGTTTAGGGCGTGGAAATAACCTCAAAATGACAACTGTATAAATAATATTTAAAAAATAATAATTTCGTGAAACACATTGAATAATTACGAATATTAATCTATTTAATTATAAAATATTAAAGATGAATTCATTTTATTTTGCACGTAAAGAAAGATTTCCTTTAGCTTAGGTGTTTTTAATTTGTTTTTTTTTTAAAAACGCTGTCGGCAAAGCAGTTCCCTGCTCTGTCGATAAAATAGCAATCCGCACTGTCGGCAAAGCAGTGCTGGAGTGTACGGTAGATAGAGCAGTTACGTTTGCATGTTAATATGGCGTGACTTCAAAATAATGCGATGTCAGTTGCATTTAATAGTAAATAGAAAGTATAATTAGATATAATTTAACAAAGAATTGGCATATAGAAAATAAACTTAAAAAGTCGTTTCTTTATTCACGGGTAAGTGTTTCAGTTAACAATATATTTTGTTTGTGAAGTTAGATCAATTAGGTTAATTTATTTGCCGATTCTAATGAATGAACAATTATCATTCTTACATGCATAGTCCAATTAGTTTTAACATAGTCTTTAAGTTAGAATCTGTTGGATAATTATGCAAGCATTTAAAGCGTCACTTTACAAAAAAATATAAAAGAAAAGAAAAGACAGCGGTATTTTTTTGCTATTTGAATTTTGAACAGATGTCCATTGCTCGTATTGAGCATACGTTGTAAAAAAGTAATTTTGTACGTCGTTTTTTTCCTCGCATTCAAAGTGAAAAGTAGAGTGTTTAACGCGGGACTAAACTACCATAATGACAACTCGAATTATAGCCTCCCTCGCTGTCGCTCGGGTGGCTAAATATCTCGTGTCATTATGGCTTGTTTTAATCCCTTGTTGAACAATCTACTATAATTAGGTATTACTTGCGGCCTTCAAAAAATGGAAAAGATGCAGAGCTGGAATTAGAGGCTGAGTTCCTGTCACTAATGAAATAATACGCAACAAGGTGTTACTAACTTACTACTGTATTATTTACGACAATGTTACTAGCATGGTCAAATTATTAACTTCATTTTACGGTGTAAAAAAACTGACCAAGTGCGTCTCGGGCAAATATATAATGTTAAGTTTTGTTCGATTATTAGGAGCCCACTCCATCATTTGTAGATCTTACTAAGCTTACACAAAAGATCCCTACGGGTCGAAGTGTATCCGCAAGGACCCCTAATTCTACTACTACTAAGCTGTGATAGTTTTCCTATCAAATTAGTTATGTTTAAAACAATTAAGATTCTTTTTATATTTATAAAAACCAATGGCTTTTCTTGCAGAACAATAAAAACCAATGGCTTTTCTTGACTTGACTCTAATACAATTTAGCACTTTAAGGCTTAATATTTTGTAACAGATCCCTTACTCGAAAAATTCGAAACTCAGTTAACCTGACATCTATGTATATTATAAAAGAATTTAGGCATGAAATAAATGTATCCTCTCTTCTCGCGTAGAAGTAGATTTTTTCTTTTATAAATTTTACCCATGTAAAATACCGCTTTCTAGCAATAACAGTCTTTAAGAATAAGCCACGGACGTACGGACGGACGTGGTGAAACTATAAGGGTTCCTTGTAGGTCTGCGCAACCCTAAAAACGGGGAAAACCATGCTTTTTTTACGTTCTACGTTTCGCAACAGCGAATGTGACCGAAAAAGCTTTCTATTGACAGTTTTATGAAGCATTTTAATTCCGTACGTTATTTTGGACTATTTTACTAAATATTCAGTCCAAAACTATTACACCAGTTTACGATCATTTTTCCTTGACGAAGGCCAGACAAATGTTGTTGAAGTTGGAAAAAGATTTGAGTCATCTCCATTTCGCTTTCCCCATCTTGTCATAAAACTTAAAAAAAAAACACTTCTAGTTTAGAAAAATATTCTGTTGGCGATTTTGTGCCGTGTTTGCTGTATCTCATTCCAAATTCTGTGACCAATCGTTAGGGGAGGCCGAGGAGAGTTGTGACAGAGGAGAGTTGTGACATCGTCGATTTTTGGGATCTTATTTATTACTAGCAAGCTCGCAACAACGCGTACTAGATAGCTCGAGATTTGAAATAAAAAACCCGCGCTATTGCGAGCTCGCTAGAAGTTAATAAGTTCTAAAAAATCGACATTGTCACTACTCTCCTCTGTCACAACTGTACTCGGTCTCCCCTACTAATATTAAAAATAACACTATCTGTTTGTCTGTTATTTCTTCACGCTTGATCAGATGAACCAATTTAGATGAAATATGGTATGGAGATAGTTTAAGACGCCAGGAAGGACTAGGACAGTATTTATCCCGTAAAATCGCAGAGGTAGTTCTTACGGGTAGCGTTAAATGAATTCTTCGCAAATAGAGTCGCGGGCACTAGCTAGTCGTATCTAATCTTCTCTAATAAAAAAAACTCGTGGCAGTGTTTGCTATCGAACTCCTCCGAAACAGCTTGACCGATGTCTATATTTTGTAGATCTGAGGTAGGCTACTTTTTATACCCCTATTCTTCGCAGACGGAGTCGCAGGCAACAGCTAGTATATTACAAAAGACAAGCAGACATTAAAATTTATCTGTGCAGATATTCTTTTAAAGGTTAGTTAACCGAACGACATTCACCAGATGGACGTAATAGACTACCTCTACAAATATCGACTTCTGAGAAAAACAACCATAGTACATGAGGTGGATAGATACAGAATCATTGAACGATAAAAAGACATACGTATGAAATATCTTCAATTCTTCCGTCTTTACTCCAACTAATCCAATCGCACGCACATAAGTTGTAAATACTTACCATATGTTTGCAAAAGCGTCACAAGGGAAACGTTTTCGATAAGCCAATAACGTTTTGTGTCACTTTACTCGCAAACACGAACGGCGCGAAAATGTGGAGTCTAATTCAATACTTTCGTTGCATAACCTCGTCTTTTGTTTAGGAATGTATAAATAAATAAATAAATGTATAGAAATTAATTTACAAAAAAACAACATACTTAGTAAAATCTTAACTAAAACTTAAATAAATAAATATTTAGGACAATTAACACCAATTGACCTGCCCCAAAGTAAGTAAAGCTTGTGTTATGTTTTGAGCACTAGACAACGGATAAACAAACGGATGTATTTATTACAAAACATCCAAGACTCTTGCATAAAAATTCGTATTTAAATATCTGCCCCGACCGGGAATCGAACCCGGGACCTCAAGTTTCGTAGTCAGGATCTCTACCACTAGGGCATCCATCCGGTCTTTTAGTTATACCAAGTTATACAGTGAGAGGTTTCTCTAGCAAAATTGTTTTTTGATCGAAACCTCAGTCAGTCATGCAAGCCTATATAAATCCCATTGCAGGGCACAGGCCTCCTCTCAGAATGAGAGGGGTCGGGCCGTAGTTTCCACGCGGGCCCCGTGCGGGTTTGGAACTTTACACAAACAATACTTTTTTTTTCCTCACAATGTTATCGTTCACCGCAAAGCTCGTGGTAAATTTCAAATGTAATTTCGTACATAAATTCCGAAAAATATGTGCGAGCTCGGGCTCGAACTCACGACCCTCTGTTAAGAGGTCATTCATGTCAACCCGCTGAGCTACCATGGCCTTTCCTGGTCGAAACCTACCTCAGATTATTGGCAGAACGATTTCCTTCCAAAAAGTGCAACAGTAAGTGTCTAAGGGCTCTTGTTAATGTGTTCACATAACGTGCGAAATATGCTGATGTGGAGGATTCTAATACCGACGCCATTTTGTTTTATTTTTTTTACTTTTTCGCGGGAGTTCCTAACATGATACCATGGAGATAATTTTATACGCGGTATCAATGTTAACAAAGTTATTCGCAAACTCATTGAAAATCCGTAGAAAATCCGAATTCTAACAATTATGTATTCCAAAAATACATCTACCGCTGATGTTTTAGGAATAATTTAACCGTATAAATCTTTCCTGAGCGAAAAGTATTTAAAAGTATTTTAGGTTACTCTAAAACAACGGCTCGACGCCATCAACCTATCATTATTCTAGAACACAATTCCAATAAAAAACACTTCATTTAGGCCTGAAAAGATTAATTTTCATTGAACTGTGAAACTAGAGTTTTGATGCTTTGAAATAATTATTTATTTACTTAATAAATAGACCAATGGAGTAGTGAAATAAGCGACGTCACAGCCTGCTTTTATACACACAATCTATGGAGAACCGCTTAAGTATAAGTATTGAAAACATCAATAGATTAAAACTAATTACGCCAGTGTGTCAGGGCAATGTTAAAATAAAAACAACTGTATATTTATGTACATTTTTTTAAAGTAACGTCTTAGCTTCAAATCGTTTGACGAAGAATCTTCGCATAAATAAGTTAGCTTCCATTTACAAAAATCAGAAACTTCTGAAGGTAATAAATATTTTTCATATCGTATCGTTACCTAATAATATGCATTTGCTACATTTTAGGAGGTTAGCTTTGCCTTAAACTTGGTGCTGACAAGCGGCAAGGGATAAAGTCGGATAGAATATACCTACCTAAGTACATAGATAGGTACTAAGGTGAATATGAGACTTTCTTTCAACAAAGCGCCTTCCACCCAAAATCAAAAGGCAAGACGATATTTACTTAACATTTTTTACTATACTGAATAAACAAAGAAAGGAATTTACATGGCAAGATCTCTTTCATGATTCAATTTATATATAAATATATTATATAGGTATTTATTACAATGTTCACACTTTATACCGTAATAGTAATTTTATTTCATATCAATAGACTCTATAAATCCCTATTTCTGAAAACTCGACAAAATACATTTTATTTTATTCAATCTTGTAAACAAGAGCTCAATTTCAAAGCCGTTTATTCCACGATTCTGCGCACATTTTATTACATTTTTAAGTGGAATCTCACTTTGATTTCAAATATTTAATATAAATAATATATCTTAAATGTCTAATACAATATTGATAGATTGATAATACTAAAAGGATCTAAAGACGTCGACGAGAAAGTCTACTCTAATTGGATCTACCTACTCAATTAGGAGTCTAATGTTTTGCCATTACCGCACCATCATTACATTATTATACGTCACTGCTGAGCACGACGTGTATCGACGATGCGGATCGGGAATTTTACACAAAATACCTTACACAAAATACTAATAGTATGTTTAAACCACGTCTCTTTGTACATAGTAGAAGGGCCAATGCACGAGTAAGTTCGCGTAGATGTAAAATGGTGCGCTTTTTCTCTCAGGTTTCGACTAAATTGGCGAACCTGAACAACCAATATACGAGTAAAAATCCTCGCTGGTGGTATTACTCGTTACATTATGAATGATATCTCAAAATACTGAATGTAAGTTTCGATTTTCACCCTTGGAAATGCATTCATTTCGGTAGTTCCACCATTTCAAGCGCTATTAGTATTCTATTTCTATTGCACATTTTAAAAAAAAAGATAGCGCATAAAGTTTTAATTAATTCTCGTTGTTTATTCAATCTATTCATTGCCATTGTTTATTGAATCTATGTGACAGGATTGAAACGCTAGTAGATTGTTAAGATATCATGCCGAAGTTTGCGCC
The DNA here is from genome assembly GCA_947563465.1 of Archips xylosteana. Classification (NCBI taxonomy): domain Eukaryota; kingdom Metazoa; phylum Arthropoda; class Insecta; order Lepidoptera; family Tortricidae; genus Archips; species Archips xylosteana. The sequence continues at coordinate 16,116,986 of OX387355.1, forward strand.
CTATTGTCTACCGCACTTGGAATTGCAATCATTTTCACCACTACTTTCTGTTGCATGTTATCAGTTAAGGACAGAAAGAGATGCCGAATGAGATCGTGAGCGCCCGCGCGATAGACAATACAGCCTGCGACCCACTGCTCAGTATGAAAATAATCGCGTGACGGGGTCGCTTGCATCCATGAGGCGCAAGAAATACAGAATAGACTTGGGATGGGGCCCGTCGCAGTCGCGGCGCCCCATGAAACAGTTTTTTTACTAAATGTATAGAAACGTCGCAACCCAAAGCAGACAGAACAGACGGGGTGGAGACGAAGCCTGCGAACAAACGACGCAGACTGCGACGCGCCCCCGTCCCACGTCTCTTCTGTGTGGCCATCGCGATCGCCGATCATGATCGCCAACATTAGAATGCCACCTTTAAGCTTATTGTGAGGTTGCAGGTGAAAATGTGATTACGCGTTTGTAAACGCCCTTCATCAAGTTCACGCTTCAAAGACTTAATGTCCCGCTCACAGTCACGTGGCACTAAGTGATTAGGATAATAAACAAGCCACCCATAAAATACTGTAGGTACGCTATTAGCAGTTCTTTCAGTTTTTTTGTTCAATTACTCGACTTCTAATTTGAAGAACATTTGTCGTTTTACTTTTGGCACACAAAAATGCGCCAGAGTGTTTTTAATCGCTTTTAATTAACTTTGGTTTTCAATAAACAGTTTTACATACATACATTACATACTCGTACATACAAGAGTCTGCCCTACAGGTATTCGAATCCGAAATCGCTAACATTATAATCTGAATCACTTACGACAAGTACCCCTACCATGAGTTTACACTGGTTTACAGTGACCGTACTCGCTAGCGACGGCGTAAATGATTTGTATGGAGAATTGTACAGTAGGGTGTTTCATTTTTCAAAATTTTTGATTTTTCTTTGACTTTGCTCGAATTCTTGTTTCCACTCATATGTAAAGTTCATACGCCAAAAATCAGTAAAATCGATTATCATCTAAAGGTTGCACAGTTTGATGACTTTTATGTCAAGTAATTGATATTGGTGTATTAGAGGATAGCAAAATTTTCAAGTTTTTTATTTGAATTGGAGGGTTATAAGTGATTTAAGTGTGTCGTTTAAAAGATTGAAGCATATTTTAACGTAAATAATAAGTTTTCACCTCACTAGCTCGGAAAGCCCTTTTTGTTTGTTTGACATCTATTGAGAAAATCGCTTTTTATCCACATGTGAAGAAAGAGTTTTGACATTTGAAGGCAGCTTAAGTGATATTTGACAGCTAATAAAACGTAAAACGTTAATAGTGCTGAATTTTTAACATCACAATTAATGAATTGCATCGAGTTAAAAACACTAAATACAGTCTTACAACTTTATTTTAATTCATAAAAATCAGCATTCAACATTAACCTTCATTCTTGTTGTAAAAACGAATAAAATGTTATGACAGTCCAAGTAAGTCGATGTGCGAACAAAACGCATCCGAAATAATAAAAAAAAACTTAAGTCAAAACTTTTCAAGTCAACGTTAAATATTTGCATGTTTTTCTAGTTATTTTGTTATTAAAAATGAGTGATTCGAGTGACCAAGACGTAGTAACACCTGTGGAATTACGGAAAACCGTGCAAAATTTGGAAATTTCAATATAATTTATTATGCTAATCCATTTGTTACTATAATGTTATGATTGTATATGTTGGTATTGGAGTAGTTCCATAAAGACTGGATATTCTTAGGCTATTTTGCATTGTTTTTGATTTTACCAATATTTCTATAGTACAAACCCTTTTTCTTATTTTCCTCGCTGTAGTGAGATGAAAAGTTTTGTGTTATACACGGGTGAAAAGTTATTTTACGTCTCGTGTGTTGAAACACTCTCTATCGAAAGGATTCTATTTTTGAACCACTCGCTTCGCTCGTGGTCAATCATAGAATCCTTTCGATGGCTCGTGTTTCAAATGAACACTCGCAGGTAAAATAAAACTTTCCCCCCTTGTATAACAAATAACTATTCCTTGTGATATTTTGTTAGGAGCTGGACTTCCTTCCAAGGAACAAAGTGCTGTTGATTTATTTTACACCATCACAAAGGAAAAAAAACTCTTTCGGACGCCACTAAGTAGACAAGTATTAAACTGCAAGAAGTGTGGAAGAAGGCTAATACATATGTCAAGACAGTAACCGTTTGAGCTAACGTTTAATAACTTTATAAGGAACACTTACCATAATTTGTTAACGTTTTTTAGAAATTATCCGAAAGCGTAAGAGACAAGACAAAGTGGATGCTTATAAAATGTAGCATTAAAATCGATTAAATAAATCAACATGACAGTGACCTTGGACCAAGAATGCTCTTCATTAAGTAGTCATCAAGTCATGAAGACGATGAAAATAATTCTATTCTCTGTACCACCAGCAAAAATGTCACGTCCTATTTATAAGTAAACTAAAATCTCTCGATTGGACACTCATAGCTGCATAGGACCGCGAACAACTTTACTCTCCACTCGGCAAGCTAGTACTTCGGTTATTACAGTTGTTAAAAGCCTTGGTCACGATGTCTCAGATGTTTCTATATCGCCGTCTACTATTCATCGAACTCGGGTGACCAAAAGAAGCGAAATGGCTCAAAAAATTTAAGCATCATTAACCTTTACTCTAACATTGAAACTGTAAATTGTTGCCATCAATCGCATCCTGTAAGATTCTAGAAGACAGAGTAACTATTCTTTATTTAATGATTCGATCAGAGACGAATAGCAGAAACAAGCATGCAACAGAAAATGCGTGGTCAAGCGAACCAAAGATGAGGTTGTAACTTGTGTAGTCTAAGTAGTAAATTATTTATTGAGTAGTTAATGTTCTATTTTATGCTTAATTTAATTTTCTTTCACTTAAAAACGATATGTGGCTACCATATTGTGCTATCTTTAAATAAAAGTAATTACTTCTTTTTTTCGATTCTTATTTAGAGCTGTTCATTCTGTGCAACCTCTAAACATGGTCCAATCCACTTGAAATTTGGAAAATATTCTATTAACATAAGCTAGAACCGGAAGCTGAGCAAAGTCAGAAAAAATATCACAAAAAATTTTTTCACCTACAAAAGTGAAACACCCTATTGTACAGCTCCTCTAGCGGTCACTTACGGAAGTACAATTCTCCATACAAATAATTTACGCCGTCGCTAGCGAGTACGGACACTGTATACTAGTGTAAACTCATGGTAGAGGTACTGGTCAAAAAAAGTAGTACGGTAGTACAGAGCCCTTTGTCTGCGAAGCCAGCTCTCACTTGGCCAGTTTTATAAGTTTACAAGTTCATTCGCGCAAGCAATCTGAATAAATCTATTATAGCAGCATGTAAATCAATGTAAAGTATCGTTAGTGCCTAGACCCGGGTGCGGTAAAGCCAAGGACGATGGCGTGTTAAAAATATGTTGCAGTATTTTCTAGAACTGTTACAGCATGTGCAATGTTATGTGCGCCAGGCTGGGTGGAGCGGATTTACTTTGGAAAGCATTAAGCTCTGAAGAAAATGTAATACTTAAATGGTCTGAGCGCGTATCTTTCTCAGTGTAGGTCAAGGTCATAAATATGTACAACTGTGCACAATGGCAAGGTTATATACAAGGTTGTAATGTTGTATAATATTATGCTTGTGCATGGAATATGGATGTATGGCTGTTTGTTACTCTTTCACGCTAAAATGGATTGACGGATTTTGATGAAATTTGGCGCATTGAATTGATCCGCAGGTGTGTAGAGGTTTTCTCAAGGTGATTTCCTTCACCGTAACGCTGGTGGTAAATTTAAGATGTAGGTAATTATTTTACTCGTGAATAGTAAGGCAAACGACACCTCAACACCTCAATGTCCAGTAGATAACACTCATCTGTCACCTCTCTTACAATGACATAAGACTGAAGGTGCCATGTATTGTGTCTGTGTCGAGCACAGGGTCGTTTACCTTATGTAGCTAGTATTATGCTAAGTTTAATAACTTAAAATCACTCTGTTTGTTTCGGTTCTCCGTTGTTACACAAATTTATCTACTTAGATAAACTCCGCAAATTTACTGCATACTTTAACTCACTGTGGCTAAAATATTACGGTAGCAGGTATAACTTAGCATTACCTGGGTGCTTGCTTACCCTTGCTGTTTCTCAGTTACTGATCTACAGGTACGTAAGAGCAAATTAAGGAACTATAATAAGTAAACAACAGCCTTAAAGGGCCCGGTTACGCCTAAACTAAGAAGGGAAGACATAGTTGAGTAGGTATTTTTAATTTTCTCCAGTGAAAAGATGAGAGTAGTTTTAATACAGTGTGTGACAAAAAACCTGTACTATTTAATTCACTAGAGTATAAAAACATCGCTATAGGAACTATTAAAAAACCTTTGCTGAGCTGCCCGTCTGGCGGCTCGCCCTCTCTCCGGTAAGCTGTAAAAGCCGTCGAGGCTAACAGCAACAGTCCGCCCGAAAAAAAAAACTATTAAAAAAATGTGGTAACTTAGTACTTCTTTAATACTGAGATCTCGCCACTGAGAAATACTAAGCAAAATTGTTTGTGAAAAATTAAAAGAAGTGCAGGTTTTTGCAAGCACTAAATCTTTACTATCCATAAACAGTGTGTGTAAGGGCAATCCGCACTGGACCAGCGTGGGAACCATAGCCCAAGCCACCTCATTGTGAGCCCTCAGCCTGTGCCCATCCTTGGGGTTTACGTAAGGCTTAGATGATTATGACATTCAATACATTAAATAGTATCTAATAGAGTAGGTTTCAACAAAAATGTTTCACCTGATACTCTAATTGTAATAATTGTTTTCATTATAATAACGAAAGTTTTGACACCTCATTTGCTAATTACCGGTGATTAGTTTCGGAAAAAATACTATCAAAGGTCTTCACTGTCTTAAGAAAAAATGAATTCTCTAGCTCTTCTCTACATAGAAGCAGAGATAATGAATACCATAAACTATGATGATATTATAGATGATTTTGCTATTAAAAAGTCCCGTAAAAAATTGTAAATCTTGTTTCTTTTTTGCACTTTTTCTTAATGACTAATTCATTCGTTTATTTAACTTTAAGGCATTCTAAATGTAGTAAACTACAAATGGAAAATTATTATTTTAGAAAGGTATGTACATGGGGCGGCGGAAAAAAGTGGCCTACACTCATAAAAAATATAAATCCGGCACTGATACTCTGATAGCACTCATCAACTGATATGTGATAATCTATATTCCCGTATTAGGCTTTCTGTTCTTACTTATTCCAAAAATCTTCTTAACCCATCCAAGTTGGAGGTCACCGCTTTCCCGCTGTCTCCTTTCCCTCCGTATCAGTACAGCGAGAATGGGACAGCTGCAGATCAGATCGTTAGGTATTTAGGTAAATAAATAAAATTGATGAAAACAGCATTTCATGGACCCCTATATTCTTTTCAAAAACTTGACCAATAATGATTTTTTTTTTTAAATAATTCGAAGAAGACCTTAGCTATGCCTCTATGTTTTAGTTTTTTTGATGAGAGTCTGAAAATGACGTTGAGATTGGTCAATTTTCATTGTTTTTGAAGGCTTCTACTTCTTATGATGACTTGAATAAGTATGAAAAAAAGTAAAACATATAGAGGCATGGCCGTGATGGATATAGATTTTATGCTAAAAAAAAATTTGCTCTAATGTCATTATCCCGGGAGGAAATAGGGGACTACGTTTGTATGGACATAATGGTTCGCATCGTATCCTCTTAAGTGTTACATAAATAACCCTATTTACCTCCACCGTGTTTCACCACAGTTTCGAAATATTTCGAAGTGCATTTGCTCACGCACCGGACAAATAAAACAAAAGCAAATATCAAACAGTCGTAAAATCCCGGATTTTTTCCGGAACGCACGGAACGCCCTTCAGACTGTCACGGTGCAACCGGGCCTACTCGTACTACAAAATTCGATTTTTGAGCTTCGTGTCATGCCGTTTCGTTCACACTATAAGTATTAAACAAAAGAGCGAAAGGGATGGCACGATACGTTCTTCGAATTTCAAATTTCGTAGTAGCCCCCTGGGTCATCACGGGATTAAGCAAAATTGTGAAATATCACCTCGGAATACGAATAACATATAGAAAACATTTTTGTCATGGAGATAATTCATTTTCAACAGACCACAGAATAAATAATAGTGACAGAAAATCGAGCGTGTAAGATTTTCCGTACTTATTGTGACGTCACGAATAACCTACGCCGTGCGAAATCGGTTTTAAACTAGCTATACACGTTGCGGTTTGCCGGAGAGGTCTATCTCAGAACTAATAATGATAAAACATAGAAAAGTAATAGTTTGCTTTTTCTTCTAGAATTGATTTAGCTACTTCTTCGCCTCTCCCGCTATTGACACGCACGTTTTTTTTTTTTTTTCACACATTTTACTCAATTACGGTGGGTACTCGCCAAAAAAACGTTATCTTTTTTAAGGTAACAAACAGACAGACCAACTTTCGCATTTATTTCAGTAGTAACGATGAAAAATTTTATTAAAATAAACAGGTACCGTTCCGTTCGTTTTGTTTTTTTTTCTGTAAGGACCTTCCACAAAGTAAGTATTATAAAAGTAAAAAAAAGATAAAGGAAATCGGTAAAGTCGTTCTCAAGTTATGGCATGATCAAGGGATATAATAAGGATTAATATACTAGCTGTTGCCAGCGACTCCATCTTTAAAGAATTTTTTTATAGCTATCCCGCTAGAACTATCCAATTTTGCGGGATGAAAACTATTCCATGTCTTTTCCCGGGACTCAAACTATCTCTTTAACAAATTTTATACAAATTTTAAATAGCTTCAGAGGTTTAAGCGCTAAGAGCTAACAAACAGATCGACACACTTTCACATTTATATCATTATTAGTATGATAAATATTTATTTCAGTCAAGATAACGTCACATCTTTAGTTATTGAAGTCTTTATGAGTTTTCTGAAGCCGCTGGCGGCGCATACAGGCATTTCTGCATCTCTCATAAGAGTTCGCCATAACGTATGCGACCGGGTCAAGTTTAACAGAAATAGCGTATTTATAGTTCAACGGGCACGGCCCTAATGGCCGTCTGGGCGCCAAAATATGTCTTAATCACTGATTCCATAAAAATAATGGTGCTTGTGAAATAAGCCCATAATTTTTACGTGCCGATTTATTATGGGGTCTGCGATGGATAGTAGAAGTGTATTTAGAATTTTCTAATTAGTATACAATGAGGGTAATTTTCTAATTAGTATCGACGAGCGTATAAAGAACAAGAGGATTAATCTACACCAGTGGTGGGGCGTGAAAATTTTTGCAGGTAAAGCCGGAGCAAAACAACCTAAAAACCCCATTTATCCTCTTCTTGAAAGTGCAGTAATGGAAGAAAAGCGTATGGTAACTCCGAAAGTTCAGTCAACCCGGGGGGAATCGGGTTGTTATTATGTACCCTTCGCCACTGGTATACAACAAACACAAGGAGGGAGACATTGTTCGGTTTTGTCTCGTTACGTTACATTAAGTACCTAATTTAAAAATGTGAACAAAATATGCACTAAACAAGATTTACCTACTCGATAGCATCTTGAAATAACCGAAAGCTAAAAAGAGTCTCATTTAATTTATTGATGTCTAACATACTAGCCAATATAATACAATGAGGACCAAACATGGCAATTAAAGCCATCGTAATTTGCGGCCTTCATACTAGTACGTCCAACCGCTGGACACGGGCCTTTTTGGAGAATGACAGGATTTGTCCTGTAGTTCCCACGCGGACTCAATTCAGATTGGGAATTTCATGTACACCGTTGAATTGCTTCGCAGCTGTAGGTATACAGGTTTTCTCCACATATTCTCGTTCATCGGAAAAAGTCATTGTAAATTTCAAATGTAATTTCGCACATAAATCCCGAAAAACTCAGAGGTGCGAGCCTGGGTTCGAACCCACGGTCATCTGCTTGAAGCCATAGTAATGTCAAAACCATTAGGCTGACCCTATTCACGCCTTAGAATAAACAGCAACAAAATAAATAGCAAAGTCACAGATTACATAATACATACACTCGGCGTCGAAACTATGGCACCTTTTAGTAAAAAATTTTTCAACCTACTTTATACCCTATATAATCAAGGGTACTGTTAGGTATCATTTCAAAAGTAACTAAATCTACTTTTAGAAAAAATAAAAATAATCATTCATTATTGTCACCAGGTTTTAATAAAAAAAGTTTATTGCGAAAACAAGAAAATGTTTATGGAAATTTAAATAACCATTTAATTAAATGGATAGCAAAATTAAAAAAAAGACACTTAAAAGTAACTTAAAACCTAGTGTTACCTAGTATTTTTTATACCCCTGGAACAAGGCACAACTCGCGCTTCTAAAGCGTATGTTGGCACTTTTTTTTCGAAACTTTCTTATTCAGAACCATCATTTTTCGTTCAAATTAAACATTGTTAATTTAATCTCGGCGTGCTCTCGTTTCGGAGGCCAAGACTCACTTTGGGTCACTGAGCCAAACTAGTTAGTTAGTTAGTTTAATTTAAAATACATTAGACGTGTTTGTTTTAACGACCGCTTTAGCCTAGTTGGTAGTGACCCTGCCTACGACGCAAGAGGTCCTGGGTTCAAATCCCGGTAAGGGCATTTATTTGTGTGTTGAGCACGAATATTTGTTCCTGAGTTATGGATCTTTTCTATGTATTTAAGTATTTATTTATCTATATAAGTATGTCTATCGTCGTCTAGTACCCATAGTACAAGCTTTGCTTAGTTTGGGACTAGGTCGATTTGTGTGAGATTGTCCCCTAATGTTATTTATCTATTTATTTTATTTTTCAAATTGATACTAATATTAAATAGGTCGTATAATTTTGCTAAGGGCTAGATTTAACATGAATCTGAATTTCAACGAGGTGCGATATTTTTGACGTCGAGTACCTATAGTTAGGTATTTTAGGGTCTTGTTTGCGAGTAACTTTTTTGTAGCAAACGAGTGTTTGAGCCCAAAGTCACTGTTGTTCAGAAATACTTCTGGGTCTCGCACACCCGAAAGTTTTGCTGGAAGCCTAAAATTAAAGCATGTTAATGTGAAAAAGCAATTTTCGTATTATACCATTTATAAATTCAAGTTGAAGTTCTTTCCCTTTTTTGTAAGCACAACTACTAAAAATTACCTACTTACCTACCTATGTTTATATAAAATGTATTTGCTCGACCTGGCTTGGCTTGGCTTGGATTTGAATATCTACTATGTTAATAAACTTAAAGATAAAATTTAAATAAATACTTTGTATGTAAGTAATTTAAAAACATTGTAGATCTTTTTGAAAAAAAAAATCCTTGTTGAGTTTACCGTACCGGTGGTAAATTCTTCGACATTCATAAAAGCTTGTTATAGCCTAAATTGATTAAAATATTTTAAGTTTGACTAGGTACGTACAGTCGAACAAACTGAATCACGTATCGTTTTAATTACAAATGTCATGTTGGCATTCCATACATCTGCAAATAAATCATCGTACAATTAATTGTGAAAAGGTTCTACCCTGGTCCGCAATTCAGTTTCCTTGACTGTTACATATAAATAAATAAGTACTTCAAATGTTATAACTTCTCTCTGGAAATCTACATACTTATAGTAAAACAATCAGAACTACTATTTTCCAAAAAACATAATGAAGTAGATAAGAGAGGGTAGAAAATTTACAGGGCATTGGAGACCAATAAATTTAATCAGAAATGACAAGTGCCGTAGGTAACAAGAATTGGAAAACATAATAATACTCGAAAAAGTGTCGTCTCCAATTTAAAATTAGATCAGGATCAAGACCCTTTGTAAAATGTCTTGTAACAGTACTTTTTTACATTTATTGCATTTGTAAACAATGATTGTATTTGTGAAAATCTGTTAGTTTTTTAGTTAGGCTTATTTTTACGCACATTTTATATATTGTAATTTTGTAGCATTTCATACCTAATTGTATATGGTATGCCATTCTAAAGCTCTTCCTAATTAATCTGTAACAGACTTACTGCGTACCTACCTATATGAACCGATGAACTAATGCAATTTGCATACAGGACCCACGTTTTATGGAACATCCACAATTATACTGAATTCAGAGCTATTTTAGTGATTAATAGTAACAAAAATATCTCTTTTTTTTACTATAAGAGGGAAGAAAAGGAGCAAGCGGGACATTCGGTTGGAAATGATCACCACTACCCCATGAATGTCAACAACACAAAGAGAGTCACTGATCTGTTGCCGGCCTTCAAAAGAAATATATGTACATGTCATAATTGTCTGGAAACACACAATTTCACTGTATCTGCGTCGCGATGGTAACGATGGAACTTAGACTTTCGCCAGGAGGCGCGATGATGGAATTTTACAGCAAGCAGCAAACCAAACAATTCTTCGGAGTACTCGCCGTGGTGGTAGAGTCTATAGAACACACAAAGAGAATCTACGTCCCTTCACATACGGCACGGAATCAAAACGATCGGAAATCAGCTGGTCACCAACAAGTCGAGCTGTTGTACGTTAAATGCGGTCAAATGGAAAGAGAACGGATTAGTGTGCCTCTGCTCAAAGATGAGAATATAATATTTGATACCATACTCAGGAAATAATATTTGGTACTTACCTAAGTAGTTCCTTTTTGTATTTTAATTGGTACAGTAATACTAAGTACAATAATATTTATAATAAAGTTTGGATTCAGTCAACAAGTCAAGCTGCTCTACGTTGAAAGCGGTCAAATAGAAGGAGAAAGGAAGAATATTCGTTTGGGAAGTTTTGAGTGAATATTGTAGGTATACAGCAGTCCACCAACGAGATGGACGGACGATTTGGTGAAGGCCGCAGGTTCAGGGTGGATGCAAATCGCTTCCAATCGTAATGATTGGGCATCAATGAGGGAGGCCTATGTCCAGCAGTGGACGTCCTACGGCTGAAATGATGATGATGATGATGAGGTATACAGCATACGAGGAATTCCGGATAAAAATAGTAGATTGTTCAACAAGGGACTAAAACAAGCCACAATGACACAAGATATTTAGCCACCCGAGCAGAGCGAGGGTGGCTATAATTCGCGTGTCATTATGGCAGTTTAGTCTCGCGTTAAACACTCTACTTTTCACTTTGAATGCGAGGGAAAAAGACGATGTTTTAGGTAACTAATCTACAATATTACTTTTATAAAACGTACGCTCAATGCAATGCGCAATGGACGTCTGTTCAGAATTCAAATAGCAATTTAAATTTGTTCCGCGGTTTTTTTTGTTGAGTGACGCTTTAAATGTTTGCATATTTAGCCAACAGATTCAAACTTGAAAATTATTTCATAGCTAATTGGACTAAGTATGCATAATAAAATGAATTCATCTTTAATATAATTAAATAGATTAATATTCGTAATTATTCATGGTGTTTCACGAAATTATTATTTTTTTAAAATATTTTTATACAGTTTGTCATTTTGAGGTTAGGTATTTCCACGCACTAAAGGCATACCGAAGCGCAGGGCGCTACGGAGCGCTACGGAGCGGGCGCTATGGAGCGCTTCAGAGTGTCCGCAGCGCGCTGCGGTCTGTGGAAAGCTTTAAAATTGTCTATGCCCAGTCACTGAAAATGGCAATAATCCTCCATCCACAAACACCGTGATTGGCAGTTTAGGGGTTTCAAAAGTAAACTTAAAAAAAAATACTTTAATCCCTAGAGATCAAAAAAGAGCTTTAGTCCCGATATGCAGAGACTTAAGTAACATTTTAACCTTTTAGTCCTGTTTCAACCAAATAAACGAAAAACGAAGATAATAGTAATGGTGTTAAGTTTAGTCTTAATGAAGTCCCTACCGTTGCCCCCGGTTGGGATTCGTATGGTAAACGGATTCCCAGGGGAGCCCTCGGGACAGAAGGAGCGTTGAAACCGGGATGAATATAAATGGTTGAATCAGAGTGGACAGCATTAGGATCGGGTACAAAGCCGTCTCTATCGTGGAGGACATGTGAACGATTTACCGAAATTGAACACAAATTCCAATTCTTGTGTACTGATTGAGGGTCAAACGAGTTAATTATTGCATCAGAGGTAAATATATAATTGCATGTTATATTAACGTACTAAACATATATGTGTAATGTGTAAAGGGTATTTATTCGAGCGTTTCAACCGCCTAATATGAAAATAAAGATTAATTAATCTGTTCACATTTTTTAAAAAACGGCTGTAGATTTTGATGGGGCTTTCGGTTGGGTCTATAATGACTCCCATAAAATTTTAAGTTATAATGTATCATTAGTCATAATCAACGTTAATCGTATAGTGATTTATTTCTGAAACAATTTATTTTTCGGAATTGTTATAAAGCAAACCTAACTTAACCTACTGCATTCTATAAGATGGCATTTAAAAAAGTCCTGCAAAAAATACCGTTTCAGAAATAAATCACTGTGTGACTAACTTTGATTATGTATGACTAAATAATAAATAATATAAATAATATTAGGGGACAATCTCACACAAATCGACCTAGTCCCAAACTAAGCAAAGCTTGTACTATGGGTACTAGACGACGATAAACATACATATATAGATAAATATAAATACTTAAATACATAGAAAACATCCATAACTCAGGAACAAATATTCGTGCTCATCACACAAATAAATGCCCTTACAGGGATTCGAACCCAGAACCTCTTACTTCGTAGGCAGGGTCACTACCAACTAGGCTAAAGCGGTCGTTACTAATGATTCATTATACCTAACTTAAAATTTTATGGGAGAAAAGGGGCACCGGCTTTCGCTTATATATTAGAGGTCCTGTATTTCTACCATAGGAAACTGTATCAGAATCTTCTGCCATTTCTTGAAAAATGTGGCCAGAAATAAGAAATCAGAAATGTTTATTTGCTTGAATACAGTCAGTAAGATGTTAAAGCAATAATGCCCAGTGCATTCGGCCTGAATGCAGGCGTGCAAAAGATTTCAGTTAAATTATTAGAAATAATAAAAATTACAAAATGTCATAACATAAACAAAAAAATAAAATAAAAAATAAAATGACAAATAATAATTCGTAAACTGAATAATATAGCGAGAAATGGAAAGAGAGAAATAACGTATTAAATTACTCACTAATATTACACATTATTATCATTGCTGTCGCTCGAGGTACATTTTAACACTATAAAAACAATTGCTCAAAAGCCAGTCCGTAAGACAACGTCTAAAATTGTTTCCATCTCGAGTTTTTAAATCCTCTGGAAGTCGGTTATAAATGACAATGCACATGTTACCTCTATAGACATTCCTTCTGTACTTCTGTACATAGTCTTAAGGCATCGAGGTTTGTATAAGAGGTTCGCAATTCTTGGTCGCTTTTGTCTTCCAAAAATAAATAAATTAATTAATTAATTAAACTTTACGTGAGGAACGTCACTAAATAACTTTCGAAGATATACTTTATATGATAGAAAATATTAAAACGTTTAACGCTTAACCTCAATTGGTAGGGGACAGGGTACTTCGCTCGTAGAACTGATGTGATGTCTGATGGGGCCAAATGGTTCTCGAATGGCATCCACGGACCGGAAGACGCAGTGTAGGTAGAACTCCTACAAGATGGAGCGATGCAGACGGCAAAAAACCGGTCTGTCTAACGAACTTTGGGGTAGGCCTATGTTCAGCAGTGGACGTCTTTCAGCTGAGAAGATAATGAACGCATACTGACCTTGTGATCATGTGAACTACAGCTGCGAAGCCCTGTAATATTCAATTGAACTTCATTCGAAAATAAAGTAACTATAGCATAACAACTTTTCAAACCTATTCGCCTCTGTTGGTTTAAAAACAATGCAAGTCATGGCATAGAAAAAGCACAGTGAACACGCGTTTTGTCGATATCGGGAAAGTTCGCTAAGTACCGCTTCTTTCAATACAGCCGGCAATTGACAGTCGATAAGCTGTACAATAGGGAAGTTTACGCTGGTAGGGGTGCCAGAAAAAACCTACAATCAACCTTAATAGCAAAACTGCGGGTAACTTTTTTGAGTTCGAACAACTTTTTGAAAACGTATCTCTTTATATTCTTAGCACGTTTCTGGAATATAGCAGCGTAATTATTAAAGTCGAATATACCACTAAATCTAGAAAGGTTTAGATTAGTAAGGCAAACGTATCAATGCTCGACACCTCAACGCCCAGTAGATGATACCTATCAGTCACCTCTCTTACTATGATATAAGATTGAAGGTGCCATGTATTGGGTCAGTAGGTATAGAGTATGGGGACGTTTACATTTCATAATAAGATATGTGGAACAAAACAAAAAGATTATTTGGATGCTGATAAGAAATAACTCAAAAATAGAGCGCAGCTTGTCGTCTCCTCTACATTTTATAAAAACGAGCTATGTGACTTAACACCTAGGTAGACAATATCGAAAAACAATTATCATCCCTAATAACAATATTTAGGGCCCGTTTTCTGAAAATGAAGTTCATGTGTTATTACTTATGAGCATCGAGGTATACGAAACATCTTTATGTTATGTAGCAAGATGCTCAATTAACAGAAACAACATTCTTCAAGATTAGCTTTACTTTATGGGTAATAAGTGGCGTAATTTCTGCTGCATTCGGTTTTATAGTTATACAAAAGTCCAGTTTGTACCACACGGTGACACAAAATGAGTTTTACACAAATAGGAATACACAACTCAAAAATTTACGTTCTTTTGGCCTCGCCCTATCTCGCTGCTGGGGAACTCAACTAAACCTAATTATTCGGTCGGTAGGGCCTGGTATTTTTGTATAATCCACGGGAGTTTTGTTCTACCTGTTCAATGGTAATCACCGTACGAAATTACCGTGTTTTTTTATGCATTGATAAAATAAATAGAATAAGAAGGTACGTGTCCTAGTGTTTATCATGCTAAAGCTTTATTCACCCGCGATTAGAAAGGGATTGGAGTTGACAGTAATTCTATATGCTTACGTCAAAATATGTATGAAATGACAGTTCTGACAGTCCCATTCTGATTGCGGTTTAATAATAATAGATAACACCCTGCTGTCACGTATATTGCTAATGAAATGACATAAAATTAAATTATGGCAGCTACTGTGACCGCGACCGGGACTCAGTCATCTATCTTAATAAGCAGTATTATTATCATTACCATTATTATGACATACTAGATTTATCCTGCGGCTTCGCTCGTGTCAGAAATCCAGGAAAAAAGGTTACGGTAACATTTAAAACACAACGTTCGCTCAGATGCCATCTATGGATAGCAAATGAAGTTAACACGTCTTCAACGTTCTTGGACAGCGCCCTCTATCTTTGTTTAAAGTAACAATATTATCCTAAGGGAGCTCATTACCGGAATATTAAGTACCTATCCTATGTCTCATACAAATCTTTGTCCATCTGTACGCCAAAATTCCTCTATTTTTTCTAATCCTTATTGCGTGGTTAACTAATTCACAAAAACATTCAGAAAAACATTCAAACATCCAAACATCTTCACTGACTTTCTCATTTATAACATTAGTAAGATATGATACGATTATTCTTGTATTAGAGTTGATTTTTCTCAGAGCATTTATTTTTGGGACAAGTAACAACCCTCACAACGTCAAGTAGCCCACTGTCGAGGTCGGATCCATACATATTTCATAGACCAAATGGCTCACGGCCGATATCGTGCTTGGAGCAACTCGTGAATAATCTGTCTGAGCTAGATAACTTTAAAAGCTTTTAAACCCAACTACGGAAATAATTACTCTCTGAAATCACGAGAAAGCGAGATGGAATTATGACGACTTTAAGCCTTTAACATTAACTTCAAACAAAATTCTTCTATTATTAGAAGTTTATACTTCGTATATAATTTTGCACGTGAATTTCGAAAAACTCAGAGATTCCAACTCAGGTTTAATCCCACGATCCTTTACTTCAAGTAGACTACTAGAGAGATCATAATTAACTCAATCCACTAAGCTACCTCGGCTTACGACTTTTATGTCGCCTTAACTCCTTTTAGATAATGCCCGATGAAAGTATTTTTACCGGTAATGGGACATTTTTGCTAAATCACCATGCTATTGCATTGTTACAAAAATAAATAAAACTCTTCTTAAGAAATACAGGGAAGCCTTAATCGTTATATTTAAGGCCGCCAAACTCGTTAAATCATGATTTTATGAAACATGTTTCTTAATCGTTGACGTTGTTATAATTATGTAAAGGGTCTTTTAAGGTTTCTTTCAATGTGAAATGATAATTTTTAAAAATGATTTACGTAATTCAGTTTTATGTTTGTGTAATTCAATTATACAAACTGCTTGAGACCAATATTTTTCATTAAGATTTAAATATTCAAGATAGAAACATTAGAAGCATTACAGTCAAAGTTTTCTACTAGATGTAGAGGTAGATTCAAAGTCCAGTAGTGTATCCTATTTAAAAGAACATTGCCCTTTGAAATCTGTCCTCTCTATGTTTACTATTTCATCATACATCCACTTAAATTGGTTCTCATTATACCATGTCCTGAGAAATGATAGGAAGCTATACATATTTTATATGTATAGGTAATATACTTTCTACTCGTAAAAAGAAACTTCGCACTTTTGAAGCGCTACAAAACTTGAAGCGATTTACAGAAAGACTACTGAGCAATATAAGTTATTTTAGAGGTAGTTAGAACCTCTGTTCACCGTTGCCAGACCTATGGAAAAACCGAACATCTGCGGTTTTTCCTCTTCGCACGAATTTTTCATAGTTTGTCTAGTTTTCCTGACAAAACTGTACATAATTCAACTGACGTAAAAATTGACACTGACAGATAAGCTATATTTCCATAACAAAATGCAGCCATCTAACTAAATGGCCACAGTATTGGCTACTGATGTCATACAGTGATTTATTTGGTGAACATAAGCAACTGTAAGCGAGTTCAGAATCCTAGGTTTTTGTGCGTTTTTTGTTGAACAATGTCAGCTAATTTTCGCAGACTAGCCTCAGAGTAAATACGACGTGAGACAATGGAAAAAAATGGTTAAAAAGGAGCTAAAGTTGTATATACGAGTTCAAATAATTTACTTGCACAATGTGAAAATGGCGCACTCATTTCATTTCTTCTATTTTATGTGCTAATCTGCAGGTTTTTATAGAATTGGTTCTGGCAACTCGCATTTGCCCTCACGGGGCAATCGATGTCAACGCACCAAGGTTAGTGAGGCAAACGTGCGTGTCATTGACATATGAGAAAGCCCTAAATTCTCGCACACTCCACGTATCGTGCCGTGTATTGATGTATGACCGTACGACATACATTTGTCGTTTTGATGCAGAAAAGCCTTGCCATATGCCCGCATGTTTGGTTTATTTATGGTTTTGGTTGAATCAACTTTCTTCATAAATTTATCTCTTAAAATGTCTATTAGAAAGATAACCAGTAAGTAAATAATTGTATTTTTTGTTTACCTTTGGCCTATTTTTTTATAAAACCACATTTAATTAAGGGACTGTTTTCCAGATTCAACGTAAGCACACTCGTTAGTAAAGAAATGAAAAAATAAACAAAGGGGATAATAATACCCTCAGTACGTAATTTTGTAAACCATAAATCCATAAGAATAGACTGACCTAAAGTCAGTTTTTTTTCGTATTTTTATTCGATCCAAAACCTTGTCGCGCCCGCAGTTTATTCTGATTCGAAGTTTTATTCCAATTGATTTTACGTGCTTACTTAAGTAAATTATGCCGCAAACTTGTAAAAACACTGAACAAAAAGTTTATTTACTCTTTTACCCGAAGCTCGTATCACGAATACGAATTCTGTTTGTAAAAGCATGTCGGTTTTGCGGCTCTGTTTCATAAAGCACTTTGTAGTTGACGTTCCTTTCCTTTGTTTTGAAATGCTTATGAGTATGCCTTTTCGCATTTCACGTAGCAGTGGAGAAATTTCAACAACTTATAACTTTTTAAGTACTGATTGGTACTTTTATATCGATTGTCAAAATAATTAATTATGATTGACAAAAAACCTTTTTTTATCTTTCGAGTGTCGTGTATTTAACAACTCTAAGTTTTCTACAATCGAGATTTGAAAGACAAGTAAAATGGTATCAATAGAACTACCACTGTTTACCGGGATTAAAGTTTTAAAAGTTAAGAATCTAAATTATTTTTGTACTGCCTGTCGATAAAGCGTTCTGCTTTACTATTCTAGGATTCTAACCTTGGCAGTGTAATAAGCCGAGTGCCACTAAAAATAAAGGTTAGAAATTATTGAACTGGTTCAAGTTGACACTTTGACAAGTGACCTAATGAATTTATAACGTGTACCGAACCAACGCTACGATAGAGCTTATTACTTCTTCCGTCTTACCAACCCAAAGGTATATTTGTGTGCAGCAATTTTTATATAAAAAGGTGTGACAAAGATGAGGCTTACGAGCAACCCGATGGTATATATCTACCCGCAACACCAAAGGATTGCAAATATGACCGTGACGTGTGGCTCCGGGAAGAAGGGCTATGGATTAGCCTGAAACATGTCAGTTAAACTCGTTTTAAGACGTGAGTGATCCGTATATTTTCACTATGATTGCAAATATGTTTTCAACCTAGAGTGCCAAGATAGAAAACCTCATAATTTAGTATTATGTTCGGATCCGCATGGTACCTAGTCAAAATAGTAATCAAATTACTTATATTGAATTGTGAATGAATTGGTTCGACAAATATTGAATGAGATATTATTCGATCCATAATATAGCACGATTCTTCTAATTTAATTGATACTCTCTCTATCTTACTTCCCTGGTTAGAAAGAGACATTGAAATAAATCACTTCGCAACTGCAATAGCCGTACCTATCAGTACTCGAGATAATGTAACTTTTATTCACTGCCTAATAGATTAAATCTTAATGGCATCTTTATTACTTGATGGTAACTGCTAGGACTAAGATCAACACTCGGACGTTTACCTTATTATAAAAAAATATTATTATATCACGAAAAGTAAACATATACAAGTAAAGATAATCAAGCAACACGTGCTAGCATTATCACGTACAGTTTACCCTAATATATAAAGCACCTATAAAGTGAGGCAGGAAACGGTAAATCAATCAATACATTTCCCTCATTATATCGTTTGAAGGTCGAATTGTACAAAAATAAACGGTATCGATGACATCACCCCTTTTTATTATCATTTAGAAATCTAGAGCTTATGGAATGGGAAAACACAATTACGGTTTTACAACTTTTACTCGTGTTGACCTTGGCAAAGCGTAATTTTTAGGTTATAGAGTACAGTTGTTCATAGGAAATGTCCAAAAGAGTGGTAATATGGTTATCTAATTCTACTACACGTTAGTGATTTATATCACTTACCAATCACTTACATACTAGCGACCAACCCCGGCTTCGTATGGGTGCAATTTTGAAAGAAAAAGGGTCACTATTAACCACTTTTACCTTTAAACCTAAAATTGCTAAAAGAGGTCTTAAACGTAAATATAACGTTTTGTGTTCTCTGCCTACCCCCTTTGGGAATATAAGCGTGATTTTATGTATGTATGTGAAATAGTTCCACATAACGCCTGTCATTGCTGAAGTTGTAGCCACTACATTTTCCAGTCCGCCACGCGGTCTAGGTTAAGCCCAGAAACTAAATAATAAAACGAATAGAAATGCCACGCAAGCTAAAAACACGACTGCCCATATGACTAAACAGCCATGTACCGTATAGTCGTAGTACTTTGACCCCATATGATGACTGGAGTCTTAGCGGTTATAATTTTCAGACTTTACTTATTGTACATAGTTTGCGTGGGAATATCGGTATAATAAGTAGCCTACGTGTTTTTCTAAACTTTAATTATGAGAGGGAGCCAAACGAACTAGCGGGTCATCTGATGGGCAATGGTCACCACCGCCCATAACTATCAACTGCTCAGAGTCACTAATCTGTTGCCAGCGTTTAAAGGAATTATAAACCCTTTTCTTGAAAGCCCCGATGTTATAGTTGTCTGGAAACACTGCTTTACTCCAAAAAATAGTCCTATCCAAATCTGCCCAGCGGCTGTTGCGTGAAGGATTAATAAACACACAGAAACATGCACGCACAGACTCACAATCCTTCATATTTATAATATTACTAAGATTATGTATACATTAAGTGTCAATATAAGTAAAAAAAACTAAGTATTTAATAGGAACCATCATTTGGCCTAAAAGCCAGAATTGTTTTTCATAGCTCTTACACCGTGATATTAAACAAAATTTAGTGAACTAATTTACGTTAGCCTGCTCGTAAAAGTCAGATTAATGTTAGAGCAGTGTTATATGGATAAACAAGAATTCTGTATTATTATAAATTATAAACATCCATCTTATAATACTGTGACGTTACATCACAACCTGCCACATCTTTTCGTGATACTTTGGTCAACTGGATTTCACTGTGAGGATTTCAAATACCGTATAACCCGCTGACAACAACGCCCAGTCATTCAAGTGCCGCAAATATACGTTTTTAAAGGATGATTACATATTATTCGGGTAATACACAGCATAAGAAACAAAACTTGTCACTCCTGTGGACATAAAATTAGCGACTCCGAGTCAGCAAACATATGATTTATTTATGTGGGCCGAAAGTTGGCCAGGACATGCCGATGTAGACTTGACTAAAAATATAAGGCCCTACCGAGTTTTTGGCGCTAATCGATTTTAGGTATTCTATGCACTCGTGTTACCTATGCTATGGCGCGTGAGAGCGGCTAGAATCAAAGCCGTGCGTGCGTAAGCGTAACCGACGCATGTTCCCCGTCCGATGGCCGAAGAAGACCGCAACTAACTATAGGACAAGGGGGAAGCACAATGGCTCAAGATAGGTTGGTTAGCCTGCGCGTGTATTTAGGTATTTTCATCATATAACTAAAACAAATACATATTTTAAAAATGTAGTAACACTAGGCCTTAAAAAAGATCTTGTTTTAAAAAGTCATGTACCTGCCGTGTAGTATTTAAGTCGTACTAAGGACTTATTTTATTTTTTAGAGACGACTTTGAATTTTTTTTCTATCGAGCAAACTACAAGTAATCGTGTTTCGATAAACACTGACCAGAGTGAATCCTCAAATATCTTACACATGAATTTCAGACCTAAAGCTTTGCTAGTAATGATACTAATGATACAGCATGCTCATCTCATGAGATTAAATGAAAAATACGCCAAAATCTCATTGCCATGCCCACAGGAAAGACGCGAACAAAAAAATGTGTACTATCCATTTGCGGTACTTGCGTTACGTAAGAAAAAGACGCGAACAAAAAAATGTGTACTATCCATTTGCGGCAGTGTTGGGCATTAATCAATTAATTTTTTAATCATCTTAGTAATTGATTGAAAATTTAATTGCAATTAATCTGTTAATTGTCTCTTGCAATTAACATGAGTAAATTGAAATAAATTAATTGCAATATGCAACTAACAGATTAATTGCAATTAAATCAATTGCAATTAAATTAATTGCAATTAAATTTTCAATCAATTACTAAGATGATTAAAAAATTAACTGATTAATACCCAACACTGGTAGGGGAGGGTGAGGGTGCGGGGGTACGGGTGCGAGGATTTCAAATGGGGGATGAAAATTTCATTGATTTTGCCGTAGGATGCACCGTTTTCAAGATATTTGACAAAAACACATTTTATAGTTACACAAACATAAACATCATCATCATCATATCAGCCGAAAGACGTTCACTGCTGTACATAAGCCTCACCTAATAACTTCCACAAAGAACGATTTTGCGCGGCCTGGAACCAACGGCTTCCTGCTGACTTTACGAGATCCTCAGTCAACCTTGTGGGAGTCCTGCCCTGTGCCACCCCACCCCTCCATCTTATATTATTTCTATTTACATCATTTTTCAAATTTAATTGCAAGGTACAATTAAAAATAACAATTGATTAGTTGTTAATTGCGAAATAACAATTAACAATTAATTAATTGTTAATTTTAAAGTCACAATTAACAATTAATTAATTGTTAATTGAAACGTCACAATTAACAATTAATCAATTGTTATTTCGCAATTAACAACTAATCAATTGTTATTTTTAATTGTACCTTGCAATTAAATTTTGCCCAACACTGATTTGCGGTACTTGCGTTACGTAAGAAAAAGACGCGAACAAAAAATTGTGTACTATCCATTTGCGGTACTTGCGTTACGTAAGAAAAAGACGCGAACAAAAAAATGTGTACTATCCATTTGCGGTACTTGCGTTACGTAAGAAAAAGACGCGAACAAAAAAATGTGTACTATCCATTTGTGGTACTTGCGTTACGTAAGAAACTTTAGCGGTCGTCCGACTTCGAAAAATTTGCTCGCGAGTTATTGGAAATTTAGCTAGCATTGCTGGAGATCTCGGGGCCGAGTCTTTTTTCGCCCAGAGACTGAGTATCTCCATGCAGCTAGGGAATGCTAGGCACGCTGCCTCGGGTAGGTTTTCACAATCAAAATAGTGCAGTAGTACCGTACATAAAGTTTAAAGTGCTAGCAATTCCTTTATTGTAATAGGGTAGTTCAGTGTTCCGCAAACTTTTTGTGTTCAAGGTACACCTAGCAAAACGAAATTTTTTGGAGGTACACCATAAATGAAAAATCATCTGAATCAGCGTGATTTACATCTTTGAGTATTTTTCTTCTGTGTTTCTATTTAGGTCTGTCTGTCTATTTAGGTTTATGAGATATTATTTGTCCGAGGCACACGAACTAATGACCACGGTACACCAGTGTGTCGTGGCACACCCTTTGCGGAACACTGGGATAGTTAACGCCATTGACTAATAATTCCACTTAATTTTAGTCCTAAAAATATATTTAAACTAACTGTAAAATGTGATTCTTAATTGCATTGAAATAAATCATCATCGTCACTTCAGCCGTAAGCCGTCCATTGCTGGACATAGGCCTCCCCAACCCAAACGCCCAACCCAAACACTATGGTTTTAAGCGGCTTGCATCCGCCTGGTTCAAGGGCCTTTACCAAATCGCCCGTCCACCTCGTAGATGGACGCCCCCCCCACGCTGCGGTTGCCAGCGCAGTGTTTGTTTGCGTTTAAAATAAATAAATAATTTAGTTTTATTAAGTTGGCATAGACGACGTTGCAATTCAATATTGTTGTGGAATCCCCTTTTGACAGCTCATAATAAAAAACCGGCCAAGAGCGTGTCGTACACGCCTAAGATAGGGTTCCGTAGCAGGTACGAAAAAATCTTTGCATACTTTATTAATGTGGTTGTTTTGGTCCCAACTCCCACCGCGCGCAGAATTTCAACGTCGGCGGTACAGCGCCATCTATCGGCGAATCTGGTAACTAGTCTACTAGAACTAGTATGTATGTTGATGGTTTTTCAGATGTAATTCTTTATTATATGAACCGATTTCAATTTTACTTTTTTTATTTGAAGGAAGATACTATTAGCGTGAACTATGTACTTAAAGAAAAAAAAATGCTTGCAATGGCGGTTAAATTACAAACTTAATTTAGAAATATTTTTTTACAAAAACTTAAAAACTGCTCAACTGATTAAGTTGAAAATAATTTTCTTAGAAAGTTTTTATTAAGTTTAACTTACGTGATTTTTTTCATATTTTTTAGACTTGCTGTTCAAAAATTAGAGGGGGGACACATTATTTTGAACTTTCGGAGTGAATATCTTCGAAAATATTCACTTTATCAAAAAATAGTTTTAGCAAACCTCTATTTATTTTCAAATACCTATCCAATGATACCTCACAATATAGGGTTAGTCGAGAAAAAAAAATCACCCCCACTTCACGTCTATGGGAGGTACCTTAAAAAAAATTTTTTTTAGTTTTGTTTATATAATCACTTTGTCGGCGTGACTCATTTAAAATTCATGCCAAAATACAGCTTTCTAGTACTAACAGTCTCTGAGCATAGCCGCGGACAGACAGACAGACAGACAGACAGACAGACAGATGGACAGACATGGCGAAACTATAAGGGTTCCTAGTTGACTACGGAACCCTAAAAAACCGTTAATTGATTGATAGCGTCAAATACCTGTGTAGAATTTAAAATTCCCGTGCTGTGTTACATGTACATCCCTACACAGGACATCAATCGATTTAAAATAATGCTTAACATAAACAAATTAATTAATAAACAAAATACAGAATAATTTGTTTAAAACAAGAACAAAGCAAGCTGTTGTTCATGAAGCTTTAAAATGAAACTTCACGGAATTTAGCTGCTTTCTTCGAGATTAGGTAAGGTTAGTTCGAGGCATTTAAAGTTATATCCCTACTGTAACTTCGTCTGCGGCCCGCAACAGTTTCCAATCTCTTACAATAAAAACCGGCCAAGAGCGTGTCGGACCCGCCCAAGATAAGGTTCCGTAGCCATAACGAAAAAATAAAGTAATATTTTTCTAAGGATTTCGTATGTGTACGGAATCTTCAAAGTTAGGTATCGTCAATACTTTGAAAAAAGCTCGTATCTCAAAATCGTTAATCTGGCAAAGAGAACTTTATTACGCGCGTATCAAGGTTCAGTTTTGTTTACATGCTGATTTGAGATACGAGTTTTTAAATTAGTGACGGTATGTTTAATACCTTAGGCTACTATTTACTCTTAAACTACAAATAATTCCCAAGCAATCTTAGCCGCTATAATTTTTCTTGTAAATTTAATATATTTACTACCATTTTGAATTTTTTTTAATTTTTCCACCCAACAGTTTAGATTTTAGAGGGGGGGGGGGGGACGGTCGATTTTAATGAAAATTTTCACTTTAAAGTTGAATATTTCGCTAACAAATCACTGAATACAAAAATCATGTAAGCAACCCCTCAATGGTTTTAAAAGACCTATCCAACGATACCCCACACTATAGGGTTAGTCGAGAAAAAAAAAATCACCCCCACTTTACGTCTATGGGAGGTAACCTAAAAAAAATTTTTTTAGTTTTTTTTATTTAACCACTTTGTCGGCTTGACTAATATATATATTCATGCCAAATTGCAGTTTTCTAGTACTAACAGTCTCTGAGCTTAGCCGCGGACAAACAGACAGACGGACAGACATGGCGAAACTATAAGGGTTCCTAGTTGACTACGGAACCCTAAAAACCAGGAAATCAGGAATATTGCGGCTTTTTGAATCGACTCAGTATTTCTAGAGGTTACTTTCTACATACAAACAAGAAAATAAAGATACTCCCTTTATTATACCTAATATCAAGTAAAAGCAAGTCGCTCCTTTTAGAACGACACTGACACAAATACAATTATTGTCATTTGAAAACTAAACCTGTTTTTCTTTTTATAAAAAGTTTATTTCTGAAATTACAATAATTCCAACTGTGTCAGTATCGTTCTAAAGGAGCGAAGTATAGATTGTCATTTCAAGAATAATTAAGTCTCCGAATCTAGGCAATCTTTAATGACTAATAATGACAAACTCAAATACACGAAACGCACTTCGCCACACAAAACTGCGAAGTCTATTTAAATATTTCCCATCTATATTAAATGCCATATGTTTCCGTAGATTTAACTATAACGCGTTATTCTTGAAACAAATCAAAACAACAAAAAAAGAAAAAAAGGGATGCACACACACTTCCGTATTTGTTTTAACAAGTTTCTCTTCCTCTTCATTTTCCCTAGCGTAAAGTTTATACTTCATAAAATTGGATAGAATTTATTTTATAGAGTAGTTAACTTTATTTCCCCGTCGGATGTAATCTAAAATTTTCTGAATACAGTTTCTCACTCAACTCACCTCTGGCATTCTTTACAAAATTGAAACTATGCACCAAGAATGTTAAAGCCTCAACGTGTTCCCGGTTCGAAGGAACTTGGCTAGTTCGCGAGTTTCATGAATAGAAGAATGTAGTTATTTACAAGCTCACCTGTATTTATGTAAACAAAAGGGTCTTGATTACAATGAAAACTTGCCGTAGTCTTTGTCTGAGCTGGGTTATTATTATATACCTACGCTGTGTCTATTATTTATTTATTTTATTTAATCTGGAGTATTTCAGCACCGAATGTTTCATTGATTCAATGAATGTTTACACACATTTGTCGATACTCAAAGTATACCATGTCAAAGACGTAACTGCAGGGGTGTTTAGTGAAATTTAACTCAATGACCCGCTGAAATATCCTGGATTAATATTATTATAGTTGTTGCAGAAACGGAATAAATGATAGATACCTAGTCGATATTTCAATGTTTAAATGCCATGCCAGCAAAACTCAAAAGTCATATTACCTAGTCAAATAACAAATCATGCATCTAAAAGCACGTGTATCTATTTTAAAAGTACGTACTCTGTTATTGTTTCACTATTCAATGAGGATTTTCTTTGTCAGCTTATGCTTGTTATGATATAAGTATAATTATAATATAAACTAATCCCCGACCCTTCTAAATAATTGGCTATTGCGACATTGTTATTGTTATCATTCTATTTTCGACAAAAAGGAAAAAAGCGCGCCCAACATTTCCAGAGGTCGTTTTACGGGCCCGCCGTTAGTACTGTTATTGTTACTACATAGTTTTTTTTAAATTAGCCTGCTATCGTGTTCTAATCGTGGGCAAAAGTTGCTCCTTCTGATGTCCATAATTGTCGGACTAGACTATACTTAATTTTTTTTAGTATTAGAAAAAGGGTATCCTGACGAGTCATTTTATTGAAAAAACGCTTTTAAAAAAATAGTAACTGTTACTTATGAAACCAAAAATTATATTATGAAACCAAAAAAGTATAGATTAGCATAATATGTCCTTGGTAATTATTATTATTTGATGGGACTTAAGTGTTTTTTTCAATAAATAAACTCGTCAACATCGCTTACCTTCTTTCTAATGCTAAAAAAATCAAGTATAGATCATTCCATATCTCACCATCTATTTGTTAGTCTGCCTTATCGTTGCTAGCTTAAATAACTCTGAATTCGCAATATGAAGCAGTTAAAAATTCTTTTATCAAAAACATACACACGTATCTACGAAATCTACGTTTAGACTGTCATTATGTCTTTATCATAACAATTCGAGTCCACCTTGACATGGTGGCGACTGCCGACGACTTCTAACGATCAGTGACAATTTATTAAAACAGTTCGACTAAGCACAGGTTAATTTTAGGGTTCCGTACCTCAAAAGGAAAAAACGGAACCCTTATAGGATCACTTTGTTGTCCGTCCGTCCGTCCGTTCGTCTGTCTGTCAAGACCCTTTTTCTCAGGAACGCGTGGAGGTATCAAGCTGAAATTTATATCAAATACTCAAGTCTACTGTCCCTTGGAGCTGTGAAAAAATCAAACTTCTAAGCCAACGCAATCAAAAGATACAGCCGTTTATGACGCAAATTTCCGCATATTTTCGAAACTGGCAAGGGAATCAAAACCTAAAGGGTACTTCCCGTGAACTCAGAATCTTGAAATTTGGTACGAAGCAAGGTCTTATAGCACAGATAAAGGAAAAATTGCGAAAGCATAAATTTTTTTGTCTGTCTGTATAGATCAGTAAACAACGCACATTTTCGACACTCGCAAGGGAGTCAAAACCTACAGGGTACTTCCCGTGAACTCAGAACCTTGAAATTTGGTACGAAGCAAGGTCTTATAGCACAGATAAAGGAAAAATTGCGAAAAGCATAATTTTTTTTGTCTGTCTGTCTATATCAGTAACCAATCTACAATGATCACACACTGCGCACATTTTGCTTAGGAGCAGGGGTCTGCTAAGACTGGATGTTCATAGATACATATAAATTTGTACGGAACCCTCAGTGCGCGAGTCCGACTCGCACTTGGCCGGTTTTTTTATAATGAGTGCACTTCAGTTCATTATCAATATATTGTTAGGACTTTACTAGTAGGTAATGTAGGTATAATTTTATTTAAGTTCGCAGCTTCGAACGACTTGTACTAACATCGTAGCACTAGAAAAACTGCGTATTTATCATATTTTAGAAGCAGCTCTTTAGTTACAATGGTAATATCCATAATAGTGAAATAATAATATATCTTTTCAACTTTCGACCCCAAAATTGTTGAACATATTTACATATTTTAGGTTTAAAGTCATAAGGAGAGACGTTACAGCTAATGTACATAATGCAGGGTTTAGGCTGTGTGTTGTTTGGGCCAGTTAGAATCCACTGCTAAACATAAGCCTCCCTCATTGATACCCAATCATTACGGTTGGCAGCGGCTTGCATCCACCTTGAGCCTGCGGCTTTTGCCGAATCATTCGTCCATCTCGTTGGTGAGCGTCCCACGCTTCGCTTGCTAGTCCGTGGTCTCCATTCAAGAGCTTTTCGGCCCCAACGACCATCTGTCCTATCAATATTATTTAAAAAAATCCTAACTAGCCGTAGTAGCCGTTCGTTTGCGATTTTAATGTACTGGCCTAAGATGTAACCTTTTTAAAATAATCATATTGCAAATTGATATCTAATCACATGATGTTGTTTTCGCTGATAAGCAAATAAAAATGTTTTAGTTCACAGTACTATAGTAAGTACTCATTTACATAAAGCGGATATTCGTCGGTCGTCGAAAAAATTCTATTCAGAGCTGCACAGTAAATCAACATGAATTGAGCATGGAATTCTGTATTGTGTAGATTTGCCAGGTGTACTGAAAAAACCGTACCTAACACCTATGAAACGTAAACCTTACCAACGGATATTATTTAAAAATGTAGGTATGACTTTTGACATCGTTTTTTAAATTGATTGGATGTCGGTTTCTTTTTAAATCTTTCTTGAGAAATATAGTTTTCTCAAACATGCTATGTAATGTTTACGTTGTGTTCGTTAAAACAGGCTTCAAAATACACCGTTGCAGGCCTAGGCCGGCAATGCGATCGTTTATTGTTTCATGTCACACAGCACCATGATGTTTATAGGTCTATGGCATCATAGCATTCAGCCATTTAAAAAAAAAACTATAAGCAATATTTTGCGTTTTGGTTCATTATGACATTCTGCCACTACGCTTATTTAAGGTAAGGTAAGATGGTGATGGTTGGTGATCTGCCTAGAGAAATATTTCACCATCAACATCATCATCACCATCATCACCATTATTATCATCATCATCATCATCGTCATCATCAACATCATCACCATCATCATCATCATCACCATCATTATCATCATTCATCACCATCATCATCATCATCATCAATCACCATCATCATCATCATCATCATCATCATCACCATCATCATCATCATTCATCACCATCATCATCATCATCACCATCATCATCATCATCATCAATATCATCATCATCACCATCATCACCGCCATCATCATCATCATTCATTCATCACCATCATCATCATCATCACCATCATCATCATCATTATCACCATCATCACCATCACCATCATCATCATTCATCACCATCACCATCATCATCATTCATCACCATCATCATCATCATCAATCACCATCATAATCATCATCATCATCACCATCATCATCATCACCATCATCATCATTCATCACCATCATCATCAACATCATCATCATCATCACCATCATCATCATCACTATCACCATCATCATCATTCATCACCATCATCATCATCATCACCATCTTCATCATTATCATTCATCACCATCATCACCATCATCATCATCATCATCATTATCACCATCATCATCATTCATCACCATCATCATCATCATCATCATCATCATCAATCACCATCATCATCATCACCATCATCATCATCATCATCATCATCATTCATCACCATCATCATCATCATCATCATCATCATCATCATCATCATCATCATCATCACCATCATCATCATCATCATCACCATCATCATCATCATTATCACCATCATCATCATCACCATCATCATCATCACCATCATCACCATCATCACCATCATCACCATCATCATCATTCATCATCATCACCATCATCATCATCAATCACCATCTTCATCATCATCATTCATCACCATCATCATCATCACCATCACCACCATCATAATCGTCATCATCATCATCACCATCACCACCATCATCATCATCATCATCATCACCATCACCATCACCATCATGATGATGACGACGATGATGATGATGATGATGATGATGATGATGATGATGATGATGATGATGGTGATGGTGCATGTTTGAGAAAAGCACTATACAAGCCTCGGCCGGAACAGGGGTTGCCGGCCTCGTATCATGCCAACTTAGATACTCGGCCGGCAACCCCTTAAGTCCCGGCCTCTGCAGTAATGTACTATTGCATTTAAGTACATATTTGGGCCATCCAAATTGTTTATAGTTTAAGTTTATAGTAAAGTTTAGGTTATGATGCGGCGGTCCTTCATCAATATCACATGTCTCTGTGATAAGTGAGCCGTATTACGAGCGCACACCGTCGTCGCTACATTGCCGATTTACATTCAGTAGCTGACGAAGCGTGTGTTTAGAGTTCCTTTACCAAAGACCAGATCCGCTTTCGCAAAGAGATTCCCTGCCTACATGCACTTGCGTCGTTATAACTCTGTATGTAAGGTGCACAGTATCCAGAGCTTCACAACGGGTAGACTCGTGTTGGTTGTGAGAAAGTGGCTGGAGACTTTGTCATATAATGATACGAAGGTTTTTGTTAGCAACGGCCCTAATTCCAGACATGAACACACACACACACACACACGCGTGCACACACACGTGCTGTAATTTAGTTATTTTTTATTTTTAGCTTCATTATTCTTTTACATTTTTATTTTTTTTATATTTTTATATTTTTCTTAACATCCACCTGTCCTCTGGTAAGCTTTGTAGGTAAACTATATGTATAGTGCACTCCTAGGCCCCAAGATATAGGCTCTGCCTAGTTTGGGGTCTGCCAGATATTTATATTGCTGATGTATGTTTTTGGAAATATTTTTTTTATTACATGATAAAACGTGTAGCTCTATTAATTGATTTTAAATCACCGATCAACTTGTATCATGTTTGAGCAGATAAAAGTGGTCAATTTTAAATCAATAGTTACATTGAGATAAGTTACAAGTGCGTTGGTTGCGGATAGCGCAAGACCGATCTGTTTGGCGAGCCTTAGGGGAGGCCTATGTTCAGCAGAGGACGTCTTTCGGTTGATGATGATGATGATGAAGTTACAAGTCAACAAAATCAGATGTTTTCAAATAAATATAGAACATTGGCCCGCGTGGAAACTACGGCCCAAGCCCTCTCATTCTGAGAAGAGTCCTGTGCCCTACAGTGGGACGTATATACCTATAAGCTGGGATGGTGATGGTTATGACAGACATTGGATGGGTTCCTTCACATTTTGCAATGTTTGGTAATGCCGTAGGAACTGGTGATCTGCATCCCGTTTTACCTATACTTAACTCAAACTGCAAATAAATCACTTTGACTTTGACTTTGACCGGTAGTATTTTTCAATAGTACGTTATTAATGGGTCCCACTGAAAAACAGCGTTATGCTGAGTAGGGCCCAATTTATACTATATATTATCTTTTCCTGCCAAATGTAATGTTTTTATTCCTGTGTATCAAATATGATTGAATAAATATCTCTCTCTCTCTCTCTCTCTCTCTCTCTCTCTCTCTGTCATACATACGCAAAAACCTGTAACAGAGAACCCAGGCAATTGGTTTTAGTTCATGATCATATTCGTCGATTTTGTTAGCGCAAAAGATACGGTGGCCGAAAAACATCGCGGCCTTACAGAATGCATCCACAGAATTTTACGACTATCAAGCTAAGACTGCGAATTTCCATGGCTCACACTGGCAACACAGCCCGTGACGTAATAAATGTTATAATTAATTCAGGAATTCGTACGTGTAACGTGAGGGCTATTCAGGCGCTCGTAAGGCGGCGATATGAATTTTACGCCCTTTGATGCATAATAAAAGCAATCTCTTTGCGATGTCATCAATGCGGGTGTCGCGTTATATTAGACTCGCATTTGCCGTATTTTATATGTTTTATGACATAATTCAATGTTTAAGCGTCTAAAATGATGTTTTACGTTTTATCAAAGGGTGCAATTGATGTCCATTGGAAGTGATAATGATAACTTTTTGTATTAAAAAGTGTTTACCGTGTGGATGACCGAAATTAAGAGTTACACTCTTATTGGTGGAGTCTCTTCCACACGTCCCTCTTATGGGCCATCTCTTTGATCTCCTGATAAGATACGACACCGGCTTTTTCCCTTGTTTGATCCATGTAGCTGCGCCTTTGGACGACCTCTTCCCGTCTTCCCTACGATCTTTCTTATTAAAATGGTCTTGAAGAGGCTGTCGTGTCGTATCAAAAATTTAATCATTTTACCGCGTCTAGTATCTATAGTATTCAAGATTTCCTCATAGGTCTCGTTTTTGGGTCATACACACCAAAAGAAACAAAAGTCGTCTCTCGTGTGGACATAAAATTAGCGACTCCGAGTCAGCAAACTTAAGATTTATTTGAATGGGCCGAAAGTTGGCCAGGCGTCCCGCACGCCGATGTAGACTTAACTAAAAAATATTGGCTAATGGGCCCTTAACTTTTGCAAAGTCCACAGGAGAGACGCGAACAAAAAAATGTGTATGACCCTTTTAGATTTTAATTAAAAATGAGGCCATCTAAAAAGCTCTGTGCTTAATTGTTTTGAATATCAGTGTCAAAACAATCAATCGAAAACTCCAGTTTTTGCAATCAACGGCAAAGCATATAAACCTAAATTTTAAATAATTTATTGAATCAGACTTTACTTTGCGGAGGTCCATGTTAATGATCTGAAATAATTACTTTGCTCAACGCGACCTTACGATAGCTACGTTTATGTAAAAAAATGCGTGTTCATGTATTTCCTTCACCTTCTACACTGTATGAACAAACACAAATCACACAAACCCAACTATCACCACCACCAAACTACTCTGACGCGTTTCGAACTCAACCAGAGCTCATCTTCAGAGTACCGCAACTACTCACTGTGCTACCAAATGTTAGACTAACAAACCAAAACAAATATTTTAATTTGTCATTGTAACTTCTCAAATACCCACTTTTATTACATGAAGTTAGTAATTGTTACAGTTCACCTAAATATTAGGTGAATATCCAGGTTATGTTAAGAGCTCTTACCAACTTTCTTCTCTTGCATCTTATTTAACAAATTGGAAAGGGCCCGAATGTTCATTCAGTCTGTCCTCAAAAGAAAGAAACAGACGTTTTGGACCGCATTCGGTCCGATTTCATCGCGAGCTTTATTCCACTAAGCTACCGAACCTTTTGTGATACCTAAAGCGGATCTGCTTACGGGTATTTTACTATTTACTTTTAAGAAGATAACGTATACATACTGTCAACATACGAAGATAAGCTGCAAGAAACATCACAACGAAGGAAAATTCTTAAAGGTTTCTTCTTGCTAATAATATTTATCCTTATTTGTTAATGTGTAGTGCGTACGTGGGTAATATCTGGACGTCATCATTATCGTCACTCTTACAAGTCCAACGCTAAACCTTTCCCATGGTATGCCACTTAGCTCGATCTTCAGCTCTCCTCCAGCACATTAGCCGCAGCTTTACAAATAT
Source organism: Archips xylosteana (assembly GCA_947563465.1). Taxonomy (NCBI): domain Eukaryota; kingdom Metazoa; phylum Arthropoda; class Insecta; order Lepidoptera; family Tortricidae; genus Archips; species Archips xylosteana. The sequence continues at coordinate 16,150,736 of OX387355.1, forward strand.
CATCACCCCACCTGGCTACAAAGCTCCCTACGCAACGTTTACTAATTCGCGGTTTCCACTCAAGAACCAGTCTGCTACAACAACCATCGATTCTGCGGCATATGTAACCTATCCACTGCCATTATAGCTTGCAAAAACGCTTAACGATGTCGGTATCCCTGATTTTCTGACTATACTATAACCTCGTTCCAGATTCGGTCCTAAGAAAAACTCCCACTCTGAAATCTCTGGACCTGCTGAAATTCTTTCACTAATAGAAAATTAAACTATATTTAATTATCACAATATGATACTTTTTGTTGGGAGACAATGCAAAATATTCGATGTACGTGGACGAAGTAATATAAGAAAGAAAGAAAAATATTTAGGTACTCGTGAAAAATAAGACGACATCATTTAAATATTCTGCATAGATAAGAAAACTGTTACGGAGAGGAGACTTAAGTACGAGTATAACGAAACATTATTTAAATTTTAAAATAGAGTTCATTCTATACACTTATTGTTTGTTATTCCTCCATAGTATTACATTCGCCAACAAATTAGTCTGACCATTTTTATAATTATACCTACCTACCTTGGCCATTCTGGATTCCTTCGTAGGTTCACAAATGACCAACGGAAAACAATGGCGAATGAAAAACATAAAATGTGTGTTTTTGGCTGGAAACTACATACATACATACGTTTATACTTTACTTACTCTTTAGACGACCGGATAACCTTAGTTGTTAGAGAACCTGACTACGAAGCTTAAGGTCCTGGGTTCGATTCCCGGTCGGGGCAGATATTTGTGTGAAAAATACGAATGTTTGTGCTCGAGTCTTGGATGTTTAATATGTATTTATCTAAATAATGTTTAATATGTGTTTATCCGTTGTCTAGTGCCCTATCCCATAGTACAAGCTTTGCTCAGTTTGGGACTAGATTAATTGGTGTGAGTGAATTGTCCCGTGATATTTATTTATTTAATATACATAATTATACAAGGTGAAATTATAAACATGATAATTACAAATTTGGTGTTTCTAGCTCAATTAATGCTGAACAATAGAATGCATTAACACAATTAGTTTTATTTTATTAGGTATGTAGTTTTATTTATGAGGTAAATCAGACTAATTTAAACAATTGAGTTAATGCATCATGTTGTCCAGTATTAACTTTGCTAGAATCACTAATTTTGTATAACGTTTAAAATTTCACCTTGTAGTTATAATTTAACGTATTGCTTAACATCCCACCGTACACGATAAATGCAATAAGTCAGGAAACTTGCATGCATTTACAAGATAACTCAACTACTTGTAACTAAACCCTCGATCCGCATTGCTCTGCTTGGGAGCTTCATGATAATTTTATTCATAGAAAAGCAAACCTTCAATTTCGTAATTAAGAAAATAATGACCGTCTGTATCAGTAATTACCAAGTATAAGTGTTCTCAAAAGTTATGAAAGTAATTAAAAACAATTCGTACCATATTTCCGTAGAAAAACAAAACAGAAACGTTTTCAAATTAGCGTAGATACATTTTACTTTGCAAATAGAGAACAAACATCTAATTTGACAGTTGAAGAATGAGGAGCACATGTATCGCGTACCAGCACCACTATCATCAACCTTTTGTTGTTTTGAGATTTACTGTGACAATTTTAAATCGACTGCGCGTGTGTGCTCGACCAATTCATCTGTCACCGATCGCCGACTTTCAGCTCAAATATTTACTATTATAATATAAAGTTAGCAATAACCTACCTTAAGAAAATCCGTGTGAGTCAATCACGCACTAGAAAAACACGCAAGTCACTGAGTCAAGACACTTTTGGAAAGTTTTTCTATTAAAGTTTTGACTGTAGAATCACATGTTCGCGGTACTGATGCAGGGCGGGCGGACGGGCGCCCTGCGCTCCGGTTGGCGTTCGACTGAGCGTACAGACACAACTCATTTCTGTAAACTCGCCCATTAACATTCTTACCTGCCAGTGCTACGGGTATGCCACGCGCGTTTTCCTAGCGCACGTGATTTCGTGAAAATAACCATTTTCTTTTGATGGTAATGTGATAAATAGAAATTAAACTAGTTTGAATGGATCACGCCTATTAAGAATGCGAATACTGAATGTGTGGCAAATTGTAATTATAACGCTAACTTTGGTGCTATACGAGGCAAACGAACCGTGGGGATCCTGGCAGAATGCAATGACTGGAAGCTTTTAGTTAAGGATAATGAAAATATAAAGTAAATAGTAATTTTGGCCGACTATAATGTAGCTATGTTCTTAAAGAGCCAGATACAAAGTGACAAGACAACTAACGATGACAGGTTTCGTTGTTTTTGCGTGATCACGAGGAAGCTAAGGGTGCATTTTAGTTGAGTCAGTCAGGAGAAAAAACGTGCATAATCGATTATCAAAATTAAAATATTATAAAAGGGAAACGCGGGGAAATGTGAAGCGGATCTCAGCGAATGTGATTTAGCGATTGCATTTCCACTGCGGTCCGACTCTATCGAAGTGTACCCTTATTTGCTAATTCATAGATGGTCACATAGATATTCAGTTTACAAAGGCTAGTTGACGTCACAAGAACTGCCAGCTTCCTCGGACAAAGAATTAGCTTTGCTATTCATAAAGGAAACGCTGCCGGTATCTTCGGAACCATGCCTAAGGGGACTTCTTTTCAGTCTCGTACTTGTAATATGTTTTAGTACTTGTTTTATTATGTGCTCTAATTAGAAAACAATTGTGTAAAAATGTTCTTGTTGTTGTTCTTTGTCCACAAATACTTATTTGTCTTTAGTAAAAGTTCTACGAATTTTCGTCTTGTAACGACTCCTTTGAATAACGTGATAAGATCTTATTTATCCTCCTCCTTCTTAAGTTTCAAAAATAGTCACAAAATAGCCAGAAAAACTTGATAATTAATACGTTTAAATTTATAAATTTATAAATTTTATTTTACACACTATAAAAAAAAGTATAGCATGTATTACGAATGTGGTCTATGATTTATATACAAAAAAAAGTGTATTTATTTTTAGACAACCTTAGCGACTTTAGATTTATATGTTTGAGTGGAAATATAGTTTTGTCACGACATTTCGTAGAAGATTGGGCGGTAACCTAAGTGCTAAGTAATCACGACCGTTTATTCATTTCGATAATATGTATACATGTTTTTTGATTGATATGTGGCTGGCAAGCTTTAATACTTCTAACTAGCTGTTATTATGATGTGAGATTTGAACTGTTATGATGTGAATTTCAATATCAGATGGAAGAAAATCGCCTGTATAATTCCCGTTCCCATGGGAATTCTGGGAAAATATATATTCTATGTCACTCGCGGAACTAAGACGAATCTAATGACACCTCACACTTCAAAATTCAATGCGCCGTTTAGGCTGCAGGGCGTGCCAAAGAATGGTACATACATAAATACATACGCTCGAATAAGCGTTCGAAGGAGGCTTCGACAGTCGGGTGAAAAAGCTCGATGTTTTCGTGTAAAACTGGATACAAAATTATATATAAAATATTATAATTAGGTCAGTAAAATTAACGTAAATTTGTAGGTATGTCTTGTGTAAGCTGTACCTAAACAGTAAATAAATATAATAAGTATCACAAACTGAATCCAGAATATTCCATCTAATGGGCAAGTTCAAATGAACACTCCAACAAAAAAAAAGTTAAACTTATCCAACTAGAGATCCATTTTGTAGTGGCATAAATTTTTTATGCATAATTCAACATTTCACATACTTAACCCTTCTTTTCTCAGAAACCATTAATTATTCAGGAATTTTGAAATGGATATCCTATGTACGCCTCTATAGGTTAGGTTAAATTTATTTTATAACAATTCTGAATAATTAATGGGATCTGAGAAAAAAGAGTTAAAAGTGAATAAATAATAATAATATACAATCAAACATAGTATAGGTTGTATTTTAGCTAGGTAGTTTATCTAAGTGAGGATGACACACTAACGAATATAGCGTGACTCTGTAAACTACCTAATGCTAATAAAAATATAAATTATAGAAAATATTACAATCTACGTAAGTACCTACGTTGAAAACCATTTTAGAAAACAAAAAGAGTTTTTAGACTACGAGTACGCTACTTTTAGAACGTATTATAAATATAAGTCATACGTCCACATTTGCACTCATAATATAGAAGTTTATAGTATAATGTTTGAACAAACTCTACAAGCTAATGGATTTTATTTATAATCAAATTAGTAAGAATACCTACTTACCATTCGGTACCGTAACAACTAATTATTGTCGAAATTAAAATACGAGTAGATTAGAAAGTATAAAATTTCAGGTTTAAATAGGTGTACATACTTAATTTGGGTCGAATAATCGAAAATTTGATTTGGGCGGTAGTATTGTAGTATTTAATAGTATGCAGATTTATACCTCACCGAATAGTATTTCTACGCATGTGATTTGAAAAATCGATTCAGGGCATAATCGAATGCCGGCATGGCAAATGGAACTCCCAAAAGGCCGCATTAATGGCTTGATCACACCCTCATCAAACATGCCCCCAGAGTACACGAGAGAGTGTACTTGCAACCTATGTTTGCAGACTCGACGCCAGCGGGCAGCGGAGTAGCAAGCGTGTTCTTTGTTCATTGCGAGACCGAGACGCTCGCCGCACAGTGATTACGCAGCAAAACACGCAATGAACAGAGAAAATGCTCGCCATGCGGCTACCCGCTGGTAGCCAGTTCTCAGCAATAATAATTTACTTATTAATTCATTTATGGCATTTACATGCTCATGAAAGGTGTTGCAAAGTCTTAAGTCTAAAAATAATCATAAATACTTGTCGCTCGCTAGGTAGGTACTTCGTCTGTGGGCCTCGGGAACTCTACCTACATGGTCCCAGAAAAAGAGTCACAGGAATAGAAGTCGCAGTAGCATTCACAATTTCCTTATATCAAACGGTCTATCAAGAAACGTTAAATAGGCGGTCAGAGCTTTAGTAGCAAGTAATAATAATAATAATAAATTTATCTCAACAAAACATCGTTAACATAAGGTCCTTAAACCACAGAATATATAATAGTACTAACGTACAGAATGGACACGGTCCACCCCGCACCGATTCGAGTTACCCCACCCCTCAAGGCGCAGATTGCCGGACCCCGCCGGAATCCAGAAGAGTGCGCGCACGATGTATGTAGGCGTACGCGTGTACAGAGTACAGACGTCGTCGTGCTTATGTAGATTCAAGAACGCGTATTTGTATGTACGTCGTGTCCACCGCGTGCCTTAAACACTAGAACTCCACTCCCTAAATAGCTTTAGGATAAGCAGTGTTCCTCCCCGTAATAGATTTCGATGTTAGTTACAAATCAGATTATAATGGCTGGTTTACACAGTGCGAGCTAGCGTACGAGTCAGCCTTCCGAGTAGCTGCACTGCAGTAACTCGCACTCAGGGGAGGCACACTTACATATATCATCACTTTTCATGCGACTACAGCGATCTCTGGTGTTTGCCGAAGAACTAAATTAGCCGCCATCTTGGTTGACTTGTCAAACTTGTCAGTTGTCATTCATCGGCCATGGCCATGGCGTACCAAATTGTACGGTCAAGGACTTTAATTGATAGGCCACTTGCCAATGTTCGTATTTTAGCCGTATAATGCAAATCGAGTTTAGCCGCTTATACTTCGTATATGCTGATTTGAATTAGACGGCTAAAATACGAATAGTGGCAATAAGCCTATCAATTAAAATCCTTGACTATACATTGCTATAGGTATGCGTATCTATAGCTGTACATCACTACCAACATATACATATAGATAGGTATACAGCTATAGAAACGTCACATTAGTTCTTGAGCAGCCGTAGGGCGGCAGCACCTTCCATACATGCATATTTGACCATAGAGTTGCCACTCTTGTTCATATAATATTACAATACTCTTTGCTCGCACTGTTTGGACGTAACTTACGAGTAACTCGACGTGCGGGTTGGTCAGTAGCTCGCATCCGAGTTACTTCAACATTTTTTGTTTTCACTCGCCTGCTCGCCCGGCAGCAACTCGTACATGACAGCGCTCGCATCGTTTGGACGTGTTCAGCAGTAGCTCGCCAGTGCCAGCCGGACAGACTGGCCTCGGTGACTCGACGCTGACCCGGCGAACTTTGTTCCGCCTTAGAGTACCCGCTCGCCGCTCTCTTGCCACTGGCCCTCGCGGCTCATGTACTTACATTGCGTCATCCTTTTTCGTGTATGCAGCCGGCGTTCATCGATTTATTAAGGGGTGAACCACCCTTAACATTTAGGGGTATGAAAAATAGATGTTGTTCGATTCTGAGACCTACCCGACATGCACACAAAATTTCATGAGAATCGGTCGAGCCGTTTCGGAGGAGTTTGGTAACAAACACCGCGACACGAGAATTTTATATATAAGATAGGTAATTAAAAACTAAAAGAGTGTGTATGCGCGCATATGTGTGTGTGTGTGTGTGTGTGCATGACAGAATTTTAGGTACTTTTAATTAATGTGCCATGGCTATTTGAGATACGTTTTGATCAAGTGGATATCGTTAAAAAATCTTCAGTATCCTTATAAGTTTTATTCAATAACCATTTAGTGACGGTTTTTTTACATACACTTTTTGTCATCGGATAGATCTTTTTGGATCGGATTTTATTATTTTTACTATAGATGAAAGACCCATTAAACAAAAGGAACCTTAAAGTGGGTAAATTTTATAGAAAGCGCCAAAAATACGAGACTATAGATAAGGATAAGATTCTGCTACATTCATGTCAGGCACTCTTGCTATTCAACGCCACTCTGACAGACACTTATGCTACTGTTCCCCCATTTGAGACTAATCTCTTTTGACTACTTGCAATAGATTTATTTTTGCCAGCAAGACAAGTGACCATAAGTTAATAAACCTAGCCAGTGCACTCTCTCGCGGCTTCTCTCGACAGGTGTTATCCAGCCATAAATATAATACATCTCGAATGGCAGGTGGCCGTCTTAGGTCGTGATTTGTTTTTCCATGGCTTACCTTTTCCTCATAAATAACTCTTAGAAAATAAAGAATACTTTTATTTGTTGAGAATCTATAGAAAAGGGTTGCCACAGTCCACAAGGAGGTTGATAGTGATAGTTTTTAAAACAACATTCTTCTTGCTCTATGTTTTGACTTAAACATCAATTTTTTGACATCTTGTGCTTATAAATACTGTGTTGATCAACTTATGCATAGTAATTTATTTGTTAATGTATTTTAATTTGTAATATTTAAATGCAATGAAAGCATTGGAAAACGGTACGTGTTTACTTATATATTTGAGATTAAATCGTGTCGTAAATTCATCAAATTTCGCTAAAAGCCGGGAAAAGAAAGTCGGTAATCATCCCGTGAACTATATACTCTGTACTATATTTACGTTTACCTGTAGACTACAGTGTAAACCCAGTAAGCAATCAACAAACGCCGCGCCAAATTTTAACTCATGCAATCGCGCGCTGTCCGTACCCATTCTTTACTTAACCAGGAGGGTTTTCTTCTCACGCTAAAGATTACAAGTTCCTAGCCAGCAACATACATCAACAGGTAGGCGATGTGTCGCCGCGGTACTTCTGGTTTCTATGCACTTCTATGAAGGCAACGTGGCGCTATTTGTGGAAGGTATTTCATTAAAATACATGGAAACCAGTGGTCGACACGTGGCCTGCTGCTGCTTCTTGTAGTCTGCTATGAACTTGTACTATAACCCTTGATGCTGATGGTTGACACGTAGTAGTTTTCAGGGCACACACATCTATCGTTGCTGACCAACTGCGTCAATACCGAACCCGCCTATAAGTAGGTATATGTTTTCTCACCCGATATGACCTGAAGTCACATTATTTTCTAACGCACTTATCAACAAGCACAATCATTCTTTCTAAATATCAAATGGTAAACGAGAGTAGAATGGTATGTTAAATCGCATGCATGTTCGACAATACGGCCACTGGTTTCAAAGTTAGAACGTACGGGTGCAATTGCACATGTCGATTCAGCGCGTTGTTTGTAGATTACATACTGTCTCAGACTTTTGCGGGTAGGTAGTACCTTAGTTCTGCGGGAAGTTGCACTAACTAAATTGAAGTCGGACACCTCAGGGATGCTCCTAGGGTTTCTTAATTTGTGTTTGCTGCAGAAACAGGTGGAAGGAAGTGGTTAGTCACTAATTGCCACCAACACTATAGTTCAGTTTATAAGGTGGATGTAGGGAATACTCTCTTAAGGATGACCAATGTTGTTCTACTAATGATATGTCTACAGTTTCCATCCATGCAACATTTGAATAGTTCCCTCGGGATCTCTAGGATCCATTTATCAGATCCTGACTTTGGTGACAATTGGACCTACGTACTTTTCCCTGTCCAACAAAAAAAAATTCAAATCGTTTAATAGATGATGGAGTTCTGAAGTAACAAATATTAAAAAAAAATACATCCGAATTGATATCATTTTTTTGAAGTAAGTTAATAAAATACACGGATATTTGACCTGAGTCACAGATATTCTATTTCTATGTAGATAGTTAAGTAGGGTAAAGGCACCAGTGGCCAGCCAGGATCCTGTAGTCAGCCTTTTGCGTCTTTAATTGCTCATAAATAGCAGTATTTTTCGAATTAACCAATCACGAGTGGTTGAAAAGATGCTTTGATTACTCATTCATCAGTGCATCACGTGATTGGTGCGGTAAGCGGGCAACGGGGAGAATTAAACTCGTTTAAAAAAGTGCTGTCAGTCGACGTTAGTGGTGCCATGTCCGCCATTTTTTCAACAGCAAATAGTGTTTGCGAAAAATGTAAGAAAAGTTATGTTATTACGTTAAAAGTGACTGTTTTTCTGCATGTGCGTGTTAATTATTAGTTTATCTATTAAATTTCATCAATATAGAACAAAATTATCGCTGATTTACGTAAAAATTTAGGGGGCTGGGTACTGGATACTATTTTTTATACTAGATCCAATGCTCAGCCTGCTGGGACTGACTTCTGGGTAAAACACATATTTCTCATATCTTAACAAGATTAGCCCATTAAAACAGTTAAATTTAAATATTCAAATTGAATTTAACGTTCCTTACACAATTTTGAGAAAAACCCAGTAGTCGGCCGTATTTCAAAATATTTTTTAATAAGGCTGACTACTAGGTTTTCGCGGCACGACTCGGCGCCAGTGTTCAGCCGTTCCTTGTTAGGTACGGTGGGCTGCAAAAGTGCATGGACATTTCGGGGGGGGGGGAGCGTGCGCACGTGCGGGTATGTTAATAACATCAAACGATCAAACACTGCTCACGCAATTATCGCCCCGAGATGTCCATGCACTTTTGCAGCCCATTGTACATATATTATATTCCGTTTATTTGAAGATTTGAATTAACGGTTATCACATAGGTATTTACTTTGTTAATTATCATATAATTATTGTTGATTTTGAGGTTGTTTTAAATACTAAGTGGCTAGGCTGAGTACTGGGTACACAGAGGCTGATTATTAGATTTTAGTGGCTGATTATTGGGGAAAAGTGCTATTTTGTGTTTAAAACTAAATATAAAATTAACAAAGAAGTTTTTGTTATTTCATTGTTTGTATTAAAACTAGAGTAAATAATGAACCAAACTGAGAAATACATTTTACTATCTGCTCTACCCTGTAGAAATAACAAAGGTTCAAACTTGAAATTTCCGTTAAAAGGTTGACTTCTGGTGCCTTTACCCTATGTACCGTAAAGTAAGGGTAGGTACTTTTGATTTGACCCAGACACAACGCAGGGTAACTTAGACTCATATGAAAATCACACATACGTATGTATGTAGAAGGGTCTAATAAAAAACGTGACGTTTTAGCTAAAACCAATCATATGGCAATGTTTCGTAATTTCAATGTAATAATGAAATTTCGACAGAGTCAATCCCAATTGCTAAAGTTACAAAGGTATTTTTCTCAAAGTTGCAATGAAATGTTAACCTGCTATGTAATGCATTTTCATTCAGAATTGCAGGCCTAGGCCGGGAAAGCGATCGTCTATTATTTCATTTCATGTGACAAAGCATCATGAGTTGACGTTTATAGGTCTATGGCATCATGGCATTCAGGCCTAAAAAAACGTAAGCAATAGTTGCTTTCTTTGCAATTTTAATTTCTTGAAGTTTTTTATTTATTTCATTGCATGTTTGAGAAAAGCTCTATACAAGCCTCGGCCGGAACAGGAGTTGCCGGCCTCGGGTACCACTCGGCCGTCAAATTACTCGCTCGGCAACCCCTTACTACCCGGCCTCTGTAGTTAGGGATGCAAGGTTGTTGAAATATCGATAAAAATATCGATAATTATATCGAGGTAATGAAATTATCGATAGTTGATAATATCGATGATTTTGGTCGATAATATCGATAATATCGAATTTTTCTAAATTTAAATAAAAAATATGCAGTTCACTGAATAAGTGCTTTATTATTATTACTAGCTTTTGCCCGCGGCTTCGCTCGCGTGTACCATGAGTATTCCAAAAAACCAAGATATCAAGCAAGCAAGCATACAGGCAAGCAAGCAAGCATGCAAGCAAGCATGCATGCACGCAAGCAAGCAAGCGTGCAAGTAAGCGAGCAAGCAAGCCCGACTAAACTTCAGGTAGATACGGTCCTTTACAGTATTTCTTTAGATACAATGTTTTTCACTATTCGAAAGCGGGCACTAAAATAACCAGGTTTGTTAATATATAAAACCTATTATTAATTTCCCCTGTCCTGCATTAGGTATAATTCAATGTTTTCTTACCTTCTACGGAAACTTGAGTAACTGGAAGCGCTGTGTACCTACTTAGCATTGATATTATACATATTATAGTATTTTGTTATGGTGTTGTGTGACCTAACCGTTAAGGAGTTATACCTTTCATCATCAGCTCATCTGAATAACCAGAAAGAATACAACTAAAGGTCTATACGTGCATATGATATTTAAAGAAACTTCCTATAACTCCTAACCGTTAAGGAGTTTAACCTTCCATCATCAGCTCACCCGGATAACCTGAAAGAATACAACTATCGGTCTATACGTACCTATGATATTTGAAAAGATATCCTCAACTCCTAACCGTTAAGGAGTTTTACCTTCCATCATCAGCTCATCTACATGAGATGATGTTTACCAGACGCAAACACTTAAATAGCTTGAGAAAATATATGAAAAACGTAATGCGTGACTACAAAATTTGAGGGTTGCCCTCGATTTCCCTAAGATCCCGTCATCAGATCCTGATTTGGTGACAATGGAACCATCTCAGGAGTATATTGTATTCATTCGAATAAAAAAATAATTTTTATAATCGGTCCACATTTGACCAAGAAATCGGCGAACATACCTACATAAAAAAATACATAAAGTGGAATGCATAATCTCCGCCTTTTTTTGAACTCGGTTAAAGAGCCCTTTGCAGCCTATTTACAGTGTGAACTTATGAATTTTGAAATTTTAGCTTTCTACAACATGTAAAACGCAAAATCCCGTTTTTTCCCGTTCCCGTAAGAATTTCGGGAAATGCTTTCTTAGTGCTCCCCTACACTCCCCAAGGAACCCACTTGCCAAATTTCGTCTTTCTACGACCAGTAAAACGAAAAATCCCGTTTTTTTCCGTTCCTGTGGGAATTTTGGAAAGTCCTCTCACAATGCTCCTCTAAACTCTCCAAGCAACCTACATGCCGAATTCAGCTTTCTACAACCAGTAAAACGAAAAATCCCGTTTTTTCCCGTTCCCGTGGGATTTTTGGAAAATCCTCTCTCAATGCTCCTCTACACTCCCTAAGCAACCTACATGCCGAATTTCAGCTTTCTATGACCAGTAAAACGAAAAATTCTGTTTTCCCGTTCCCGTGGAAATTTTGGAAAGTCCTCTCTCAATGCTCCTCTACTCTCCCCAAACAAACTACATGCCGAATTCCAGCTTTCTACGACCAGTAAAACGAAAAATCCAGTTTTTTCCCGTTCCCGTGGGAATTTTGGAAAGTCCTCTCTCAATGCACCGCTACACTCTCCAAGCAACCTACATGCCGAATTTCAGCTTTCTACGATCACCAAAACGAAAAATCCCGTTTTTTCCCGTTACCGTGGGAATTTTGAAAAGTCCTCTCTCAATGCTCCGCTACACTCCCCAAGCAACCTACATGCCGAATTTCAGCTTTCTACGACCAGTAAAACGAAAAATCCCGTGTTTTCCTTATCTCGTGGGAATTTCCGAAAATCCTTAAAACAGTTTTTTACTATTATAATTACCTACTTCTATGTCAAACTTGAAGAGTCTAGTAATTATAGTTCATAGGATCCCGTTGAACTGAATATATAAATCCCGTTTTTTCCTTATCCCGTGGGAATTTGGAAAAAATCCTGAAATTAATGTTTTAACTAATATAATACCTACTTGGGTATCAAATTTGAAGAGTCTATTTATTATAGTTACTGAGATAGGGTCACTCGGAATCGAATTTATAAATCCCGTTTTTTCCCGTTCCCGTGGGAATTCCCAAAAATCCTTCCTTAGTGGATGCCTACATTGTATAAGGTATCTATGTGCAAAATTTCAACTCTAGATCCAGTGGTTTGGGCTGTGCGTTGATATATCAACAGTCATTTAGTTTATTTAGACATTTCAACCCCATCCAGGGAGATGGTATTTTACGCCCGCCACGTCGGATTTTAAAACCGTTATTGTTTTCATAACCAGCGACCCGATAAACCATAGAAACAACACCCATGTTGATTTTCAGACTTTGTTACCCCTTTCCCCCCTTTTAGGGGTTGAATTCTCAAAAAACCTGAAACACGTGTTTACTCATTTACCATTAGGAGTACTTCTGTGAAGTTTCGAATAAAATAGTCGAACTAATCTTGTTTCCCCATACAAACTTTGGACCATCTTTTCACCCCCTTAGGGAGTGAATTTTGAAAAATCCTTTCTTAGTGCACCCCTAGACCTTATAAGGAACCTACATGCCAAGTTTGGAATTTCTAGGCCCAGTGGTTTGGGCTGTGCGTTGATATGTCAGTCAGTCAGTCAGTCAGTCAGTCAGTTTCTTCTTTTATATATATAGATATATCAGCAGCTTTTTCCATACTTTTTCATCGAATGAAACCTAGAAATTATAATAATAATAATATTATAAGAAAAGGCTAATGTTCAAAGCCCATACAGCCATATTTAAGGTCGTGAATTATCGATTTTTTTCTTAGGATATTATGATATCGATATTATGGTATCGTTATAGCGCAAATATCGATAAAAATATCGATATTTTACCTTCGATATTATCGATATTATCGGTTTTCCGATATATCGTTGCAACCCTATCTGTAGTTATGTACTATACCTAGTACACATAGTATGGACAGTCGAAGAATCACGTACCAGGCTAGAACCATTTCTCAACAAACTTCATGTTGACCTTCCGTTCCGTATCTGGCAAAGAAATTATCATGAAATTGGTTGAGGAAATGTTCCACCCTGGTCCGCGATTAAGTTTCCTTGACTGTACGAACTTGTGTTAGTTTGACACTAAATCAATTGGTGTGAATTGTCCCATAATATTTATTATGTAGACACTAGCTGACCCGGCGAACATTGTTCCGCCTTAGAGTAGAGGCAAAAAAAAATGAAACCCCGTGTTCGCCTCTCTCTTGCAACTGGCCTACGCCGCTCATGTACTTACATTGCGTCATCCTTTTTCGTGTATGCGGCCGGCGTTCATCGATTTATTAGAAAAAATTAAGGGGTGAACCACCCTTAACATTTAGGGGGTATGTATTACAATACCGAAGTACGAAAGACCGAATGTATTAAAATATCGAATGGGTCAAAAGACCGACACGTTTTTTTTTCTGAAACCGTAAACTTCTCAGAATTTATTAATACGGTTTATTATTAACGGTAAACGGTTTATTAGTTTTATAACAATCTTATAAAGTTAACGGGTATTATTTATTGTAATACATACCCCATTTAGGGGTATAAAAAATAGATGTTGGCCGATTCTCATACCTACCCGATATGCACACAAAATTTCATGAGAATCGGTCGAGATATTTCGGAGGAGTTTGGTAACAAACACCGCGACACGAGAATTTTATATATAAGATATCTTGAACTCTGTTTAGTTTGCCAAGTCCTTACATATTCGACATGAAAAATTGTGATGTTTAGTTCCGACAAGGTGTATTACACGGCTCGGCCACTCTTGGACAATTAACAAAGGCCACAGTTTTATGTTTCGACCATTTGTCACCAAACCGAGTGCATACTAAATGAGTTCGCAGCTGACCACAATGGCGAGCTCATGAATGATTCAGGTGGATCTTTGGAGGTCCGTAGGCAGCAAAACGGAATCCTTTCCGCATTTACTACTGGCATTTTTTTCCGAAAAATCCGTGGTAGCCAAGTGGTTTGACGTAAGGCCTTTCAAGAAGAGAGTGGTGGATTCGAGTCCGGGCTCGCACCTGAGAGTTTCTCCGAATTTACATGCAAAATTACATTTGAAATTTACCATGAGCTTTACGGTGAAGGAAAACATTGTGAGGAAACTTGCGCACACCTGTGGCGAAATTCAATGGTGTGCTTGAAGTCGCCAATGCGTACTGGGCTCGCTCATTCTGAGAGGAGGCCTGTGCCCTCTAGTGGAATGATGGTGATAATTTTTTCGAAAATCCACCAGGTGCGAACTTTGCTGAGAGCCTAAAATGCAGATAAGCGTTCAATTAAATTTCACTCAGGGCATTAAACGCATATATGCGTTCATAGTGATTCAGAGTACTATAGTAATTATATGAACTTACAGTCCCGTTTAAGGCAATAGGCGTAGTTCTCGAAATGTATCAACTCTTATAAATATGCGTTCAAAAGTTGAATGCATTACCGGCCACGATTACGCGCGGCTGACTACTAAACTTGTTTTCTCTTTATTGCGTCTGGCCAGTACTATTATAATATATTCTGTGGCAGCGCAATGAATCGATTTGGATACGGCTTTTTTTATCTGAACGATTGATTTTTTTTTTCTTGCCATGTTCATGTAGGGTCTATAATGACTCCCATAAAATTTTTGTTCCGAATTTTCAAGACCATAACGTTTTCTGTCATAATTTTTCTTTGTCATATTATCGGAAGTCATAATATTAAACAACATAAATTGGAGCTACGATTTTCTTAAGTCATAATTATTGTAAGGACTAATAAGTAAACTCATATCATTCAGTGTCAAGAAGCATCACACTTCATAATATTAAAGGTACTAAAGTCACTCATAATAATTATTGCAAGGTCTTTTTTCGCAGGTCATAATTATTTTAAGGCACAATATTACTTTGTAATAACATTCAATGTCATGGTTGTATGACATTTCATAATATTAAAGGTAATAATCCTTTTCTGTGCTGTCATAAAAAAAATACCTAACATCGAAGGCTAAGGCGGGAGCTACGCTTACGCTTCGCTCCCGCCTTAGCCTTCTGAACCTAACCTGTCCGAGTCGCTTCTGCCCTGAAAGTCTTGCTCGCTCGCTTCGCTCGCTCGCTGCCAGCGATATGTCTTACAATGTTTCTGAATAATTATCAATGTTCCTTTGGATGTTATAGAATTCAATGTAGATGGTTAGTGCATTTTAGGTAATGAAAAATTATGACTAAAAACAATTATTACTTTAAGATATATGCCCTATAACGTTTCTGAATAATCAACGATATTCCCTTAAATATTATTGATATCAATATTATGACTTTTTAAAGTTATGATCAATGGAATTATGGCTCATTGCAGTTAGAACTATTAAGCGATATGCTTTACAAAAATTATGACCATCGATATTTATGAGCAAGAATATTATGGACATCAATTTATGAGTTTCAAAATTCGGATAAAAAAGATTATGGGAGAAAAGGGGCACCCGTTCATGTATGTACTTGTTTCATCAAAATTGGTTCAGCCGTTTCAAAGTTATCAGCTCTTTTGTTAGCTGTGGAAGGGATCTTAGACGCATATTATTATAATACTACTTTATTTTCAAACATACGTGTAGCCAAATTGCGTTCGGGTTTTAATTTTTTTAATTTATAGTTATTTCTTGTGTGTGTACGGAATCTTTACTTAGGTATGCGTGGTGCGACTCACTTGGTCGGTTTTTGTCGGTCTCATATCTGAGCCCATGGACACGTGCGTAGCTCATTTGTTTCAACGCTCGCAAATAACTTGAGCCTCATTTAAGCGATGACAGAAATGTCGTGCGAGTAGCAAAAAATTGCCGCCAATGTTCGATCGTTTACAGATTCACTAGCTTTATCCCGTGTATACTTTTTATCCCGGAAAACCGTGTAGTTACCGCGTAGTAAATAAATAAAGATTATTATCATACTAAAATAAAATTATTGCAAAATATACAAATTCAATAAGTACCATATTGAGGAGCTAATAGGTATCTAAGTAATTGTAGTTTATCGTCCATATAACATACGTCAGCTTAAAAGCGTTTTCTTTTTCAGGGCCCCTATTCATGGTCATAACACGACTAATACAAAAGGTTTGACCGCAGAAAAAGAAAGAAGAAAATTTGCTATTTATACGAATTTTAGGGACCCATGCTAGAGCTCTCGTGGTGGCATGTGCTACATTTGCAGCTGTTTTGGTTGGGCACTAGATTTCGTTCAAAGGTAAATTAATCTTCACACATACTTGTTGTATAAATCTGTCGGTATTATAAATATAGTAAATGCCTGTCTAATAAGTAGTGGCGCTGTACACTGCAGACTTTGCGTGTCTAGAGTTTTTTTATGTTTTTCAACATCTTGAAAATTTTCCAAAAACTGAAGCGAAAAAAGTCTATTATAATTATCGAACCTGCTCATAAAATTACACAAGAAATCGGTTGAGAAATACGACCTGTAGAGGAGGACCACCGGACATCTTCCAGACATCAGTGGATATCCGCTGGACATACGAGAGCATTTTTCCCGGCCTGAAACAGAAACGTTTCACTCGCGCTTCGCGCCCGCTCGGTCAATAACTCTTGAACCTACTGTATGCTTAGTATAAGTTTTACTTCACCAAATACTTCTCGATCGCGTTTACGTAAAAAAATCAATTACTATGGAAACGTGGACAGCGTCTCCGCGCGCGCGCGTCCATGTTTCCATAGAATTGAAATTTTTACGTAAACGCGATCGAGAAGTATTTTGGTGAAGTAAAACTTATACTAAGCATAAGTATCCTACAAATATTAAAACGCAATTATTTGTGAGTCTGTATGTGCGTGTGTAATAATAATAAATGAATCATTGGACGATTGACACCAATAGACCAAGTCCCAAACTAAGCAAAGCTTGTTCTATGGGTAATAGACAACGGATTTAAACATACTTATTTGATAAATGAAAATAAAAAATAAAAATAAAATGAAATAAAAATGAAAATACATTATGTCCTTAAGACGCTGTCAACACTAACGTCGGCGCACACTGTCTATTTGTATCGGAGTAAACGAGATGCCGCTATTACTGGGCAGCCGGGTATATTGAAATTTATCGGGCAAATATTTAATTAAAAAAAAACTGTGGATTATTTGTGAAATATGACTCGTTAGCGGTTTAGGTATGAATATTTTGACTTCATGTTTTTAATTGCAGACGCCTACGCCAAAAAAATAAAGACATAGAACCGTTTAATGATGATTTTAAGACCTATCTTTGCAATTATTTTCTATCGAGCCGATTTCGTCCAATTATGTATCGAGTCCGTCCACGGTCTTTAAAATATGATGAATATTAACATATAATTTTTTTGATGTGCTAGAACAAGCAGTTTTTCTTAAAAAACTGTTTAAATTACATCAATTTCAACAAAATTAGGTGTTGTCAGCCTCTTAACATAAAAAGTTGTCTTCGTGTGTTTCTGGTGGAAAGGTTGTCCATCGCGGTTCAACGGGGCAATGCGGCTAGTGTACCTACCTATTGGGCACCTTTGTGCCTGATACGATCCGGGAATTTAACTGACTGAATTTTTAATTGGTATTTTGTGTATATCTGACTAATAAATTTTCCTATGATAAATAAATATTTAACATCCAAGACTGTTAATATTTTTCATTCAAATACTGTCCGACCGCGCGACCGGGACTAAATAGAACACGGGACCTAGCTTCGTAGTCAGGTTCTCTAGCCACTAGGCTATCCGGTGGTCGTGTGTGTTTGTTACTCTTTCACGCTCAAATGGCTGGACTGATTTGGATACAATTTGGAATGAACAAAATGATGAATAATCATAATCAATAAGTGGCGTGTACCCTAATCAGTCGTATCTAAGTTAAATAACCGTTTTGACAGAGAAACTTTTCATTGCTAAGTAGAATATCTCAAATTATCATCAACAATATCTTACTTATTCTATGAAATAAATGAATTTATATTTTGCAACTGAGCTGAGTGATTACATCGCCAACTGACTCTAAGAAATACGAGTACAACAACGAAATACCTCTTTCGTTCCGGAAATGATAAAATGTCGGCCGCAAGTTAAATGAGATGAATGTTGCCCCAGGGTATTCTATTTACTTATTTCAACTTTCTTGATCGAGGGTTTAATCTATTTTTAAAACAAACTAAAGTTTGCTTTGTGTTCTCTTTAATGTGACGATAAAAAATCGTTTCTGTTAACCTTGATAAGTAGGTGAATTATAAACAAAACAAATATAGTTAGTTTATGACTCCGAAATGCGCTCAACAATATGGTGTCCTAGGGCCCAAAAGTATAAAAAAAATCATAAAAAAAGGAAAAATAAAATACAATCAAACATAGAACTTCCTCCTTTTCTGAAGTTGGTTAAAAAGGTAAGCTAGCTAAGCGACTGAATAAAACGATTTATCCCAATTTGCTAAATAAATAACCTAACTAGCTTTCTTAAAAAAAATGTAACTTGATTTTAGATAAATAACATACCTAACTAGCTTTCTTAAAAAAATATAACATGATTTTTTATAGTTTCGGAATAATAATTATATAACTCGAAACAAGAAAAATTACAAATAAAAATATATTTTTCACTTCTCATGCTCTTAAAATGTTACTTTAGTCTCTGCATATCGGGACTAAAGCTCTTTTTTGATCTCTAGGGATTAAAGTAATTTTTTTTAATTTACTTTGGAAACCCCTAAACTGCCAATCACGGTGTTTGTGGATGGAGGATTATTGCCATTTTCAGTAACTGGGCATAGACAACTTTGAAGCTTTCCACAGACCGCAGCGCGCTGCGGACGCTCCGAAGCGCTCCGTAGCGCTCCGTAGCGCCCTGCGCTTCGGTCTTTGGAAGCCTTTAGGGCGTGGAAATAACCTCAAAATGACAACTGTATAAAAAATATTTTAAAAAATAATAATTTTGTGAAACACCACGAATAATTACGAATATTAATCTATTTAATTTACATACTTAGTGCAATTAGCTATGAAATAATTTTCAAGTTTGAATCTGTTGGCTAAATATGCAAACATTTAAAGCGTCACTCAACAAAAAAAAACCGCGGAACAAATTTAAATTGCTATTTGAATTCTGAACAGACGTCCGTTGCTCATATTGAGCGTACGTTGTATAAAAGTAATATTGTAGATTAGTATACCTAAAATATCGTTTTTTCCTCGCATTCAAAGTGATAAGTAGAGTGTTTAACGCGAGACTAAACTGCCATAATGCCACGCGAATTATAGCCACCCTCGCTCTGCTCGGGTGGCTAAATATCTTGTGTCATTATGGCTTGTTTTAGTCCCTTGTTGAACAATCTACTATTAGAGTACCACCCGACGGCATAGTTCCCAGGAGGCAGGCAGTGGCGTAGCTACCGTAGGGCAAGCGGGGCAGTGCACCGGGGCCTCCAAGCTCAGGGGCCCCCTCGGACTCTGACTTACAAACTATAAACGCGGACCTATGAGAAACGCGGCTATAAAACGCTACTAGTGACAAGCGCGCGAGTCTAGTGAATTTGAAGTGCATTCATCCTTACTTGTCTTATCATGTAAACAAACACGGGTTGGGGCCCTAGTTTATTTTTGGCCCCAGGGCCTTTGGTTAACTAGCTACGCCACTGGAGGTAGGCAGCGTTTCCGCGTTGAATGACCAAGCTCAGTCATTGCCGTTGGAGGAAATAGCTGCCTACCTTCTTTCTAGTCGCTAGTCATTCGTCGTAATTTATATTATATGTTTAGGGGGATAACATTTCTTCTGACCTGCTGGTTGGGATGCATAATATGTTTCGGCATGGTCATCGCTTGCGGAGCCGGGATAGCATACGGCTACAACTACTGCATGGCAGAATGGCTCACCTTCGGCAGTCAGTACAATTTTTTTTTCTAACAATATCCTGGGCGTTTTGAACCCTTTACTTGTTTTAAATATGGAATTTTAGGGGTTTCCTTATTCAAAATCACGAGCGCTATTCATTTTCATAAAGAAAAAAAGTGTCATTACTTTTAAATCACTTTTGTGACTTCTTTTCGTACAGTTATGGCTCGTCACAAAACTGACACAAAACAACTGTCTGGAAAACTAGGTAGGTACTTTGTGGTGTTGTGTTTGATGTTAGTGATGTGTGTGTGTGTGGAGTTAGTGATGAGCACGCCCAGATTTGGTAACAACATTTTACATAGATACATGTTTATTCGCAGAGTCGGACGTAACTGTATACATGCGTCGAGGCCAATTTGGAAAAAACCCATTGGCGGGAGGGGAGACAATTCCAGACACTAGTAAAGGCGGCAAAATACGTCGTCGGAATCCGGATTTCGAAGGAGACGGTAAGTGATACCGGTGAATATTTAAGTTCTCTTGGTTACATACGACAGCAAGGACTTCGATCAAACTAGATTAATTATTGGTTCTGTCTTCAGTTTTCATAAAAAGTTAGTCTTGAGCATCATCTTTTTACAAGCTTTTGTTTGGGTTCATTAGAAGTCGAATTTGACCCATTTCCATTGGTCGAATTGACTTGAAATTTGGTATACTTACTTATGTAAGTACAGTCAACAAAAAGTACAGTCAGCGAAAAAGCTTGCTCATTTTTTTAACTGAATTACGGGTACGTAAGAACTGTAACAATATGATTCGACTACGTCACATTATCATTTAATTGTTACTTGTTGTTACTTAAATAAAAGTTTAGTCTGCTTCGGCATACTATTACTAAAAAAATAAGTTAAGAATTTCATTTTTAAAGCAAGCTTTTTAGCTGCTTTACTTTTTGTTGACTGTACTTGCATTGTCATCCAACCTACATAAGTGTACCAAATTTCAGGTGAATCCAACCACTGGAAGTGGGTCAAATTCGACTTCTAAGATTTGACCCAAGAATAAAACAAACGGGGTGAGCTAAATAAAAGCTTGTAAAAACATAGTACCTACTTAGATTAAGGTCCAAAGGTTAAAAAGAAAACTTACGAACGTTTCAATTCCCTTTTAGGACTCATTCGGTTCATTATGAGGACGTCGCTCCTTTTATTGTAAGCAAAACCTTTTTGCCCCTTTTTATGTAGAAACTCGGATGGGCAGCGTTAACCCTTTCAACGCCGCGCCTCGACAAAACGTAAACCTGCTTTGAATCTTATGTCATTGTGTCAAGATCACTTTGACACTGTACTTTGTGACACCTATATGTGTCGTTGGCGTTGAAAAGGTTACGGAATATCTTCACGTCCAAAATACCGCAGCGCCTCAAGAAGAAAGTCTGACCAGTGTATGTTGCCAGTAATGTGATGACATACGGAACTAAGACGTGGTCGCTTACACTTACAATGCGCCTCATGAGAAAGCTCATAGTCATTCAAAGAGCGACAGAGCGAGCTATGCTCGGAGTTTGATCGAATCATAATAACCAAAAGCGTTTTCTCTATTCATTGCGCGGCCGAGATGCTCGTCCAACTGTGGTTACAGACCTAACAGATCACGCAATGAACAGCGAAAACGATCACCGCGCCGCCAATCCCGCCTAGTCGTGGATGCTGTTAACTCAGAAGCTAGGAAGGTTAATAAGCCTCATCTGGTCTCAAACTTGTCCTAACTTCTACTGAATTCGGGCCACTTAAGTAACAAGTTACCAATACGGTTTGCGTTAACTGTAGGCCAATAGATAAAATTGAAAATAGCAATTTTCCTTATTAATCGATGTGCAGTTTGTGCTTCTTTTTTACCGAAAAATTCTCATTGAGAATTAACAGAGATAGAAAAATGACAAAACTGATGAACTTAATATACACAGTAAATCTAACTCCTTAACAATTCTCACTATATAACATTCTGTGGGGTACCTCTCATATCGCATAATGTTTATTGTCCTAAAATTTATTAGCTGAGAATGTTTGGCATAATGTCGAATGGCATACTACCTACTCGTTTATCCTGTTCAGTTTTGCGTATACGCATTTAAATGTCCTAAAGCATAGTAGTCTTAATAATAATAACTCTAACATCGAATTACCTAAAACGTAATATTCCTAATATTAATTAACAATTATTTTGCATATTATTAAAATAGCTACAATTACACTAAACTCTGCTACCGACAGCTACAAAAAAAGGGGGAATGGGAGGGGCGAAGCCCCCGCATTAAAAAAACTTTCAGACTACGCCTAGTTTAACCTGGTTAGGTTCGTTATGTACCTTTTGTCCCTCAGAACGGAAATAGAAGCCCCGCGAAGCGCGAAGCGGGGCTTCGTCTACTGGCTCACATCCACCCGGCATCCCTTAGACATCTCTCACCATTTAAAAAAAACATTCTTTGAACTGTTTGATATGAAGTATCCTTTTGTATTTTTTAATTTTCAACTTCATTTTTTATTACTTTTATGGTCCATATATTTCATACTAAACACAAACTGAAACATGGATGCACAGAAAAAACCCCAGAAAAAATAAAATATAAAATAATGATGCAAAGAACAAAAAAAAATCAAACTGACTTTGACAATCATCGTGTTTTAGTCATAATTTCTGTTGTGGTTCTTGCTTTTACTGATTGATATTTTTGCCAAATAAGGACTAAGGGTATTGACCCTTCATCCATAGAAACGTTATAAGAAAGGCTATGCTGTCCCTGGGTCTAGCAAAAGCAAATCTCATAGTGACAGATGAGTAACAATACAATACAAATATTCTTTATTGATCAGTGATCACCAGAAACACTGTACAGTGACATTACAAAAATAAAAATTCAGGCAGACAATAGGAACGAATGTTAAGTGAATATAAATCTGACACAAGTCAATAAAAGAAGTTTAAAGTTTATAAAGTTCGTGGCAAAAAGCAAGAAAACATTAAGGGGCAGCAAATTCCAAACGTTATAAACTACTTGGTAGGTACAGAGGCGATAGCTATTTGTGATTCGCATATTTCTTAGTCTGCTCCGAAATTTTGATGTAACAAAAAGAACCGGAAGAAAAAACCTTTGTTATGTAGAAGAGCGATGATAATCCATTCATAAAATCACACTTGCAGCCGTACAACTGTACCTACTGACATCTATCTAGGGCAACCGGCCCCACAATATTTATTCGAAAGGGTTAAGTACTGATTTTAAAATAACATTTATATTTTACTTTCATTTGAATCAGGCGCGGTGGAGGTTTCGTACTTTGAAAGCCATTAAAAATACGTTTGTACTGCGTTCGTAGCATTATCGTGAATATTTTACCCGAGCGAACATATACACACGAGCCACAGGCGAGGGTTGATAATAACTCGAGGGTAAAACAAGTTATACACGCTGCTTTTCATTTCTATTGCGAGGAATTTAAATAGCACCAGTTCGAACAAATGTTAATTTAATACGTTTTATGTTTCATGCATTGCTATTTCTAAAATAGCTTATTATAATTGCCTTATTTTATTTTATGTTATCTTGGTATCAGGGGTCCTTTCGGATACACTTTGACCCGTAGGGATATATTAGAATTGGCTACTTTTATTAATTTATTGATATAAAACACGGATTAAGAACAAAAAAACTTCATTATAAACGTTTCTTGTTCATGGGTGTTAGCGCCTAATTGCTTTAGTCTTAGACGAAAATTTTACTTTGTGCAATAGTGCACAAAAAATCATTTTATGCAGCTTACGTATGAACAACATAAATAAGAATTTTAATTAAATCTCAAAATATTTACTAACACGCTCTTGTTAGGTCGACCTGTATCTAGTAAGTTTGAATCGATTGACCTAATTTTTACCAATGAAACTCAAGCGACCCCTATTTAATAATAATAATAATAATAGTTTATTTTCCTTAAACAAAAGTGCTTAGCATACAACAATTTTGAGACCTCCTATTAAGTTATAAACTTGTGTCAGGAGGCCTCACTCTTCTAAAAACTACATACAATTAAACATTTTTACTAAAACTAAACTAGTTTACTTAACCTAAACATACTATTTGTGTGTGCGCGTGTGTGTGTGTGAGTGTATGTGTGTGTGTGTGTGTGTGTGTGTGTGTGTGTGTGTGTGTGTGTGTGTGTGTGTGTGTGTGTGTGTGTGTGTGTGTGTGTGTGTGTGTGTGTGTGAGTGAGTGTGTGTGTGTGTGTGTGTGTGTGAGTGAGTGTGTGTGTGTGTGTGTGTGTGTGTGTGTGTGTGCGCGAGTGTAGGTATGTGTGTGTCTGCGAAAGTGGTCCGATTTCACAAAACAACCAAGTACATAGGTAATACTTATACATATAGATAGGTCTTGTCACAGAGTACCCCAAAATAAAAATCCGTATTCATACTAATATTATATATGTGTCTGTCTGACATTCTGTCCGACTCGTCTTTCTGTATGTCTGTCTGTTACCTCCACACACTTAAACAGCTGAAGCGATTGTGATGAAACTCAGCACGGAGACAGCCTGAGTCCCGAGAAAAGACACAGGATATTATTTGTTTTTGAATACCTAGTATATTTATTAACACTAGGGTAAGCGTACCAGTGAATGAACAGTACCCAGTGAATGAACAAAACGATAATTTTTTGAAATAATAAGAATTTGGTACGTTTCTACCACGCCTCGTATTTTTTTTTCGACTAGCACCTTTACTTGTCAGGTTCTGGTAAATTTGCTTCGACTCCTAAGCAACAGTTTTGAAATGGCGACGATGTAAAGTGGACGTACGTATCTTGTACATTTTTTCTATGGAGCAGTATTAAGGAAGAACGAAAGCTACTATACTTCTGATGTGTTACTGCATTTGTCCCCGCCATCTATCATTCATTGGGTATGGTTTTTTTAAGCTTTAAAGACCTGTTAGTGCTATTCATACATAGTTTAATGTAATTTATTTACAAACAATACCTTTTAATCCAGTGTTTTTTTACTGG
Organism: Archips xylosteana; assembly: GCA_947563465.1. Classification (NCBI taxonomy): domain Eukaryota; kingdom Metazoa; phylum Arthropoda; class Insecta; order Lepidoptera; family Tortricidae; genus Archips; species Archips xylosteana. Next base: position 16,176,152 of record OX387355.1, read on the forward strand.
AACCCAAAATCGCCTAAATCCAGTGAATGAACGGGGGTGTTCATTCACTGGGACTGCAGGATTTTCTATTTGTGCAATATCTTTCCTTCTTGTCGTCATATTAAGATTTCGTTTTCAGTGACATTGAACCAAATACATTATCTACCGAAAGGCCAGTATTGGAACAAACGTAAAATATAGGTTCATTAACTGGTTCAAGTTTTCCAGTGAATGAACTAAGTCACTTATAGCTAGTTCATTTACTGGTTTCCAAGATCTAGTGAATGAACAATACTCTTATTTTTGTATTTTAATTATTTTAGAACATGGAATCGACCAAATAAGTATATTGAATGTATTTGTGTTAACATAACTTCGCTTTTGTATATTTATAGTATAACAAAATATCATATTCAAAGTTTTATTTATTTTATTAGCAGTACGGCTGCTCACCGAATCTAAGATTATTTAAAAGCGAAAAAGTTTTTCGGGTGCGCCGGTGGGATTCGAACCCACGTCTCCTGGGTATGCGCCCCAACGGGTGTTCTACCAATTGAACCACGTCGCATCCAACCGACTCCCCCGAAATTCTTAATCGCTTACATACGCCAACAGTGGCGTGTGGTAACATCGATCGCAACTATTAGAAGCTACGACTCCTACGTTCCAAATTACATTGGAAATGCGTAAGAAATGATGTACCACATCTATTTATTCAAATATTATTTATTTTATTAGCAGTACGGCTGCTGACTGAATCTAAGATTATTTAAAAGCGAAAATGTTTTTCGGGTGCGCCGGTGGGATTCGAACCCACGTCTCCTGGGTATGCGCCCCAACGGGTGTTCTACCAATTGAACCACGTTTGAATAAATAGATGTATGTTGGCGTATGTAAGCGATTAAGAATTTCGGGGGAGTCGGTTGGATGCGACGTGGTTCAATTGGTAGAACACCCGTTGGGGCGCATACCCAGGAGACGTGGGTCCGAATCCCACCGGCGCACCCGAAAAACTTTTTCGCTTTTAAATAATCTTATATTCAAAGTTGTTCATTCACTGGTTTCATTTGTTCATTCACTAGAATTTTGCGTTCATTCACTGGTGATTTTCCATTTTTTCACTTAAATAGTGATATATCTTCAAACTGTGCAATAATACTGTTGAATAATGATGATGTTAGCCAACTAGAGTAGTTGGTTGTGCTATACAAATAGTAATATTTTAAATAAACTGTGAACAACTGCCTAAAATTAATTTTCAAATTCGAAAATTTCCTTAAGTGTTCATTCACTGGTACACTTACCCTATAACAGGGGTTCCCAAAGTGTGCGCCGCGGCGCCCTGGGGCGCCGTAGAGGGTTAAGAAAGGCGCCGTGAAACAGTATGTAACGCTCACTTGCTGATTGATACTTACGTTCCGAAACCGACGATATTCCTCGCCTCGTAGGCAACTCATTGATTTTTTCTTTCTTTCAATTATTTGGGGCGCCGAGACAAAATACGAAATCTTAAAATGCGCCGCAAACTGAAAAAGTTTGGGAACCCCTGCACTATAAGAACACAGTATCTAAAAGCCAGTTAGCGAGGCACAGTCTGTTGTGGGTAGTTGGTTTACCCACATATAAAATAATAAATCACTTGTCAACGTAAGCTCTTTGTTTCATTTACTACATGGTGGCAGCGGTAAAAATATTGCTTAAAAACTGGTGTATTTTAGTTGTTGTTGAAATTGTACAGTATTGGTGTTGTGCGTGCGTGAATTGCAATTGAAATGGAACATGCAAGACCTCCACCCGAACTTAATACGGATGGGAGTCCCGTCAGCAGGGCTGACGCGTGGAAACGCTGGAAAATGCAATTTGATTTATTTTTAAAGGCCTCTGGGGTGTTCAGGGAACCCACTGCAGTCCAGGCGAGCCTGTTGATAAATTTAATCGGGCCCGAGGGGTTCGATGCCTATCAAACTTTTGTATTTGAAACGGAAACCGAGCGTGAAGATGTCACAGTTCTTTTAAAGAAATTTGACGGCTATTTTGGGGTTAAGCCGAATATAACTTTAGCAAGATATAATTTTTTTACGAGAAACCAAGAGGAAGGTGAATCAATCAATCAATACGTGACTGCTCTTAAATTACTGAGTAAGAACTGTGACTTTTCTACGTTGCAAGATGACCTAATTCGGGATCGTATAGTCTGCGGTATAAGGAACGCAGTTGTGAGAGATCGACTACTTCGTACTGACGACCTTAATCTCGATAAGGCGCTGAAGGTATGTCTGGCGGATGAGCTATCTGTAGACAGCACTAGGAGATTGGATGGTCTGAGCAATGCGGCTGGCCAGGGGCCGTCGCAGGTGGATGCCTTGCAATTTCGAAGTATCAGCGCTGGACGAGGTGGCAGAAGAGGGAGAACTGGTCGCGGCGGTGGCCGAGGCGGTGGCGCCGGGGGCGCGCGCGCCGGCGGCAGCGGCGACGGCGCCAGGGGGCCCCGCGCCGGCGGCAGCGGAGGGCCACCGCGGGGCGCTCAGCAGCGCGGCAGTGCACGGTTTGACTGTCCCGGCTGTGGTAAATTTTGTGATCCCGGTATGTGTCCCGCGAGTCGTGCTCAGTGTTTTGTGTGTCAAGGTTACGGTCATTTCGCGCGTATGTGTGCGAATAACATTGAGAGAAAGAAAATGTACGATATTGCTGTATGTGACCAGGACTCCGAAGCAGAAAGTGAGTCATTTTTTATTCCGATGATTTTGGACAATTCCGTCAACTCTATATCGGCTGAAGACTGGTACGAGACGTTGCAAGGTCTGTGCGGTGAAGAAAAATTTAAACTCGATACAGGTGCCGACATTAATGTTCTATCGTATGAAAAGTATTTATCTTTGGGTTATAATGTAAATTTAATTGTTGATAAACCCAATATGAAACTACTATCATACAGTGGAAATGTAATTCCAATAAAGGGTGTATCATTTATGAAATGGTGGTTTAAAAATAAAGCATATAACTTAAAATTCGCAATTGCTGATATCAATTGTGAAAGCGTATTGGGACGCACTAGTTGTACGGAATTAGGATTGATTATGAGACTGCATACTGTAAATATAGAGGAATATAGTGACTTGTTCGAGGGCCTAGGTTGCTTACCTGGAAAGTATCACATTGTTGTAGACGAGTCGATACAACCGGTCATTAGTGCTACAAGAAAAGTGCCTATTGGGTTGTGCGATAGGTTATTACACGAATTGAATAGAATGATTGAGTTAGAAGTCATACGTAAGGTGAGTCATCCTACGCGCTGGGTGAACGCGTTAGTAATAGCGGCCAAGAAAAATGGTTCGCTGCGCATCTGCCTCGACCCGCGGCCGCTCAACCGCGCGGTGCAGCGCGCGCACTTCCAGCTGCCGACCATTAATGAATTGGCGGCCAAGCTGCATGGTGCTAAATATTTCTCGGTCTTAGACGCAAATTCCGGTTTTTGGGCTACGCAATTAGACGATGCCAGTGCAGATTTGTGTACGTTTAGTACACCATTCGGTCGCTATCAATTTCTCAGATTGCCATACGGATTAAACTGTGCGTCGGAAGTATTTCATGCTAAAATAAAACAATTATTAGAAAATTTAGATGGAATAGACTCATTTATTGATGACATTATTTGCTGGGGTCGTACAAAACAGGAGCATGATGAAAGATTAAATAAATTATTAAAAAGGGCAAGAGAAATTAATTTAAAGTTTAATAAAGAAAAGTGCAAATTATTCGTAGAAGAAGTAACGTATTTGGGACATGTGTTCAATAAAGACGGTATGAAACCTGATTCAAATAAAATTATAGCAATAAAAAATATGCCAGCACCCCATGACAAAAAGTCACTTGAAAGATTCTTAGGTGCAGTGAATTATTTGTCAAAATTCATACCGAATTATTCTGAACACATTTTTCCACTAACTAGGCTACTAAAAAAAGATTTTGTGTGGTGTTGGGAATCTGTACATGAAAGTTCATTCGAAAAATTAAAAGAACTGCTATGTAATGCTCCTGTTTTGGCGCTGTTCGACGCCACGCAACCCGTGGTGGTGTCGGTGGATGCCAGCAGCGTGGCGCTGGGCGCCGTGCTGCTGCAGGGCGGGCGGCCTGTCGAGTACGCGTCCCGTACACTCACCGATACTCAGTCCAGATACGCGCAAATCGAAAAAGAACTGCTAGCTATCGTTTTTGCGTGTGAGAAATACCATCAATATATTTATGGTCAGAATAATGTTATTGTAGAAACTGACCATAAACCCTTAGAGAGTATTTTTAAAAAGTCATTAGATGTGATCCCAGTGCGCTTGCAACGGATGTTGTTGCGATTGCAAGGGTATGATTTGCAGGTAAACTATAAACCAGGTAAATATATGTTTATACCTGATACATTATCACGTGCGCCTCTTAAAGAGTTATATAACGATAACATCAGTAAATGTATTATGTATCAAGTTAAAATGTTGTTGGATAGTATTCAGATGTCAGAGCACAAATTAAAAATTGTTAAAGAAGAAACAAATAAAGATAAGGACATGTGTCAATTAATTAACTACATTAACAAAGGATGGCCGGAAAACAGATACGACGTCATAGAAAATTTAAAATGTTATTTTTCATTTCGTAATGAGTTATATACTGCTGATGGTATTGTCTTCAAAAACAAACTAGTTCTGATTCCGGCATCCTTGAGAGGCAAAATGTTAACAATAATTCATGACGGTCATCAGGGAGTGGACCGCTGCAAGAGGCGCGCGCGCGAAGTGTTATTTTGGCCAGGCATCACGCGAGATATCGAACAATATGTTAAGAGTTGTACAGTTTGCCAAGAGTGTCAGAATGCCCCTGCTAGAGAACCGATGCTGCCGGTACCAATTCCTAGTTTGCCATGGAATAAATTGGGCACGGATATATTTGAATATAGAAAAAAATATTTCTTAATAATTGTGGATTATTATTCGGGATTTATTGAAGTGGCATTATTAAAAGATATTACATCAAATGCAGTTATAATGGCAATGAAAGAGAACTTTGCGAGGTATGGCATACCTCAAACCGTAATTAGTGATAATGCTGGTCAGTTCACTGGCAGGGACTTTCAAAGGTTTGCGTGCGAGTGGGGATTCGAACATGTTACGTCATCTCCTCACTATGCCCAGTCAAATGGGAAAAGTGAAAGAGCCGTGCAAACTATTAAAAAATTGTTAGTAAAGTCGATAAATAGTGGCTCGGATTTTTATTTGCATCTACTAAGTTGTAGGAATACGCCGCGTGACAACATAGGTTCTCCGGCGCAACTGTTAATGGGGCGCAGGCTTAATTGTAGACTGCCAGTACACTACGATTTGTTAAAGCCAGTCGTCCAACAAGATAACTGGCACAAACAACTTGTAGAACGGCAAATGAAAACTAAGGAGTACTATGATAGACGCAGTAGGAACCTTTCAAAACTTAGTGTAAACGATGACGTTATTATAATGGACCATACTAATGCGACGAATAAAATGAGAGGTAAAGTGGTAAAAGTAGCCCAGGCTCCCCGCTCGTACATAATAAAAAACCGTAAAGGTATTCAATACCGTCGTAATCGTAGACATTTAATAAAATGTGAAACGTCAGCGGCGCAAACTAGTGCACAAAATGCGCAATCTAAGTTAGATGACATGAAAGCAAGCCCCGCTGACGTTGTTGCCGGCACCAGCCGCGACGCTGGGGTACTAGTGGGACCCACCCTCACGCGTAACATGGCTAAAAAATTAGGCATAGATATAAACACCCTATTCTAATAAGATAATAGTAACATAAGTATGTAGTGTAATTTTTTTTTTACTGTTAAGCTTAAGTTTTTTTTTTAAGGGGAAGATGTTGTGGGTAGTTGGTTTACCCACATATAAAATAATAAATCACTTGTCAACGTAAGCTCTTTGTTTCATTTACTACACAGTCTAGGGTTGATTAAAAAGAATTAAACACCAGTTATACCCAAAGTGGTCTATTACGGACACCCAGGGGTCGACGAAGACCTGTGAGTGGTCTACGTGAAGTCAACCGATTTGAATCCTAAGCCACTATAGAACCATGTCATAATGCTTTAATTTGTTTATCTTCCACGACAGTGATTATTACGTGATAATGATCGATGATGACGACATCTCGATCTTTGCAATAATCTGTCAACAATGATGAATAGGAATGGAGTTTGCTTGTATATTAATTTAATAACTTAAATTGTCATTATCCGTCTGTCAAATCAAAACTTCTTTTTCTTCTCATGTCATGGACTCATGGAGTGACAACGTTTAAAATCTATTTACGTTTATCGTATGTTGTGATCGGAAAATTGGTAGTCCTTTGACCCACACTGACGTTGTAAATAATTGTCTAGTAGTTAATGCGACAAGGTTCTATAGTGGCCTAAGAATCAAATTGGTTGACTGTTTACGAAATAGAAACACATTTGAAACCAATTACTTTGCGATAAGTCAATATTAATAATATGCAGGTGGTCTAAATAAAATTGAAAAAAATTACGCAAAAGTTTGGGGATCTCTGCATACCTAAAACTGCTGAGTTTATGCGTTACAGATAATCCAGCGGTGAACGGGACCGCCGAAGACTACGAGGACGAGCGGCCAGGCCAGCCTAGGCCGCTGGGAAGGTCGTGGAAGAAGGCCAAAGACACGCGGCAGTACGCCGAAAAGCTGACCAAGTACGCAGACAAGCCCGACACGGCCGAAGAAGAGATACAGGTTGAGATACCCACAACTGCGGCTGTAAGTAATACTTCACTTTTCGCGTCACCTTCTAAGGATCGGAATTAGCTTCTATCGTCTGTGTAGCGACTACTAGCGCCATCTAGTCATCACATAAGGAACTAACTACTACAATCCTACATCACGCTATCGAAGTTTCTCATCTCGGCTGCATAAATACAACTTCCAACTTTCATCCATTGGACTTCGTTTCCCAGGCATAACATCTGCCTGGATAGAGATCTCTCTATTGTAACTACCCCCAAATTGGAATTGGATTATTTCAATAGATATATACTTCCTAGGGCTCTTCAAGGCTAGAGTGAATAGGCTGTTAACGAACCAGTGGGGTACACTTCTGCACTTTTCATCCTCGGGGCCAATAACGGGTCAGTTTAGCCTATAATTTCGCCTTTCCAGTGCAATTTGGAACGTAGGAATCGTGATTTATTACATTTGCAATAGATGGCACCACACGCCGCTGTTGCCGTATGTAGGTAGCAACCAAAATTTTCGGGTAGGTTGGTCAGGAGCTCCGTGGTTCAGTTGGTAGGATACTTGACGCGTATATCCGTATATCCCGACCGGCGCATCCCAGCTTACATACGTCCTGCTGCAGCGCTCAGGCTTTCTCTCAGAATGAGAGGGCTTGGGCCATAGTTCCCACGCGGGCCCAGTACAGATTGGGAGCTTCACAAACATCATTCAATTTCTGATTTCTTACGATGTTTTCTTTCACATAAATGTAATATCGCACATAAATTTCGAAGGTGTGAGCCGGAGCTCGAATCCATGACCCTCTGCTTGAGAGGCCATCGGTCAAACCACTAAACTACCACGGCTTTTTTTACCAACGCAGACAATTTAAAGTTAATTAATAATAACTCAATGAAAAAATCTTATACATGTTCTTTCGCATATCAAAAATTGTATGGTAAGTAAAAAATCGGGTGATGTACCCTTTTTAATTCTACAGGGGTACTATCTTCTGACTTCACCACCGAAACGGCGCATAACCGCTGCACCAATTCCTTTAGTCGAAACGACATTGTGGAAGACGGGTTCTTCGGAAATCGTAATGAGGAGATTCGAGCCCGTGGATATAGACGCCAGCAGCACGCCCAGCCATCTACGCCCTCTGGAGGGTATAAGGGAGAACGACGAGTTCTTCTACAGGGTCTCCAATGTGCCCCCCAAGAAAACGACGTATGACGACGACTATAGGCCCACCGAACCCCAAGTTGAACTACGCGTCGCTGATCGGAAACAGGCTCCGTGAGTTTTTAACAGATTTCAATAACTATAAATTAAAATTTTTAAAAATCTCGCACTCAATTAGGTCACATATATATGCTTTAAAATAAAGTAAATGCCCATTATGCGTCTAAGACCCCTTCCGCAGCTAACAAAAGAGCTGATAACTTGGAAACATCTGAACCAATTTTTATGAAACAAACCATCGCCAAGAAACCTGATTCAAATTTAAAAAACAAAACAAATTGGTCTACCCGTTTAAACAGACACACACAGAGAGAGAGAGAGAGAGAGACACACACACACACACATAGCGGTCAAACTTATAACACCCCTCTTTTTATGTCGGGGGTTAAAAAAGGTTTCAACTTAATTTTATTTTTTGTATGTTATCTCAGAACTCTGTTATTTATGAATTGACTAGCTTTATCCTGTGGTTTCGTCCGTGTTAGAAATCTATGAACCTTTTGGTTACGGCACCATTTTTAATACGTTCACCGTCCCCATACAAAATGATTTGACAAAGTCACACGTCCAAGTGTGCTTCCACTTTGAAGTTGTGAACCCATAGTGGAAGCACGGACTCCTGAAAAAAAGCTTCATGACCCCACATCTTGTTTAGTAAAAATATCATCCCTGGGGAACTCATTACCGGGATATTAAATATCCTAACTATCTATCTACAGCCATTGTCCGTCCACTGCTGGACATAGGCCTCCCTCATATTGCGCCAACATTCGCGATCCTGGGCTTCCCTCATCCACCCACTGCCAGCTGTCCTCCTAAGGTCATCAGTTCAACGTGTCGCAGGGCGTCCCACATTACGCTTTCTCAAACGTGGTTTCCACTCCAGGATACGTCTACTCCAACGATTGTCAGTTGTACGGCAAACGAGACCAGGCCATTGCCACTTCAGCGCGTTAATCCTTCGGGCTATGAACGACTTTCGTATTTTGTCTGATATGCTCGTTGCCTACCCTATCTCTCTACGCGATACCGAGCATAGCCCTCTCCATTAGCACGCTGAGCGACTCTGTGAACTTATGGACTAGTCCTCCTGTGAGGGCCCACCCTACAAGTACCCTATGTCCCAATCCAAATCTTTGTCGTTGCCTAATAAACATACAAACATCGAAACATCATCACATACTTTCTCATTTCTAATATTAGTTGGATTTGTAAAATGATTCTTATGTTTGGGAGGGTAGACTTGAAGTTTGGTACAGCTATGTAGTTTAGATGACAGTGCACGTATAGCCAGCAAAAATTACAGTCAGCAAAATTGTATTAATAATGTCATTTCGAACCTTATTTGCATAGCTACAAGTACATACCGATGCGTCACTGGGGCGTGACGACACCGGAGACCCCAGTCATCCCCGACGAACTGGTCCACGAATCAGGCGACGAAGAGAGTGCTGTCTACAAAAACAACTGAAAGTCTTTCCAAAACAATCATGTTTTTATCGGACCTTGACCTTGATATTAACAAATATGGCCTGGCCAGTTATGGCATATTTTGTATAATTTGTTTCTTCAATAATAATAAAACATTTGGAAAACATTTTGATGATTTATTGTAGGTAACGTACGGTCAGCATCAAAGGTTGCTGGACACTTTGTACTTTGTCGTTTTAACACAATTATTATTGTCAATCAAGTATGACGTTTTGCACCTAACTGTAGAGCGACAAGTTACAAAAGTGACCAGCTACATTTGATGCGGACTGTACCCTTCGAAACATATGAAATACTTTAAGAATAAATCCAGTCAAGCACACCTCGGACGTTTTAAAAACGATGATCAAAAGAAGTTTTTTGTATTATGTCGACCCCCTTTCAATTTTGACTTTATTTTATTTCTGATATATGTTGTTATAACGGCTGCAGTTCATTCAGTTCAGTAAATAAATAAAAATAAAATTACGGTTCAAGAGATAGAGCCTTGTGACAGACGCACGGACGGACGGGCAGACAGTGGAGTCTCAGTAATATGGTCCCGTTGGCACCCTTTGGCTCCCTGTTCCACCTATCCCTACCAGGCTATCTGCACTGGTAGGGATTTATGTTTTTTTTTTTCACCTGTCCCCACTGGCAGAGATAGATGGAACCTATTAAGACGCTCTTATTTTAGTGGGGATACGTGGAAATATTATAATTTTTTATCTCTGCTGGCAGGGACAGTTACACAAAATAATTCCACCTATCTCTACTAACTACTAACTCTCTACTAAAAAGTCGTGGTGGTCTAGCGTTTTGACCTATGGCCTCTCAAGCAGAGCATCGTGGGTTCAAATCCCGGCTCGCACCTCTGAGTTTTGCAGAATTTATGTGCGAAATTGCATTTAAAATTTACCATGAGCTTTACGGCGAAGAAAACCTGCATACACCTGCGAAGAAAATCAATGGTGTGTGTGAAGTTCCCAATCCGCAATGGGCCCCCGTGAGAACATTCTGAGAGAAGGCCTGTGCCCTGCAGTGGGACGTATATTGGCTGGGATGATGATGATGATGACCTCTACTAACCATGAAGTCCTCCTCGCATTAAAAATAATACCTACCTTTAAGCCATCTTAACTCTGTCCTGATTGGTACTATAGATAGTAGGTAAGTATATAGGTAAGTTAAATTAATGGGTCCACTCCTGCTGGCTCGTGTTGAGGCACCGACTTCAATTCAAACAGATTAGTAGAAAGATATTATATATACTTATATATAAAAGGGGGGATGGATGGAATAGGGGTCCACTTGGCCCTACTAGTAGGGAATAATGGAAAAAAGTCCATATATCCCTACCAGGGGGGATAGTTAGTAGAGATATATGTTTTTTTTTCCACCTTGTCTTTAGTTACCAGTGGGGACAGATGGAAAAAAATCCATATATCCCTACCAGTGGAGATAGCCTGGTAGGGATAGGTGGAACAGAAGCCTTTGGGTACGATACCCTAAAAATATTATGATCGAATAGCCAAGTAAATTAATGTCACTGATTTTAAAGCTAGAGAGTTCAAATCCCATAGGGAAAGGCATTTGTGAAATGAGTTAGATTTTATATTTTTACTCTGGTCGTAGAAGGTATGTTTTATATTTAAGCTTGTATGTATGTATGTATGTAAAACTCTTTATTGTACGTAAAACATGAAAAATAACAGTTAACAAGAAAAACGGATGTACAAAGGCGAACTTATCCCATAAAGGGATCTCTTCCAGTTAACCTTTGAACGATTGACAGGACATCAGAGACAAGAGTAGGCATACAATGCTGAGTTATAAAAAAGAGTCGAAATCAAAAGTAAACCCAAACCAATATACTTAACATAAACAATACACATACATACAAAGAATACACGCAACTACACACTAATATATTAAGCTATAGCTTGTATGTAAGAAGGAGGAAGGGAAAAGTACTCCGAAAACAGCGTTTAAATCAACATACATATTTGGGCATTTTCAGTTTAATGTGTACTGTTTTAGTACATTACTGCAGAGACCAGTATTAAGTAAGCCATATGGCGATTAATGGGCTAAGATTGTATAGTGCTTTTCTCAAAAATGAAACAAGTTGATAAAAATAAAATAAAAGTACACATTGAAAAAATTAAGAAAATCAACGACCCGCCATTTTAGCTAAGTACTTACTCGCTAACCTATGTCTGTAGTCTATAGTAAGATTGTTTTTTTTTAAGTTACCGGGCGGCGATGTTTAGATATTTGCCAACTTTAAATTACAAACATCATAATTTTAATAAGAATTATCTTAATTTTGAAACATTTGAAACACAAAAATTGTAATTACAACAACATAAATTAGTGAAAAATGTTCCAGTTAATTTAATCAGTGAACTATCATATCATTTGCATACATCCTCTTAAGTGTGTACTCTTTTAATAGTTTAAGTTTTTCACAGACGTAGAGCACGGATCCCAAATTTAAACACTTGATATGTAATGGAATTTCATACTTACTTCCTGGACAGTTCGAGATTACTTCCTGGACACTAGCAGCTAGTCTCCAGGATGCGTTACTTTCTACGACGTTTTTGATGACGTAATGGCAACATTTCTTATCATTTTTGAGATTTTTTTAATTACCATTTCTTTTAGTCAAAGGCGGAGAAATAATGTAAAAATGAGACAATTAAACCATTATATTTATTGACCCACCAAGCATTTCAGTTTCAACGAATTTCGTTCTCCGACATGTGCACCTCATTTTGAACTAACCTTGTTTTGTTATGGAGTTTGGATGTCTGAAGATGTTTTAAGCCCTGCCTTGTCATCTTTCGTATTTGTACTTTAGTAGTATTAGCCCTCGAATTCCTTCTTAACGTCATTTTAGGACTATTTAATTCTTTTTTGTCGCGCTTGTGTATTTTTTTTGCCGGTCTTTTCCTGTTATTTTTTGCCATCACATGAATGTTTTTACCATTTCTCTCAATAGGTGCAGACTGATCTGATTGTTCGGCAATATCATCGTTAAGTTTATCTCCGTGATTTTCAGATGACGCAAATATTAAAATACTTTTATGTTCTTTGTTATCCGTCATTTTGGAGTTATTATTTATATTTTCTTCGGATTCAACAGGATGCTTCTCTCCATCACCATCAGAAATAAACTTTTTTTGACCATCATTGTCAGTGAAAAAATTTTTATCTAAAACGTCGTCTGACTTACCATCAGCCAAAGTTTGTTTATCTGTTTGTTTATTCTCAAAATCAGAGAAAAATGGCTTCTTCCCTTTATCATCCGAGAAAAAGTCTGAATCTGAACCAGTTAAGACTTCTTTATTATTATTGGATTCTATTTCCGTGCCGCGTATTGTTTCATCACCAGCAGAAATGTCACTTTTAAGAAGAGCTTCAGGAGCAGTAACCATAATTCCAACATCGCCTTCTTGAGTTTTATTTGATAAATTTTCGGGCGATTTGGAATTGTTGTCTGATTCTGTGTCAGTTTCTGATTGTTTACTGTCATTCTCATTCTCGCTTTGAATAGCTGGTTTCTCACTTGATTCTATAACAGTCTCATCAGCGGTATTGTCATCGAGTATAACTTGTACTTTTTTCGTTATTTCCCCAGAATGAGAGTTATCTTCATAAAACTTCAAGTCTTCTTTTTCATCGTCATTTGCTGCAGGTGTCAGCACGCTTGATAAATGTTCTGTAATGCGCGCTGGCACTTCATTAACTATGTATCCACAAACAAGAGCTTGAATCCAAAGTCGCGCATCAATATCGGTCTCCCATGGTAAAACAGAAAAACCAAAAGTCCTTGAAAATAAGATAAGATGAGATTTTTTTTAATGTTTTCCATCAAAACATGTCTTATATATAATTCATAAGACTTGCTGCGCATTAGTACAGCTATGCCTATTGCCTAGTACCAATAGTAAAAGCTTTGCATATTTTGGAATTACGTTAATACATATTTGTATCCACTATCAATTATCATACAATACTTATTAACTTATTTAAATTTAAAAAATGCTTACCTTCCTAATACAACTTCAAACTTATGGACTGAATTAGACCCATCTTTTTCTACATTAATTATGACATGTACATGTACGTTTGTTAATTCCACAGCAAAGTTATGCGTGTATTGGGTTCCATTGTCATACGAAGCTTTTCCTCTTACCTGTAATACAGTAACTTAAATCACTACGTACACACCGTCTTTCGTACTTCGGTATTAATACACACCGTATATAAAACCGAACTACGAATGACTGATTGTATTAAAATATCGAACGGGTAAAAAAACCGTTTTTTTTTCTAAAACCGTATATTGGTAAGGAAATAATATTTGACGAGGCGCAAATCAAGGTTTTTTTTGTTCCAAAATTTTAAAAAAGTAGACATTTAGTAGCCAGCGCGGAGTAATTTTTTCTTAATATTTGTTTACGGTTTTTTGTCAAATAAACCGGTTTTTTAACCCTTTGGGCACCACAGTGGCACGTAACTAACTCAACTCGTGACCACGGCTGCTGCAATGTGGCTGAAACGTCGAGGCAAATATTGTTTGCGTGATAAGTCCCGTTTAGTATAATAATTATAACGTAACTAACTGTGTGTGATTTGCTGATTTTTGTTAAGTACTAGTTTCTATTGCCTATTAACTTAGGGTACCTAAGCTACTTACACTACACAATATCACCCAAAACAAGACGTTGGTCGTGCGACGGATTCAGAACAAATTCTACTTATGTCTTTAGCAGGCACCGTGCTGTTCATTATCCAAAAATAATGTTGGGTTTCTGGCAATGATCTCCAGTTGTGTCGACCAGGTGCTTTTGCACTTCTCTAATGAGTTCGTGTGCACCGCGCCGGGACCCCACGGACCCAGAGGGTCTCAAAACCAACAGCAACGAAATCGTCTACTGAACCGAAGCAATCATCCCAGCCTATATACGTCCCACTGCAGGTCACAGGGCTTGGGCCATAGTTCCCACGCGGGCTCAGTGCGGATTGGGAACTTCATAAACACCACTGAATCTCTTCTCAGGTGTGTGCAGGTTTCCTCACAATGTTTTCTTTCACCGTCAAGCTCATGGTAAATTTGAAATATAACTATGCACATAAATTCCGAACAACTCAGAGGTGTAAGCCCGGATTCACACCCACGACCCTCTGCTTGAGATGCAATAATGCTTAGGTCAGAACATTAGGTCACCGTGGCTTTTTGAACCGAAACCCTGGTATTTTATTATGAGTTAATTTAATTTGTACCTGCAGAAAATAGAATCGGATGCTATCGGCTACACTGAGCTGAGAGGCTTCGAAGGAGCCGCCAGAGCGCGACGCATACGCAGTATCCAGTCCATACAACTTCAGTTCTTTCAGCGAGAGGTAAACTGTCGATTGTTTTTTGTCAGTCTGAAAACATAATGTTTAGACAGGTTTGTCTTTCAGTCTCCCGTGGAATAAATGGGTTGTAGCGTGAGAAATAGTGAGAATAGACATTCTCGCTGTTAACTCGCACCACTGCAGAAGTTTTAAATGCATTCTATGTTTACACGAAATTCCTCGAGCTTTAGTGTAGGTATCGTAAAAGAATATAGACGAGTGTTAGGCTGCGTATCCACCAGAGCTGTGCGAGGATGCGTTGCGCATGAACCAACATAAACACTTCATTTACCTATCCTTGCTCAGCTCAGCTCTGGTGGATACAGCTCAGCGGAGCGAGGTTTTTGCACATACAAAAGAAGGGAAAGATGTGTGCGAAGAATGTGTGCGAGGGATATGTTGCTAGGCGGCGTCTGGCTGGCGGGGCGGACTCGAGCGCAGCCCGCTTATTTGAAAAGAGCCCGCTACACATCCTCGCACCGCTCAGCTACCTCGCACATCTTTGGTGAAAACATTCACACCGTAACACATCCTCGTTACACAGCCTCGCACCGCTTAGCTACCTCGCACATCTCTGGTGGAAACGCAGCCTTAACCGTAACTCATTTAAAACTATTACAGGTACCTTCGTTTCCATCTCGCTCTCGAAGTCGCTCAATTCTATACTGCCTTTCTGTGCTTCTAATGTCAAAGTGTTCAACTTACGGCAAAGGCCGGTCAAATAGTTCGAGGTTTTCTTAAACAATTTTTGTTGGTTGAATCTGTGCCATCGAAAAATTTTATTAGCTAAATTAAAGCAAATTTTTACAGAAATACGTTAAATTTCAAATTCGTACATATATTTAGGAAGCTCTTTGCCGAAGACAACAGATGTGTTGATGTAACTGTAAATAGCTCCTTGAAGGTTCTGGACCAGCTCGTCGCGAATTGGCCGTGACAAGAGACTCTCGATCTGCTTGCCTGTTGATTCAGAACTTTGTTAAAATATTTGCCCAGTACACTGTACTTATGTATCATGCCAAGCATAGACAATTAAAATCATAAAATTGCTGTCCAAAAACTTTGTAGGTACGTTTAATTTTGGACGCCGACTTGTTTAGAAATTTACATTATATTATTCTTTGAAGAGGGACGGTACAAGTATTACGTAAGCAATTTTCTTACAATTATTACCCCCCCCCCCCCTCCCCCCCCCCCCTGTTATCAAAAGTAAGCAAACCTCTTCTTCCCCCTCTCCATGCTTACGTAGCAAAATTTATAATTTCTGCAAAATTTATTCAAATGCCACGTAAGCATGGAGAGGGGGAAGAAGAGGTTTACTTACTTTTGCTAACATTGATAATAATTGTAAGAAAATTTCTTTTCACTTAGCCCGAAACGTGTAGAGTTAAACTCGTTTTAAGACGTGAGTGATCCGTTTATTTTCACTATAAAATAAATATTGCTGACGTCACCATTCTGACCCCATCCTTCGTGTCATTAAAAATAAACACAGCAAAGACCCCCTCTTTAGTGCTTACGAAATACTTGAATGGCCCCAGAGAGCCTGATAATGCAGAGTTCGACTAAGTAGATATTTCATCTAAAAATACGTAAGTACCTGGTCCTCTTGGAAAATATGGTGCCATTACGGGCGGAGTTCCAACATCAGAAGATATCTGTAGCGAAAAAAGGATAAATTGTAATCCAACCCACTCGTTATTCATTATATAATGCATTTCCGATTACCTCCACTGTAAACTTGCAGTCGACGAGACGGAACGTACTGTGGCCGACAGTCACCGAGCTTCCTAGTAATGACACGATCGAAAATCCGGATAGAAAACAGTCTTCTGCAACTATCCTGAAAAAGTTAAATACACACGTAATATGAGTATGTGGGTTTCCTATTTTTACACATGCCTCAAGTTTCTATTAAGACACATTCAATTCAATTTAAGACAAAATAAAACACTTGATCGTCCCTAAAATAAGGCTGCTAATAAAATATATGTACCTACATGAATCAGACGTGCATGATAATCAATACTTGATTGATGCCAACTTTGATGTGCAGCGTGAAAATGGACACACTGATGCAAAACAAGCAGATTAGTAAACATTTCCCATGACCAATGCGGTATGCGGTTGTTGCCCTCAAATTAAATGTTATATTTTGCTTTTTGCTACATTATTGATGCAATTGCAAGTGATGGAAAATGTAAAATAATTGCATACTACAAGTTTGACAAGTCAACCAAGATGGCCGCTAATTTAGTTCTTCGGCAAACACCAGAGATCGCTGTAGTCGCATGAAAAGTGATGATATATGTAAGTGTGCCCCCTGCGTTAGTTCTCCTTCGGCCATCGGACGGGGAACTCGTGTCGCTCGCGCTTATTCTAGCCGCTCTCACGCACACATACACGGCTGCATAGAATACCTAAACTCGATTATCGCTGAAAGCTCGGTATGGCCTTAACAGAACTCACGTCAACTTCCCCGTAGAGTGAACTTGTTGGAGACTGAAAGGGGAATGTTTTGCCTTATCAAGCTCAGCTTCGGAGTACAACACAGCTGACTCATTCCTCATCATTCTGTATACTGTGTCCACAAACATCTTGCCAACTGTAGCCTCTACCTTTAGCAAGTTGCCAGGCAGCGACAGAGACACTTCTGGCATTATCAAGTTTGGCCAATTCCTCAATATCATGTCGGAGAAAACACTGCAATTGTCAATGTAATTCATATATTTGCAACTTAGAATATTTGCGGTAAATAAAATAAAGAACAAGTTGACATTAAGTAGAGTTCACTAACACATTGACAATGTTGTCGGAAAGATAAAATCCTCTTGTGATTTTGAAAGTATCACGAACATGTTTCATGTAGATGTTCATACTCTTCCCGCCATAGTTTTCCTTAATGTTCTGAAATTAATAAATACAGGACAGAGGTGAGTAGGCTTTTGCAGCCAGAGTCCCGTGTCTAGAAATACCTAGACCAGGCATAAGTAATTCTGAGTAGTTGATAACTCGCAGGCGTGTATTGGCGTCTCGATTAAGAACGAAACTATACCACTAGGTTCGTCTGCAGCCATTTTTGTGCAGTTAGTTATTTAACAACTTTATAATTGGAGGCTAATAATTATCATGAATAGTCATGTTTAATAATTATCATGAAGTTCTATAACAACATCAAATGCTACATAGTTAATTCCTTGCCACCGAGGCTATGAAAGAAAATCTAATGGAGACCGCATTTTCAGCGTTTTTTAAAATATATTAACTAAGTACTATGTAATAAATAATTATTGCCATGTTCAAGGATTTTACGTCAAAAAAGTGACGGTCACGAAGAAATGGCGTCCTCATTTAATTTCTTCTCATCTATGGCGTGTTCAGCGACTCTAGTAAACACTAATCAATCTAACCAGGTGTGTGAACTGTCATGTGATAAGACGTTTATATTTCGCTGCAATAATATTATTTGATAAATACTACAAAAACATCACGAACCTCATTGAAATTAAGTGGGAGAACAGGATGCGAGTGCTAGTGACTTGAAAAATAACATCACGACGTTTTGGTGTGCTGTTTAAGGTAATTATTGCCTTATAATTGGCCACATAATTGTCACTACTATTTGAAATTTCACGCACACATAGAAAGAGTTTGAATTAACAGACTAATTGCATTAAATAATTAAACAAAATAAAAGGTAATTGCGATCAGCTGTCTGATGAAAACTGTCAGCTGTCATAGTGACAAAATAAACTGCCAAACGTCAATTTTCGTTCGGAAACTTAAGAAGTGTGCGTTCAAATTTATCATTTCATGCAACCAGATAATAAAACCATCAATCGCCATTAGATGGCAGTAGATGTCGGATGTGTTTACTAATCTCTCGGAAATATCGTAAGATGGCGCCGGTATGCATGAAATGCAATAAGAGTATACAAAATAATGATATGCTCAAATGCTCTAAGTGTAAGCACGCATTTGATATACAATGCGCAGGCAAGGAAAAATTATTTCAGTTAATGTCAGTAGATAGCAAGAAATCATGGGTATGCTGGGAATGTCGTCCTAAGTGTAACACTTCTAACCAAATAATGTATAAAAAACCGGAAAATGATGTCAAAAAAAAGAAAACCGCTTCTAGGAAGACATCGCCGGCTCCTTGTACGTCTGTTGTGATGCACCCGGTTGAATGTAACTTGAACAACATGTCAAAAATAAATCCAGTTCCTTGTCGGAGTCAGATGCAAAATGTGATTTCTCCTTTGCCATCACCTATTCAACATGCCTCAACACAGCAGGCTGCATGTGTGTCATCGCCATCGCCAGATAATGTGACGCGTCGGAAAAAATGTATCGTAAATATCCCTACTAGAAATTACTACAACTCTCTATCGGATGATAATGACTCGGACTCTGACGATTCTAGCACCCCCATAACAATGACCAGCGAATTAAACAGAAGCTGTCCAGACGTACAGTCTCGTGTAATTAGCTATGAATTAGAGGAAATTAGGCAAAAATTAACTGCTGTAGAACTGAAGTTGGAGTCGGCGGAAAATGAAATCGACTGCTTATCATCCGAAAATTCTTCCTTAAAAAATATAATTAAGGAATATGAAAAAAAGGTTAATCATCTAACAGTGATATGTAAATCGACCAACAAAACATTTGTACAGGATAAAAAAAAACTTAGCAAACAGAATAAAACTTCAATGTACTTTACTGATTCAGATGAAGCACGAATCCATGACATTGGTCATTCGACTCCAACTAATGCAACAGTTAACAAGAGAGACACGACAATACCTACAATGAAAACAACAAAATCTGCCAAACCAATGATTAAAGAACCAAAACGTAATTGTGAGACATATTGTAACGTGCAAAACATTAATGGCCAGACAAATAAAAAAACCTCAACTGAAGACCAAAAGAACCAAATATATATTTTTGGAGGCCAGCAATGCATTGGATTGGCTTCAAGACTTTCTTCTTCCAGGCAACTAAGGCAGGACTCGATGAAATGCAAGGATTATACAATCTCTTCTATAATAAAACCTTATGCTAACGCAACCGAGGTGATCAAATCATGTATTGAAGCAGACGTGAAGGCGACGGATTATGTGGTACTTTCCATAGGAGACAATGATCACAACCCCACTTTATTCTCATATGAATTATGTAACATATTAAAACACTTGGACAAAACTAATGTTATTCTTTTAAGTGTACATAATAACATTTATCTAAATGAGAAAAAACTAAACACAATGATGAAAACATTATGTAATAACCTTCAGCATTGCACGTTTCTTGATTTGTCTTCTATGCAGAGTGAAGGTTTGTCTCGTTTTGACTTTAAAACCCGTTTATGTTACGGTATTAATAAACATATAGACTCTAATGACTACGAAAATCAGTACCTACATATGTTTAAACCAAAGGGAAAATTGTTTTGTAATGTGGGGAATGAGAATAATCATGTTAATCTTACATCTAAATCATCAAATCCTTTACTCGTTAATAAAAAGGGTACGATTCCGTATTACTTCTATGCTGTACCAAAATCTATTAAAGTGGACCACCGCAATCCTCCTCTTGTTGAGAATGCAACAACATTTTTTCGTAGCTCAACCCCACAATAGACATTTGGACAGTTTAAAATTATTACATCAGAATATTCAGGGCTTATTATGCAAATTAGATGAAATAGAACTATGTATAGATGAGATGAGGGATTTATGTAAGTTTATTGATATTTTATGCTTTACTGAAACTTTTGTTAAACGTGGCAGTGAAAACAACATTCGTTTAAAGGGCTACAGGTTGGCTACTCAATTCTCAAGAATTGATAAGAAACGAGGTGGTTCCTGTATCCTTCTTAGAGGAGGCATTGAGTATAAACCAATACTGTGGTGTAACAAGTTATCTACCGAAAGAGTTTTTGAGTGTTGTGGAGTCGAGTTAAATGGACTGAAACTCATTGTGTTCTGCATATACCGTGTTCCAGAAAACAGTAACATCGCAATATTTTTTGATAAATTGGATGCATTACTCTATAAAGCAACATTAAATAATAATAAAAAAATCATAGTTACGGGTGATCTCAATATAAATACACTAAAACCTAATAGTACTGCACAACGCTTAAAAAATGTCCTATTGAATTATGATGTCCATTTACATATTAATGCACCCACACGTGGGCAATCGTGTATCGATCATGTAGCAAGCAACATAAAACATGCAATGGGTTATGTCTGTGAGATGCACCTTTCGGATCATGAAACATGTCAAATACTAGAGTTTAAGACGACGGAACCATTAAAACATCATAAAGATTTCTGGTATATCAGAAATAGAGAGTATAGTACCGAAAATATAAATACATTCCTTAACTGCATTTCTTCACTTACGTGGTCTGATATAATTCATGAACCAGATTGTAATTTGGCTTTTGACTTGTTTCATGATACTTTCAGTCTTTTTTACAATTTGTCTTTTCCCGAAAGAAGAGTTAAAGTTAAGGGAAATAACAAAAAACCGAACTGGATCACTAGAAATATGAAAAAATCCTGCAAAAAAAAGAGACACCTAAGATTTTTATACTACAAACATAGATCAAATGAACACAAAATGGCATACAAGAGATATAGTAAATTGCTTAAAACATGCATCGTACAGTCACAGAGAATCATGAACAGTAAAGTTATTCTACATTCAAAAAACAAAAGTAAAGCTACCTGGAATATTATAAAGGACAAAACGGATAACATAAATATATTTGAAGGTATTGAATCAGTAAATGTAGAAAACAAAACCATTGACAATCCAATAGAGATAGCACAAACATTTAATGACCACTTTATAAATATTAAGAATGAGAGAATAGGAATCAATCCAAATTTAGATAAAATTAAATCAATTTGTACTAGTATTTTTATGACTCCTTGCACACCGAATGAAATAGAAAAATACATACAATCCCTAAACAACACAAAAGCTGTAGGTTTTGATGGCGTAGCGACTCGTGTAATAAAGTTGAGTGCCAATCATATAGCTCCTATTCTGGCGCATTTAATAAATGAGTCTTTCAGCCAAGGAAAATTCCCAACAATACTTAAGCAGTCCATAGTTGTACCATTATTCAAAAAAGGAGATAAGAAAGACATAAATAATCATCGTCCTATTACACTTATCTCGATTTTTTCCAAAATATATGAGAAAGCTATGCATCGTAGGATTTTAGGGTTTTGTGAAAAGCATGATATTATAGCTAAAGAGCAATATGGATTTCAAAAGGGTAAGTCGACAACGCTAGCTTGTTACACTTTGATGAAATCCATAACGGAAAAAATTGATAAGAAAACACAATTAACAGGTGTTTTCTTCGACATGAGTAAAGCCTTCGATTTTGTGAATCACAATATATTGATAGCTAAATGCGAAAAGTATGGTATTAGAGGCAATGCGTTGGACTGGATTAAAAGCTACCTAACAGGACGAAAACAATGTGTTCAATTGAGCAAAATAAATAAATACAATGAAGTTGCAAAATATCGGTCTTCATATAGAATTAATGATTCAGGTGTACCTCAAGGAAGTGTACTTGGACCGTTACTATTTATTTTATACATAAATGATCTTCCGAAAGTAAGTCAATATAAAACTATTTTATTCGCAGATGACATCTCAATTTTAATTACTAAGGATAACAATGATAATAATTACACTAACGCTATAAATAAGACTATTGACTCTGTATGTAATTGGTTGGAAGAAAATGGCTTATATGTAAACATTGAAAAGACTAAATATATGCAATTTTGTAATTATAGGAAACAGTTACTGAAATTAGATATTAAATGTAAAGGAGTAGACATTGAAGAAGTTGATGTTACAAAATTTTTAGGTATTATAGTAGATCGACATTGCAATTGGAAATCTCATGTTGAAAATGTTTGCGCCAGATTAGAAAAATTTACATTTGCTTTAAGACGTTTAAAACGTATAGCTGGCAAAAAAGCTGCCTTGACAGCTTATCATGGTTATGTGAGCTCAATATTACGGTATGGTCTGATCATCTGGGGTAACTCACCCGACATTAAACGAGCCTTTATATGTCAAAAAAAATGTATTCGAGCCGTAAGTGGAGTAGGACCTTTAGAACCATGTAGACCCTTGTACAAAGAGCTGAATATACTAACCTTAGCAGGGCAATATGTATTGGAAGTTGGTTTATTTGTAAGGTCAAACCCACACTTTTATAATAAATTATTAGTGAATCCTAGGCTCAGGACCAGAGATGTTGCAAAGCTAGCCAAGCCAACACAAAAAAGCGCACTGTATAGCAAAAATTGTTACGCGATGTCAATACAAATATATAATCATATACCGTTAATAATTAGACAAATCACGAAATTAGCAAACTTTAGAAAAGAATTAATAAAATGGTTAAAAGACAAATGTTTTTACAGTGTAAATGAATTTTTGGAATATAATAATAAAATGTGACTTATGAAAATGATTAATCAAATGAATTTATATTGTTGTAATTGTATACTTATTATTAATTCTTCGACATGGTTCTATAATTATATTTTCACATTTAGTTTTAAGACGATAAACTTTTGCATGCTTGTAATAGCTAAGTGTGTGTACAATAACAAATTTTACTAACATCGATTTAATCCCACGCTTAATGCAAATAAATTCAATTTCATTTCATTTCATTTCATTTCATTTCTAGTAATCACTGTAATCAGAAATAATAATTTCGTGGCCAGATCTTAAATTTAATCAGATTATTTCACGAAATTATTGTATTTTATGAAATGGCCAGCTAAAATAAGATATATATGTAGTTAAAACATCAACGTTTGATGAAGGATTTTTTTTATCTTCTACGTTGTTTTTCCATACATATCGCAAAAGATCTAATGGGAATGGAGATAGGTTGGTTAGGTTAGATTATATTTTTTCGCAGTTTAGAACCATTTAAACTCTCTTCCTTATATATATTAGCTATAGCTTGTCTAGTTTAAAATGACGCGCCCCACCACCGCACTCACGCACAGGATTCGAAACTCAATTCAAGCTACAATAATAGCTCAAATTGAGCTCCAAATCCCGTGCGCAAACGCGGTGGTGGGGCGCGTCATTTCAAACTAG
The DNA here is from genome assembly GCA_947563465.1 of Archips xylosteana. NCBI lineage: Eukaryota > Metazoa > Arthropoda > Insecta > Lepidoptera > Tortricidae > Archips > Archips xylosteana. The sequence goes on from OX387355.1 coordinate 16,200,178, forward strand.
ACAAGCTCTACTTTGCGATATCATCAACTTTAGCATATTTACTCATAGCATAGTGAAAAAATACGAAGAACTCACGTCTATGATCAAGTTTAGCTCGACATGTTTTGGGTTAATCCATAGCCCTTCCTACATCATCAAATAAATGTAGTGAATTGATGTAAAGTCACTTCTTGATATGGCCAACCACTTCATCATATGATTACTAATGCTTGGCTATATCATTAAACGCGCTACCTACTATTCAATAATTACCGTCATTATTGCGTTCTCGAAAGGTTTTTTATATTTCACCCATTCTTCTTTAAACGTCTTTACTATCTCTGAAAATTAAGTATTTATACTTATAAATTATTTTAAAAATCACTAGCGTAGTAATAACAAGTCAAACGAACCGCTTTCATAATATTCTGATAATATATTTCCTATTAGTTTTGAACAATAGATTTCAATGATTATTAAAAACACTGTTACTACGAAGGATTCTAGAATTTTCACCATGATTAAATTTTTATTCTGACATGTCAGATATTCAAAATAAACTACAGATTTGATTACGAGGCGAAGTTAATTATTTTGTATTCAGCAAAAAATTTTACAATCAATTTTCGATAAGAAATAATAGGATATTCTACTCAGCATTTTTGATTTGGAAATTAAATATGTTCAAAACAGCAATGGAGTGTGGAAACGTAAAATTTTGGATTTTTATTTTTAGTTGCATACATTTAGTTCAATGTAAATACTTACATAGGCGTATTGATGACACTGGTATGTTATTTTAATAGGGTACTTGCAGACTTTAATCATGTCATGACAGTATTTTAACTAAACCTTTTCAAGGAAAAAGAATAACACAGCGAGTGTTCCAGAATTCGTTTAATTTTCAGATAATACTGTCCAAGGAAAGGCATCTTTAATTTTACAAACTAATAAATATGGACCTCTGCTTCCAAGAGTAGATATAGGACACAAAAACACAAAAGACAAAGACGGTGAATCATCTGCACCAGACTTAGATGGGGAATCTTCTGCGCCAGAGACAAAAAGCAAAGATCGTAAATCATCTACACCAGAGATAATGGACATAGCTGTGGAAGATTCTAACACAGACAAAGAAGACAAAGTCAGCAAATCAACAAAAAAATCTTCTGCAGAAGCACTCGATGATGGAAAGATAATTGAGGCACAATACGGTGAAGAAGGAAATGGCCACGGGGAGACAGGCAACTGCTGGTTCCCTATACAAGCACACGCGCATTACATAGAGATGGACAAATTAGACGGTAAGTCATTCTATGTAAATGTATCTTATTAAAATTGATTCGCAAGGACAGTGATACCGATAACAGTGATATCTTAAATTCCTAAGTAGAGATTTGGTACATTTTTTTAATAGAAATGGTTGAGTCGCTTTCCTTTACCGAAACGTTTTCAACTTTTTTTAGATGTATTAAAAATTACATTTGTTAATGCTTGTAACCCGCCGCCACATGCACAGCCTCCTCCCGGGTTTAAACCGGTTTTTGGAAACGGTCCTGTTAAATTTTCCTCTAAACCAAATTTTGTACAAAAACTTTTAGAAACTTTTTAAAAAGATTCAATAACGTTTTCGTGTTAACAGGGCACTTTTAACTAAAGTAACAACGGAAACTAGAAGCCCAGTTGATAACCAAAATTATATCGAAATCACCAGTGTCCTGGCAAGCACGTTAAACACGTTCCCTGTCCAAGCCTTCGAACCTTAAGTGCAAGTCGAACCTTATTACAATGGAATTAGAGCTATCGTGTCCCCTCATTGGGGCCACTGGACAGTGAACGTGTTAATTTGATTAATATAATTTATTGAATCAGGCGTTACTTTGCGAAGGTCCATATTAATGAACTGAAACAATTACTTTGCTCACCCGCGACCTTACGATAGTTACCTACGTTTATGCAAGAAATGTGTGTTCATGCAGTTCCTCCACCTCCACACTGTACGAACACACACAAATCACACAAACCCAACCATCACCACCACCAGACTACTCTGACGCGTTTCGAACTCAACCAGAGCTCATCTTCAGAGCCAGCACCACAACCGTATGCTATGCTACCAAGTGTTAAACTCAACACACATTTCTTGCATAAACGTATCTATCGTAAGGTCGCGGGTGAGCAAAGTAATTGTTTCAGTTCATTGATTAATATAAGTTTAGGGCATCTGCCAAGTCGCGCGTGTGCATGGAACGGTTGAACCCTTGCAGTTGAAAAAACAAACTCGCTAAATAACCGATCACTTGTTCATGACATTAAATGACAAATCTAAGGTCCAAATGCACTCACACAGACAAACACAACAAACAACAACAACACACACACACAACAAATGTGACAAATGTCTATGAACCGATGTTCAAGTGGAAACAATCATCTCAATTTCATTACAGAAAAATACTCAGAGGTGCTACAAGATCAAAGTGCCGCCAGCTCTAAAGATTTTGACAGTAAAATGCTAACTGTAAGTGTGTATGACATTTTATGCATTCCTAATTACTAGCCATAGTTGAAATTTATCGACACTGGATTGATTTCAGTTGCCAATTTTTTTTCCGTTAAGAAAACCAGTTTTGTCGGTGGAATTCTAATTTCATAACCGAGTTGGACTAAAATTTCCTTAACAAATAACATTTATTTTTGTTAAACATCGTGGACCTCTTTATTTAGGAATTACCTTTTCTCGAAATACCAAGCATATGTTCACTATGCTACAAGTTTTGTGTGTTTACCAAATATTGTAGCGTAGCTAACGTTTCATGTTTTGGTTTGTTGTTCGTAGAGTTCAAGGATATCTTAGTCCACCTTGTTAACCAGTTTTTTACTGAGAAGACACTTTCCGCAAGGACAAATAGTTATCACACTCGATTACGAATGAGGAAGGATAATTCCACTCAGATAACTGCGGAAGAAATGTTCCACCTGGTTAACCAGTTATGAAACTTGGTTAAATATATGGGTGGAACAAAGGAAAAATCCAATAATGCGATACTTCATTATCGTATCCTAGCTCTGGTAGGTGCGTACCTCTCCGACATGTTCACAAAGTTCGACAACGGACTAGGGACTCTTGGTTGAGTTGGTTGAGAATTGAGTAACTTCGGTCGAGCGAGAGTAGACTGCATGGCACATGCTATCAAGTTCGTTTAGCCGTGCGAGTTTTACTTGGAGCTACTGGTTTGTAATGTGGAGATCGCTTACCACCAAGAATCGCTTTCTCGTTTACCTTTTTTAACACCTTCCCTGTCCGAGTGCCTCCAATGTGGGGTCATGAAGCTTTCCGCAGGAGTCCGTGCTTCCACTATGGGTTCACAACTTCAAAGTGCTACGCTTGGACGTGTGACTTTGTCAAATCTTTTTGTATGGGGATGGCTAAAGTGTTAAAATAATGTTTTCTTTTTTTATATAGGCGCTCTTAAAAACAAGGGGTATAGCGGAGCGCGCGTTGCAGAACTTCGGCGGCAACCCTAACTTGATTCCGGCCGGGCTCAACCTCGGTGGTCACTGCATGATGCGGATGCCTCAGTCTGTCCTGTAAGGTCTAAGAATATAATGGCAACAAATACATAATGAGAACCAAAAAACCACCGAACACCAGCTTTCCTTGCCAAAAGATTACTGATCACCAAAAAAAATTATACTACCAATACGAGTTGGTATTACGAGTAAAGCGAAAGTTAGTGAGTATGTGCGACTGAGCGTGCGTGTATTTGTCACATCTTTACCTACACGAAAAAGGCTGTAGGTACTAATATGGACGAAATTTGGCATGTAGGGTCAACATCATAAATAAGTGATCACTTTTGTATCTTGGCACTTTAACGTCACGTTTGAAAAGCCATACGAAATTATGTAACGACTGAAAGCGACAAGGTACAAAAGTGATCACTTATTTATGACGTTGACTGTACCTAGATAGCTACGAGTAGACGTTTGGAATAACACATTTATAAGCTATATTTTATTGCGATATTCTCACGGGATTGGGATAAAATCTCGAAATCTCAACCGCTAGGTTCAGAGACATGAAATTTGGCAGATGTTTTTACGAAACGGCACGTTAATGAAAGAGCACGATGTAATTTTTGGAATTTTCAATTTAATCTTAGAATTCCAATTTGACTGCCAAGGCACAGATTACTTAATAGTTACTTCGTAACAGATACTGCATCCCGTACAAAATCTTGGTACCTAAATAAAGCAGATTATAGCCTACTCCGTCTCCTTAAGAATGTGTGCGTGCCGACAGTGACAGGGCTGGCAGTTTGGATAAAACATTTTTTTACCACTTTGCCGGGATAATTGCTATATAATATACTAGCTGTTCCCGCGACTCCGTCTGCAAAGAATTCGCTTATCGCTATCCCGCGGGAACTATGCAATTTTCTGGGATAAAAACTATCCTATGTCCTTCCCAGGGTCTCAATCTATCTCCATACCAAATTTCATCTAAATCGGTTCAGCGGTTTGAGCGTGAAGAGGTAACAGACAGACAGACAGACAGACAGACAGACAGACACACTTTCGCATTTATAATATTAATATGGATCTATGCAAACTTTCTAGCACTAATATTCCCTAAGCTAAGCCACGGACGGACAAAGGGACAGACAGTCATGGCGAAACTATAAGGGTTCCGTTTTTGCCATTTTAGCTCCGGAATCCTAACAAAAAAAGGATATTTATTGTAATGCGCAGAACCCATTGCCACGCTCACAGTACCCTAGCCTTATACTAGATACGAAAGTCGACTTTCGAACATCGTATCTCGCCATCCCACTCGCGATTATAGTTTTTTATAGAAGAGTAAGAGGGACAGCACGATACGAACTCCAAATTGTTGTTATATTAGCTATTAAGAGGATACGATGCGCACCATTTCTCCATACAAACGTAATCCCCTGTTTTCTCCCTGGATAATGGCTTTAGAGCCAATTTTTTTTTACTGTGTAATCTGTATCTACCACAGCTATGCCCCTAGGTTTCGTTTTTTTCCATATTTCAATTAACATAAGAAATATGAGCTTTCAAAAACTGAAAAAATTGCCCAATTTCAACGTCATTTTCAGACACTGATCAGAAAAGAATCCCTCATATAAACAAAAAAAGGAAAACATAGGGGCATAGCTAAATCTATCCTCTAATTATATTTGAAAAAAATAATTTTATTGGTCAAGTTTTCGAGAAGAAAACAGGGGATTACGAAATGCTGTTTTGATCAATTTTACGCGCCTATTAACGGTCTGAGCTGCAGTTGTCCCGCTCTCGCTGTACTGACACGGAGGGGTTCGGGCGAGACAGCGACATTTCATTAAAATACCTATTTCTCAAAAGTCTCTCAGCCACCGTACCCTCTTAATTCTGGCATAGTCATATTAAAATTTACCTCCTATTTCACCATTCACAAAAAGTCCAGGCGGCATTATTTTTTCCGTGAAACACGAATGAACGTGCGTCGGCGCGCGCTTGTGACAGCCTACTGAAATTTCGATCGCAGGAGATCTGTAGCCGTTCGTCCCCTCGGTAGGTAAATATCGCGCGTAAGTACATGGCACGCATGCAGGAGGCAGGAGGTCTGGCCAAGGCTTAATGCGTGCAAGGACGTGGGTTGAGGCTAAAGTAAATTATAAGAGTACCTACATATCAGCTATTTTAAAGTATTCGACGACCAAATTATAAGGCCGGGGCCGCACTGGTAAGGCGACCGGCGACGCGACGCGACGGCGACTAAATCAAACATATTGGATTTAGTCGTCGTCGCCATTGCGGCCGCTGCGCCCGCTCACATAACTCGAACTATGTTTGATTTAGTCGCCGTCGCGTCGCGTCGCCGGTCGCCTTACCAGTGCGGCCCCGGTTTAATATCAAATTAATGCGGGTTGCGTTGGGATCCTATTTGATGGGTTAGATTAAGTAGAGTCGCGCCGGTGCGCGAAACGCCTAAACTATGCAAAAAAGTAGCACCGCAGAGCGGAGCTCCGTCGACTACAGGGTTATTTGTAATTCACTAGCATCCTTTTAACCCAACACTCCTACCACTTAAACAAATGTTTTTTGTTTTACGGCTTTTGTCATAACTTAATATTTTTGATGTAATAACGTTTTGAAAATTTGATTCTGCCTCTTATTTTTACGATACTCTGTGTATTTGTATGGGAAAAAAGTGCTTCATTTTAAAAAGTCGTAAAACAAAAAACATTTGTTTGAGTGATAGGAATTCAGGGTTAAGAGGATGTCAGTGAATTAAAAATAACCCTGTATATCTCATAAATTTTACTTTCTTCTTCTTTTTTATATTTTTTTTATTTATCCACATGCGTTCTAAGATCTATCAAATAAAAAGCAAAGTAAAAACGGAATGTTGTGAAAAACCAAGTGAGGCCGATTTAACCTTTTGAACGCCACACATTGTTTTTGTTACGAACAAAATTTAGTCTTAATACGGATGCGGGTAGGTTAATTTTTGTACTACCATATTGTCGTCTATATAGCCGACACTGGCGTTCAAAAGGACTACGCTCCGGATTGCGTGTGCGTGGCTTGTTTGTGTTCGATCAGTCGTTTATTGGCGAAGTTTGGAGTACTTGTGTGCGTGCAACTGTAGGCACACGACGAGGTGTAGTTATTTGGCCATTCATTGGACTTCGTATCTACTTTAAATTTGGTCTGAAGGTCCACCAAAATGGTGTCGTAAAAGTTAATGCGTGGGCCGTATTCTGTGTAACACTAATCGATAGCAACAACTTCGCCCTCCGAATTGAAACAAGATAAGGTTGAGAGCCAGAGTTTTCGGTCATGGAAACCTTTTTCGAGACGGAAATGGCCCCGAGTAACAGATAACGTATTTATTCAAATTCACTTACAAGTAATGCTGTAAAAAAGAATCGAAATAAAGAATATCTGCGTGGTCATTAATACTTGAGTAGGGGTCTTCGTTCCTGTCTGAAATAATGATTTAAAAGGGCATAGATCAAATGGGGAAATAGAAAAACCTCTCAAAGCAATTTGCACGAAAAAATCCTTGACTTTAGAGACGGTTTAAATGTGTTTGGCAAAAAGTGCTGAAAACCAATTAAATTAAAATTCATTTATTTCAAATAATAATCAGAGGGACATAAAAAATCAGAGGGCGAGAATTATTTGAATGTTTATACATATTATTATTATTTTTACATTTTAAATGTTTTTTTAAATTTGGCACAGGGTATAATTTCGCATCACAGCCAATATAAGGCCATTCTATCATCTATCAAAGCCAGGCCTTGTAGGGCTTTTCTAGTTTAAAATGACGCGCCCCACCACCGCACTCACGCACAGGATTCGAAACTCAATTCAAGATACAATAGACTCTATCAATCGCGTCATTTCAAACTAGACAAGCTCTACTATGAAATTCGATTTTTAGGGTTCCGTAGTCAACTAGGAACCCTTATAGTTTCGCCATGTCTGTCCGTCTGTCTGTCTGTCTGTCTGTCTGTCTGTCCGCGGCTAAGCTCAGAGACTGTTAGTACTAGAAAACTGTAATTTGGCATGAATATATATATTAGTCACGCCGACAAAGTGGTTAAATAAAAAAAACTAAAAAAATTTTTTTTAGTGTACCTCCCATAGACGTAAAGTGGGGGTGATTTTTTTTTCTTGACTAACCCTATAGTGTGGGGTATCGTTGGATAGGTCTTTTAAAACCATTGGGGGGTTGCTTATATGATTTTTGTATTCAGTGATTTGTTTGCGAAATATTCAACTTTAAACTGAAAAATTTCATTAAAATCGACCGTCCCCCGTCCCCCCCTCTAAAATCTAAAATGGAAAAATTTGAAAAAATTCAAAATGGTAGTAAATATATTAAATTTACAAGGAAAATTATAGCGGCTAAGATTGCTTGGGAATTATTTGTAGTTTAAAAGTAAATAGTAGCCTAAGGTATTAAACATACCGTCACTACTTTGAAAAACTCGTATCTCAAATCAGCATGTAAACAACACTGAACCTTGATACGCGCGTAATAAAGTTCACTTTGCCAGATTAACGATATTGAGATACGAGCTTTTTTTAAAGTATTGACGATACCTAACTTGGAAGATTCCGTACACATACGAAATCCTTAGAAAAATATTACTTGATTTTTTCGTAATGGCTACGGAACCCTATCTTGGGCGTGTCCGACACGCTCTTGGCCGGTTTTTTTGAAGTTCGTATCGTGCCGTCCTTTTACTCTTCTGTTTAATACTACGGAACGGCACGATACGAGGTTCGAAAATCGAATTTCGAAGTATAAAGCCTGAATGCTGGTTGGAGTTGGCCCGCAAGCTGTAATTACATAAACCTTGCACAAGAATTACTACTCTATTCTTGTATGACTACGATTCTTTCCCGCAATGTTCTTGTTAAATTGCCATTATTACTACTATAATCCAATCCAACTCGGATGGGCAGCGTTCGGGAAGCTCCGCAACATATTTTCGTCCAAAATACCTCAGTGCCTCAAAACAAAAATCTTTAATCAGTGTGTGTTGCCAGTGATGACATATGGATCCGAGACGTGGTGAACTATGGGCCTGATGAATAGGCTCAGAGTCGCTCAGCGAGCTATGGAGAGGGTTATGCTTGGAGTTTCTCTACGGGATCGAATCAGAAACGAGGAGATCCGTAGAAGAACCGGGGTAACCGACATAGCCAAACGGATTAGCTCGTTGAAATGGCAATGGGCAGGCCATATAGCACGTAGAACAGATGGCCGTTGGGGGCCAAAAGTTCTGGAATGGAGACCACGGACTGGCAAGCGCAGCGTGGGACGTCCACCAACGAGATGGACGGACGATTTGGTGAAGGCCGCAGGTTCAGGGTGGATGCAAATCGCTTCCAATCGTAATGATTGGGCATCAATGAGGGAGGCCTATGATCAGCAGTGGACGTCCTATGGCTGAAATGATGATGATGATGATGATGACTACTATAATTAATACTGTTTGATGTTTATTTATTTACTCTCAAACCATTTCATTCCTGACTCACCGTAGAACATGTGATAGAACGTTCTTACAGTTATTTTCATAATAAATTCCCTTACGAAAAAATCCGATGTCACTACTTATTACTCTTTCTGTGTAAAGGTTTCGCAGTGGCTCACGATTTAGTTGGTTCGATAGTACCTAATTGCGATTAGACTACTTACTTACTTAGAGGTCTGCATGACCGGAATGTAATGTCTTGACCCAATTTTTTATCGCTCATCATAGGCATTCCTACGCGCGCCTAATTTCGTCCGCTGGGTTTGATTGCCCACCATTTACGTTAACGAGATTACTATTGAATCCTACGAATGCTTTAGGTTTTATTATTTCGATTAGACTGTTCATTGAAGAAGTGAGAATAGCTTTGTATAAGAGTTATGGTTAAAACCGGGACTTATAATCTTTAATCTCCTATATATATTTGCAGTATTTTCTTACGGCCACAAAGGAAGATCAGCGCCGTTCGCAAGATATCGGCACTTTGCTGATTTGGGGCCATTTCGTGATATGCGCATTTTTTTTTTATTTTTATTCCGGTGTTATTTTTTAAATGGTTTGATATCACGAATAAATGTTTTCTTTCTTTCTTTTATAAACCAAAATTGCAAATTTAGCTATAATTATTTTTCAACGCAATTACATTTTTAACCCCCGTCACGCGGCGGACACGACGTACAAATACGCGTTCTTGAATCTACATAAGCACGACGACGTCTGTACACGCGTACGCCTACATACATCGCGCGCGCACTCTTCTGGTTTCTGGCGGTTTCCGGCTATCTGCGCCTTGAGGGGTGGGGTAATTCGAATCGGTGCGGGGCGGACCGTTTCCATTCTGTACGTCAGTACTATTATATATTCTGTGCCCCCGTCACAAAAAGAGGGGTGTTATAAGTTTGACCGCTATGTGTGTGTGTCTGTCTGTCTGTGGCATCATAACTCTTAAATGGGTCAACCGATTTGGATGCGGTTTTTTTTATTAGAAAGCAGGTTTCTTGGCAATGGTTCTTAGATATGTTTCATCAAAATCGGTTCAGCCGTTTCAAAGTTATCAGCTCTTTTGTTAGCTGCGGAAGGGATCTTAGACGCATAATGGGCGCAACGCATACGTGTGACATAATTGCGTTGGGGGTTTTTAAAATTTTAATTTTGTCATAATTTACTTGGAACGGTAGTCAAAATTCAAAATGGTCAGTTCAAGTGGACGATTTTCCATTTGTACTTATTGATAGTAAATCTCCTGATTGACTTTTCAGGTTTTTCCACCGCATGAAGCTGCGTAACAACACGCGTTTCCGCGTCAACTACCTCCGGAACAACCTAAGGGACATGTTTGTGACGCTTCGCTTCTCACTCAACGACCTGCATCTACACGGAGACTACGAACGAGCCATCACCTACAGCTCACCTTCGACGCTTTACTATACTCCGACATACGGGGAACTTGAGTAAGTAATCCTAACACTACCTTCAATTCAGATCATTCCCGGTCGGAGCATATATTTGTGTGAAAAATACGAATGCATGTGCTCGAGTCTTGGATGTTTCATATGTATTTAGGTATGTATTTATCTATATAAGTATGTTTATCCGTTGTCTAGTACCCATAGTACAAGATTTGCTTAGTTTGGGACTTGGTGTGATTTGTCCCGTAATATTTATTATGAAGCGGCACTGTTTGTTATTTATTTATTTCGGTCATACACAGCGTAAGAAACATAAGTTGTCTCTCCTGTGGACATAAAATTAGCTACTCCGAGTCAGTAAACTTGAGATTTATTTAGATCGGCTGAAAAATAGCCAGACGTCATTCATGCCGAAGTAGATTTGACTAAAAAATATTTAGCTTTAGGCTGAATAATCTAGGCTCGATTTGGACTCGGATGGAGGAGAGGTTAATGAATTTATAAATAAATAAATCTTGGGACGATTGGCATTAATTGACCTATTCCCAAACTCAGTAAAGCTTGTACTATTGGTACCTACTAGGCAACAGATAAACATACTTATATAGATAAATACATATTAAACATCCAAGACTCGAGTACAAACATTCGTATTATTCACACAAATATCTGCCCCAACCGGGAATCGAACCCGGGACCTCAAGTTTCATAGACGGGTTCTTTAACCACTAACGCTATCCGGTCGTCCATTATTTGTTATTGAAATCAACGAAATGATTGGTTCCCTCAAAGTTTCTTTGTTGCCTTTCGCCTCAAATGCAGTACTACCTGATGTATACGATACCTCAACGAAGCAATATCGTACTATTTCTTATTGCTGTCATGTACAGGATGATGTCTCCACAGGTTCTTGCTATGGGACGTCGAGTACAACGTGGAGGGGAGGTATCGCCTGCTCAACGACAGACTCTACGTCGAGCACATAGTCTCGGACTTGAAGCCCCGGGCAATACTTATGCGCGTAATTTTAAACATCAATTTATCTAGACATAGAGTCATATTATTTCTTATTTCCTTCAGGGCAAATAGGTAGTTGGTAACTACTCCCACTCACGGAAAATGAAACCCGAGCCAAATTTTTTTTATCTGAATTTCGAACATGAAATCAATCACGAAAAGAGTAAAACAGTTCACATTCGTATAACCCTTTGACCGCCACAAAACAAACGAAATGACATGCTCTGTACGCCACGGAACAAACCGACTAGTCGATAAATAGGGCTTTGTTACCATTGCAGAAGTATTTTTTTCGAGTTGAATGTTGGTCATCTATAGATGACTCTGGCGTGTCAGGCATTTTATTGGCTGTCACGACTGGTTGACTCTGGCGTTCAAAGGGTTAAACTTACGTCATATCGTCGGGGATAGCGCAAATCCGCTTAACTGACATTTGATAAGTAATTCCGCGGATCTTACACATTTAGCCAATTTCCTATTTTTACTCTAAATTTGTTAATATAAAAAAAAAACGAAGTTAAAACCCTTGAAATTATATGTAGTACAGATACGCGGTATTTACGTATGGTAGAAAACAGATTTGCAATCCCTGACGATGTATATGATATGACACTGGGCTTTACGAGATTAATAAGATTATTGACGTTTCGGCCACATTAGAGCTGGCTGTGGTCACGAACAGACTGACTACGAGTACTGCACGTAATCTAGTTGAAACTATAAATCGTGATGACTGATGACGTTTCAAATTATAACATAATATTTACTTATGGGCGCTCTTCCGCAGGGACAGGACTTAGGCGAATTGTATATACATATAGATAGAGGTTATTTTTTTATGTAACATGAAATAATTACTGTTTTTAGTTGCGTTATGCGATTAAAATAAGTATTGCACAAGTTGTGATTCGCGTTATATTATTAACATAAATAATTAATTATGCTTTCTTAAACAAATCTTTCGTTGTCTAACAAGTATTAAATATACATATACACGAACACTTAACCGTGACGTCAAGGTACTACCTACTACCATATCGAAACCTATTTACAATGTAACGTCTTTCATACAATATTACGTTCATAAAAAAAATATTGGCTTTACATTTCATGGCCACGTGTCTAAAAAAGAAAGCACCTTTTTTATCCGTTGTGAAAGTTATAACGTTTAAAATTTAGGTTTGTTAGCTGTTTATGTTTCCACCTCATTCAACACCTTTGCAATCTGGTAATTAATTGAATTGATTGAATCAGGCACTACTTTCTGAAGACCCCTATCCACGAACTAAAAGCAATTAGTCAATTAATAATCTTGGTGCTACTGCAATTTCTATTAAGTTTTAGATTATCTATACATATAAAATCCTTTGTCCTGACTGACGGATCAACGCACAGCCTAAACCGCTGATCGTAGAGACCTGAAACTTGGAGGGTGTGTTCTTTGTATGACGTAGGCATCCGATAAGAAAGGATTTTTCGTAGTTCTACTCCGAAGGGGGTAAAAAGGGGGGGCAAAGTTTGTATGGGACAACGTGATTCCTTGGTCCAATCTACTTCAAATTTTGCATAAACATTCTTTAACAGAATTGATGGAAGACGTGTTTCGTATTTTATTGAAATTCATCACTTGACGGGGTTAAAAAGGAGTAGAAAGTTACTTTGGGGGTGATTTGCTTCGAAGTTGATATCAATACTCCTTAGTGCTTTTGATTTAAATTACATTTTATTTTGACACATGTTTGAATACTCGATCCGAAGACACGGCTTCATAGGAACGTAGAGTTCGAAATTTGAAATGGTAAGGACTAGACATCTTGGTTAAGCCGCGTTTTCACTTAGTGTTCTGAACAAACATTTGTTTAGAGCAAATATGATTGCGGTTTTGCCGATGTTCGCTCAAAATAGCATCAATGTAGCGTATCTACTGTGTTAAAAAATAATAATTTTATTAAATACTTAAGATGTATGTAATTTAATAACAATGTAGATCTGATTGAAAAAAATATACCTTGTTGAGTTTCTTGCCGGTTTCTTCTCAACAGGGTTTTTTCCGAACCGGTGGTAGATTCTTCGACGTTCATAGGAGCATCAATCGATGCCTAAATTGAATAAAAAATTTTGACTTTGACTTTGACTTTGAATAGAAAATGTCCGTTTTCATTCAACGAGGAAAGAGAACAGTTGTTTATAACAAAATCGTAAACAAAGATTGGAGACCCACCGAACACGTACAATGTCGAGCGAATGCACAGAGCAACAGCTCGCTCGCCACAGACGTCGTTTTCACTGGATGAATGAGTGAGCGACCCGCGTCCAGCCGATTATCACTGAATAAACACGTTCGCTCGCTCAGAACTGTTCAGGACACTGGGCTGATTTTTCAATCATCGAATAAATATTATCTGACGGATAACGTGTAAAGCGGCTAAATTGTAGCGTCATGCATACAGTGCAACTGACGCAGTGCTGTCAGTCAACTTATTTAGTCAACTTATTCTATAATTTAACCAGTTGATGACATTTATGCGTTGATTGAAAAATCGGCCCTCAGTGAAAACGCAGCTTTATAAAACATACAAATCATTCCATATTCAAAAAAAACAATATTTAAATCGGTTTAGAATTCGAAATTTCAATTTTATTTGTTCTTGGATATTTGAATGAAAAACTTACCTTATACCTAGATTTTCTTTAGAAAATTCCTTGGAAATCTCTTAGATTACCTACTTAGCGAATATTTGCGAATATATACACGAATTACCGACATTGTAAACGAAACGAAACTTCAAATTTTGCAAACCATTTTGTCTACGTTTGTCAACCACTTCCTGATCTGATCTCTGATAATAACTAATTATATGTACATATAAGTATTTGCATTTCACCAAGCTTTTGCTTTTACAAGCGCAGCGTGGGACGTGACAACAAGATGGACGGACGTTTTGGTGAAGGCCGCAGGTTCAGGGTGGATGCAAGTCGCTTCCAACCGTAATGATTGGGCGTAAATGAGGGAGGCCTATGTCCAAAAATTCAAAAATGCAAAATTCCCAAGGGATAGACAAAAAATCAACTTCGGAGCTCATTTTAAAATGTCTTTCACCAATAGAAAAGCTACACTGTCCTTGATTAACATAGGATGCTATTTTCCGGATAAATGCAAACTCCCGCGGTATAGAAAATAGTAAATTTAACTTCGGGGCTGAGTTTAAAAAAAATTACCAATAGAAAGCTACACTATCCTTCATTGGTATAGGCTAGGCTACCTACTATTTATTCGGTAAAATGCGAAATTCCCGTGGGATAGAAAGAAGTCAATAAGTATCACTTGAGGGCTGATTTGAAAATTTCTTTCACCAATAGGAAGCTACACCAACCATTATTTACATAGACTACATTTCTCCGTGAAAAAGCAAAATTCCCACGGGAAAAAAATAAGTGAATTCAACTACGGGGCTGATTTTAAAACTTCTTTTACCGGTACAAAGCTACACCTTTAAGGACATAGGCTACCTTTTCTCGGGGAAAATGCAAAATTCCCGCGGGACAAAAATAAGCGAAAATTTGCATAGAATAAGGACAAATTTGTTGAAATTCCCACGGGATAGAGAATAAACGGGATTTATAATATTCACTAACTGATACTGATGATGATGAAATGATAATAATGATGGATCTTGCCGTTGCCGGATTTTTGTTTTATACAATGAAAGAGATGAAGAAGCTTTACCACAAATTGGAATTCTACGCGGACGAAGTCGCGGGCAAAAGCTAGTCCTTTATATATGCACTTTATACACCGTATAATGTTTTTTTTTCAGTATATGAAAGAAAACAACACTGCTTCAATGGCGTCAATTCAATTGAATTACCAAAATATATGTAAGTGAAAACAACCATGTAAATGAGGTAATGTTCCTTACTTGAGCTAAAATCTTTTTAGGGTTCCGTAGTCAACTAGGAACCCTTATAGTTTCGCCATGTGTGTCTGTCTGTCCGCCCGCGGCTAAGCTCAGAGACTGTAAGTACTAGAAAGCTGTAATTTGGCATGAATATATATATCAGTCACGCCGACAAAGTGGTAAAATAAAAAAATAAAAAAAATTTTTTTGGGGTACTTCCCATAGACGTAAAGTGGGGGTGATTTCTTTTTTCTCGACTAACCCTATAGTGTGTGGTGGGTGTCATTGGATAGGTATTTGAAAATAAATAGGGGTTTTCTAAAACCATTTTTGATAAAGTGAATATTTTCGGAGATATTCACTCCAAAAGTTCTAAATAATGTGTCCCCCCCCCCCCTAAGTTTTGAACCACACGTCTAAAAAATATGAAAAAAATCACGTAAGTTAAACTTAATAAAAACTTTCTAGGAAAATTATTTTCAACTTAATCAGTTGAGCAGTTTTGTTTTAATTTAACCTTGATTGCAAGCATTTTTTTTCTTTAAGTACCTATAAGATCACGCTAACAGTATCTTCTTTCAAATAAAAAAATATATCACATCTGAAAAACAATCAACATACATACTGGTTTAGTAGACTGCAGTAGATTAGTTACCCAATTCGCCGATAGATGGCGCTGTACCGCTGACGTTGGGACCAAAACAATATATTTATTTTTTCGTACCTGCTACAGAACCCTATCTTGGGCGTGTGCGACACGCTCTTGGCCGGTTTAAGTATTATTAGTTTGACCTGCCATTATACTCTGATAACGAAGTGATAAAACCTATTCGCTTCGACAATTAAAACTAAATTCAAACAATTGTCAATATCACCATTGCAATTTCGTGTGATTCCTTGACGTCAACAACTTGTCTACAAGCAAAACTCGACTTTAAGATGACAAATCTTTTCATTCCGCGACTGTACATGTACACTCGAAGATATCAGACTCAGGCTTCTCACTCACTCCTGCTATCCTAACAAAAATGTTCACTCCACGCCACTGATAGGGTAAACTACCCAGTATTGCTCATGCACCAGTGATTGACCTTTTTAAAGGCCACCACAAACTGGGAGCCCAGCCCGGTCAATAATACTGAATCAAATACGCTGTGCTGCACTGCCGGTGTGTGCCACCGTTTAGATTATTCTGGGCACACTTCGTCGGCGCCCCGCGCTCCCGCTTTTTGGTGGCCTTAAGAAAAATATTGTCAAGTGCTAACTGTCTATCATTTGCGTTTGATTAGAGCAGCTACAAAACTTGAAATGAAATGTTTATTTGCTATAACACTATGTATACAAATGTGATGTGACTTGACTATAAAGTAATCACAGCATTATTTAGTGCTATGCAGTTTGGCAGAGGTATTTAGAGATAAGTATTTCTGTACTTCTTTTGTTTGTATTTGAGTAAATAAATAAAAAAAAAATAAAAAAAGTGAATGCTAATCAAACGCTAATGATAGACAGTCACTTGATAATGTTTTTCTTAATGTGGTCAATCCATAGGGTCAATCACGGGTGCTGGGCAATAACTGGCTAGTTTACCCTATTTATTTTTCTTTATTTTGACCAGATCCGTACCTACAAAGGATGCAGAACGATCTGGACCATTGGCTGAAGGACTATTTCAACGACTTCCTCATCTATTTAGATTTGCCTGAAACTAGTGTGAATCCTCAAAACCAGTGAGTTAGTTCATTCCAATAACTTATAAAGTCAATCGTTACTTTGCGGAGGTCTGTGTTAAATTAAATGGAATACTTATTTTACTCCTCCACGAAGTAGTGAGGTGAGGTTAAGTCATGCCAAATAGCCACGTTGCGCAGTTGTGTTGAAAATAATACTTTTTCATGCAATTTTCCCGCTCTCCCTCCGCACAAAAAAAAATACCAACGCAAACGCAACTAAACCCACAACCAAGAGAATTACCACCACCATAAAAATCTGGACTCGTATTTCGCTTCTCTTTGAAGCATCATCAATATCATCATCGGTTGTTGATATTACGACAGTTCGACGTTTCTTCCATTTCTTTGGGTTTGGAGGGCGGGAAAATTGTATGAAAAACCAAGTAAACACGCAGCTATTATGCATGACTTAATATAAGGCAAACGAAATTACGACAAATAAAATTATATAAGTATATACAGGGTGTTTGGTAGCTACGTACAAAGCTTTAAGGGGGTGATAGCCGAGGTATTTTTGAACATTTTTAGCCATATAATGTCTTAGCCGAAATTTGATATTATTTTAAATTGAAGACTTAGAAATTTTAGGAAAATACCCAGAATTAGATAGTCACGAGTCAATATTGCCCCAATGAGCGTTAATTTGGAAACCAAATCTTTTATTTCGAAATGAAATAATTTTTAAGTGCCTTTCTTGCCACAAAAACAAAACGGAGGCATTCGAAATTACTAAAAAGGTCTTAGGTTGGAACAGAGTCATTTTCTGTGCCATAAAAAAAAATAAAAAAAAATCCTTGAAATGTTCAAACATTTTTAGAAACATGCCTGTTTATTGTTCTTTCTTTTAAGATATCGCTCATTGACATTGCTTGCTAAATCTGAGATAAAAAGTAAAAACCAAACTCAGGGAGCACTCGCTAAGAATGCACTAGTCTTGAAATTTTACTAGTAAATAACATGTGAAAAAGACAAGTCTACGTAATTTTTCTGTGCCATATTTAAAATTTCCAAATTAACGCTCATTGGGGCAATATTGACTCGTGACTATCAAATTCTGGGTATTTTCCTAAAATTTCTAAGTCTCAATTTAAAAAAAAAAACAAATTTCGGCTAAGACATATATTATGGCTAAAAATGTTCAAAAATACCTCGGCTATCACCCCCTTAAAGCTTTGTACGTAGCTACCAAACACCCTGTATTTCATACTATTAAATACAAACTAAAACATGGATGCATAGAAAAAAACCCAGAAAAAAGACCAGTGCTGGGAATCGAACCCAGGTCGTCAGCATTCCGTGCCGTGTTTCTGGGGTTTTTTCTATGCATCCATGTTTCAGTTTGTATTTAGTATGAAATATGTATATGGATTTCACGGGATGGTCAAAAAAAATAAGTTAAAAAAATAAAAAAATACAAAAAGATACTTCATAGCAAACATGATGAAAAAAATTATTGCAAGTGTGCCTTATAATATAAGTATCTTACCTAGTTACTTAAATGATATGCCATTTCTTCAACAGGGCGTATGAGAACGAAAAGACAATGGTTAGAAATCGTTTCGCAGACAGCGTTATAAAGAGTGTGCGTAAGCGGTTGAGGCAAGTGAACGCTTCCAGCATCATGATCCCTGACTTCAAGATATACACTGTCAGCGAAATGGTATGTCATCTTTACAACCAGGCCTTATACTACGTACTATACTAAGTACCGTTCCGTTCACGCTAGTAGCATTAAACAGAAGCACAGAATATATAATAGTACTGACGTACAGAATGGAAACGGTCCGCCCCGCACCGATTCGAATTACCCCACCCCTCAAGGCGCAGATAGCCGGAAACCGCCAGAAACCAGAAGAGTGCGCGCGCGATGTATGTAGGCGTACGCGTGTACAGACGTCGTCGTGCTTATGTAGATTCAAGAACGCATATTTGTACGTCGTGTCCGCCGCGTGACAGAAGAGTGAAAGGGATGGCACGATATTAATTTCGTAGAAGCCCCCCAGGGCTCAGTTGCATAATGTTCCATTCACTGCCGGCATTTTGACTATTTTTGCCCTGAACTCCCGCTCGCTCAGTTCATGGTTTCACCTTACGTGCGGAAAGAAAGGCGGTTTGGTGGTTTCTAAGTTTTGTGTTATTAAAAGAAGAAGATACCTAAAACAACAGGTACAAGGTTCGGAAACAGTATAGGAATACTACCTACAATCTATCCACCAATCAACTGACGTACTTCACGAGCTGTCAAAACACACAATTGTATGTATAATGAACTGTACAGCGAAACTTTTTGCATTCGTTTATTTTGGATGGTTAATTACCATTTAACGTGCTCCAACTGTTTGGTCTCCACCCAAATGCTTGTCAAGGTAATTTTGTTCGTCTATGTACTTAATCCGTGGTCTCTGGGACCTCATTAGATATTGTAATTCTACAATCGCATCTCCCGCCGAAAGTCTAAATTACATCGTCACCATCTCGATGAATGTCGGTCCGCCACTACGTTTTCTTCAGCACTTCCTTGCACGTAAAGTGAAATCATGGAATCAATTTCCGACATTAAGTATATTATGATATCGGGGCTTTCAAGAAAAGGATTTACACTTCCTTTAAAGGCCGGAAAACAGATCAGTGTCTCTCCTTGAGTTGTTGATATTCATGGGCGGTGGTATGGTAATCATATCCCATCAGATGACCCGTTTACTCGTTTGCCTCCCTCTCGTGATGAAAAAAATGTACTTATTCCTTTTTTTGTCATTTAGGAGATAACACTGTATGACGGCGTCATCCGTGGTTTGGACACTATCCATCGCCGCTCCGTGGCAACGGGAAAACTCGATGACAAAAATATTCGCTACCTTGATACTATAGTGGGCTTCAGCAAACTAAAGGTAATGCCCCGGAACTAATAATAAAAGGCTTATTCGTTAGATTTTGCATATGTTTGTTTCAGGCTAAAATGGCTGATGAATTAAGCTTTCGGTTGAAATAATGATGATGTTGATGATATACATTATTACTATCAGTTGCAGCACACTGCACTGGCACGTATCAGGACCGGTCACAGACAAAGTAGGTACGCGACGTGCAGCTCCGGATACGTAATTTAGTATGGATCTCGGCAGTGTACAAACTCCCATGAGTTCAGGCAGCATAATACCGGTTACCATCTGTGCTGAGACAGTTACGGATATGATGTGATGGTGTCGTGAGCAATTGAAGATTTTAATAATCTGGCCAGTTTTATGCTCTCAAGTGTAGTTACTATGTAAAACAGAGCACAAGAGTTTTTTATGCTATGCCGGGTTTAAACAGGATAGCAGCTCGCTTGACGCTAATCAATTAACACGGGAGATGCCTACAAACCAAAAGCATTATGCGCTTAATCAACCCTGCATACATTCTAGGATCTCACCTTTCAAAAATGTAACCAAAATTGTTTCGCAGGTGGAATATAAATACAACATGTTTCTGCGTACTGGACTGCCGCCGCTGTTCGGGATGCTGGTTCTGGATGTAGACGACCTGACCGGCCGACTGGCCCTGAAAACAGTGAGGGACTCTCCCACACTCGACATGCATTTCGCTTTGATGGCACCCTACGAAAAGTATGATCAATTGAAATTGAAATCAAACAGTTACCTACCACAGCCACAAAATTCTTCTCTCAGTCAGTATAGTCCAAGAAATTCCTATTTTCATTTATAAGTCATTGTGATAATCGGCCTTATCTCGACGAGTACTTTGGCCCTAGATGGTAACCAGGATCTGATGATGGAGCTGGAAGGTGGCTATGAGCACTCGATAGGGTTGTGTCAATGAAATGACACAACCCTATCGAGTTTGGGCTCGTTACTTCGTCTTGAGGAGTACGTTAGTTCTAGGTGGTAATTAGGGTCTGAAGGTAGAGTCGGAAGGTAGCCACTAACAATTTAAAATAAAATTAAGAGATAATAAAATTTAATGCATAGTCTATTTTTATCACAAAAATTAAATAAATAAATAAATAAAAAATAAATTAAGTAAATTATTTTGAGTTTTTTAGCTATTTTTTTATTGACATCTATCTAATATCAGCTTGTTTTTAAAAAAAGTTTTTTCTTTTAATTTTTTTAATATACTTAGGTACAGCTCCATTGTCCTTGCTTGACACGAAAAATGTATTAAAAATTTAAAGGGCTGTACATTCAAATTCTTCCTTACGTTTTCTAACCACCAAATACATGTATTGTATATATTGTATAAATATAATTTTGTGACTCTCGGTACTATACTTTGACATCAAAAACAACGGCCACTATGGCCTATTGCAAGGATGATATAGACTGGATTGGCAGTCACTATAGTACGGATCGGCCGCGGTTTTTGTAGTTCGATTATTAAATCTAGATGGCGCTGAATTATAGCCAGAGGCTTTGAAGGCAAACCAATGACTACAGATGTTTCATATTACTACAAATGTATTATTTTTCAAATACATTTGCAGTGATATGAAAAATATCTGTAGTCTTATTGTTTTGCCTTCAAAGCCTCTGGCTATATTAGTATATTTCAGCGCCATCTAGATTTAATAATTGAACTACAAAAAGCGCGGCCGATCCGTACTATGGCGACTGCCAATCCAGTCTATATCATCCTTGCCTATTGGTAAAAATGTAATGCATAAACGTAAATATTTATAAGACATTTGGAATATTTGCAGAGCTCGATCGCTGGTAGTGGAAGGCCCTGCCAACAGATATATAGCGAAGTATAAGAACATCTTGGAGCACCAAATCTCGTCAATTATGAGCAGTACAATGATTCATTACATGCAGCAACTCGACTCCTTGGCCCGTTGTCGTGAGTATCTTCTTATCTAGATGTGCAATTATAACTCTACATCTTTATCAACGTCTCAAAGCGCAAGTCTTTGACCAGTGTTGCGAATGATGAGGTACGGTACTGGGACGTGATAGCTTAAAATAGGTCTAATTCGCACGTAAATTTCGAATAACTCAAAGGTGCGAGCCCAGGCTCGAATCCACGACCCTCTGCTTGAAAGGCCATAGGTCAAACCACTAACGGCTTTTTTTTGTAACTATATTAACGTAATTTTATTTTGTCTCAAGAAACACATCTGATTGGCAAGGATGACCCGAAATACAAGACCATCGACAATTCCGAATCAGTTGAGTCTAAAACTGATCCTTCGCAATCTGAGAATGTCGATGGTGATGTCACGACCTCCGAACCTGAACCGGTCACTGAGGCGACTGATGACTCTAAGGTGACACAATACGGGCCAGACCCCAAAATACCTGAAGATTACATTGTTTCCAGAAAAGAAAGTATGGAATTGGAGTTTCCTAACAAAGATGGGGGTGACAACGGAGAAAAGATGAAACTCGAAGTAAACGAGCAGTTCTCGTTAACTAGACTGAATAAAGGTGAAAGAAGAACTGGGTAGTATTTAATTTTGGATTCTGAAATTAAAATAATAATCTGTAAGGAATCCCATCAATAGGTAATTGCCATTCGTTTTATTTATATCCTTACCTATTTCAGAATAGTCTCCAATGAGCCCCCCTTGGTTTTCTCATTCGGC
The DNA here is from genome assembly GCA_947563465.1 of Archips xylosteana. Lineage (NCBI taxonomy): Eukaryota > Metazoa > Arthropoda > Insecta > Lepidoptera > Tortricidae > Archips > Archips xylosteana. The sequence goes on from OX387355.1 coordinate 16,222,867, forward strand.
GCTTGCATTGGCGTAGCTAGGGGGGGCGGCGGGTGATGTTCACGGTCGGTAGTAGTGCCACCTATAAAAAATCCTAAAACTGTGGCAGAAATTATTAAATTTATTTTTTACGAGCTGCTGCCCGCGACTCCGTCTCCGAAGAATTCGTTTATCGCTATCCCGCGGCAACTATGCAATTTTCCGGTAAAAAAGAAAAAGTATTCTATATGTTAATCCGGATTATAAACTATCTGTGTGCCAAATTTCATCAGAATCCGTGAAACCGTTTTAGCGTGAAAGAGTAACAAACATCCATCCATCCATCCATACTTACAAACTTTCGTGTTTATAATATTATTTGAAGAAGATGTGGCTCACACCATCTCTTTAATATATTGAGAACACTGCTTATTTATTGTATGTATTTTGCATATATATGTTGTATATGGTAGTATATTTTTATTAGGTTTCTTTATATTATGAGTTTATGTATTGTATTTACTAAAAGTTGTATTGTAGCCTTTGCTCCGTCCGACTGTATTATTTTTACTTACTCTTTGTCGGTCCCTTACTAAATGCTCCTTTCATCCACTCAAAGGTTGACTGGTAGAGATCCCTTAAAGGGATAAGTTCGCCTTTGTACATGCATTTCAACGGTTGACAATAATGTATTTCTTTTTTTTTCCTTATTTTTGTACAATAAAGAGTTTACATACATACATACATACATATTACCTAGTAGGATTTCAACAATTTTGATGGAGTTTTGTGGTGACACCATGGACTTAATACCTAACCGGACTGAGTATTAACTTTTATTAGTCAATCAAAAGTGACCCATATTACCAAGCCATACAGTTTAATAATGGCAACTAGAGACAGCGGTCCGAGAGATTAGATACAAACTAGAGAAACTAGAGAATTGTGTCCCACTCGCACCATTACTTTTCACCCTAATTAGAACGAGATGCAACTCTCTGGTTTGTTCTTTTTCGGCCTCACTTTTTTGTCGCAGTACTCAGTCCTTAGACAGTCCATGGGTGACACCTACAATATCCGCCCGGGTGCCACCGGTTAAACCACTGGCTGCGTAATAATGATTTTGTGAACTTTGTGTGTCTGTTACCTCTTTACGCTTAAACCGCTAAACCAATTGGGAATGTCTAAAAAAAATTACCAGTGGTTTTTATATTTTTTTTCTATAGAAAAGTCAATTATAAGAAACTAATTTCAATATTTTGTCATTTAGTTCACTACTTTTTACAAAATTAATTATTAAAACATTTTTGGTTGATGACGTTAGATTATAATTGAGGGCTCCCACACTGCCAAATTTCTAAATCTATCTAAATGCGTACGATAAGGCAACCCTTTTAATTATTTTTAGCGTAGTGGTACACTGTAACTAGTGTCATTTTACTGGCGCTGTCAAAGTGCTAGATGTCAGACAGTAGGTCCAAATCAAACTCCGTAGTATAATCCACGCGTAAATTATTAAGAATTCTAACCACACAGAATAAAGTACGACTTGGACCGGTCATGCAATTTACACCAATGTCAAATGAAGGTCATTGCTTATTTGTTAGGTAATAAATGAATTACATAATATTAAAATTAAATAACTACAGAAAACGAGTTAAAAAGCAATTATCTCGAAATGGTTTTCGTTTACTATACATTGCAAAAAAATAGACATCCCCAATTTAGACGAAATTTGATATGGGGATAGTTTGGGAAGGAGATAAGATAGTTCTTATCTCAGAAAAATTCCATTGTTCCCGCGGGATAGCGACAAACGAATTCTTCGCAGACGGAGTCGCGGGCATGTTGCTAGTAAAGAATATAAACTGGATGAAAGGGGAATTCACACGTGATTCACACGCGCAAACATAAACTATAAAAAATGACTGGCAGGTAATACCTACCCTAAAACATTAAAAGACAAACTTTAGTACAGTCGAGGGCATGAATCTATACAACCATAGTGTCAAATCCATAGACGTACTATAGAATAGACACGTCATATTTAAGACGAAATATAACCATCGGTATTCTCTCTCGTTCTAAAAGAAAACATCATCTGCAAATAGAAACAGATATACGTTTGTCTGTATTGGCTTTCAATTCAATGAAGCCAGTTTACTATAGTGTATTTATAAATCGATATATATATATCCTAGAGATGTGCCACTTTTATATCGATAAACTTTAGCTGTCAAAAATAATTATCGGGTCATAATTTGAAGGACCAAATTGGATTCGAAAAATTACTCACAAGCATACTATTCAGCATTTTAATGATTCTTTTTATACTCTTTTCCTTTAGTTAAAAAATTACGAAAAGCAGTTTGATATTGGAAGGAGTAGTAGTAGTTGTAAATTGTAAAATAAAAGTATGTATGTATGTATGTATGTAAACTCTTTATTGCACAAAAATAAGGAAAAAAGAAATACATTATTGACAACCGTTGAAATGCATGTACAAAGGCGAACTTATCCCTTTAAGGGATCTCTACCAGTCAACTTTTGAGTGGATGAAAGGAGCATTTAGTAAGGGACCGACAAAGAGTAAGTAAAAATAATACAGTCGGACAAAGCAAAGGCTACAATACAACTTTTAGTAAATACAATACATAAACTCATAATATAAAGAAACCTAATAAAAATATACTACCATATACAACATATATATGCAAAATACATACAATAAATAAGCAGTGTTCTCAATATATTAAAGAGATGGTGTGAGCCACATCTTCTTCAAAGCTTCCCTGAACGACACCACGGAGGGAGATTGCCTAATGGAGAAAAGTCTGAAAGAATGGAGAGAAGTCTGCGAGTTTAAAAATAAGCATACTGAGGCGCTCTTGGCAGGTGGCGGGGCGGTGTGGACTAGTCAAATCTAATAACGACAAACTCGAAAAACGATACAGAATTATTAACAAAAACAACAACAAAGACAAAACTCAAATTAACCTCCCCGAGCCTTACCGCCATCTGCCGATCGCCTAAAATGGCCCAAATAATACGTGCAACGTACAATTTTTTTAACGAGAACATACTTAGGTCCCGATAAGGCGTATCAATCTTCACTAATATATAAAAATCTCGTGTCACGGTGTTTGTTATCGAACTCCTCCGAAACGGCTTGACCGATTTTTATGAAACCTTTTGGTCTGTACTCGGTAGGTCTGAGAATAGGTCGTAGGCTATTTTTTTATACCTACCCCTATTCTTTGCAGACGGAGTCGCGGGCAACAGCTAGCTATTTATATTTATTTGTATATTTATGTACGAGTAGTATAATGGATATAAGGGGAAAAGTGAAACGACAATTATAATTTATAAGTATAAAATAATATTTATGATTGTATTTTACGTATGAACTTTTATCGTTTATTGACCACTAAATAAAACCATATTTTTTATTTCTATAATAAACAGAATACATTTTTGATTAATTATCTGCCAAACTTTCATAAATCAGGATCTTTAGGTAACCTGAGAACAATACACATCAACTATTAGCATTATATTAGCCATAATACAACTTACTTAGTTTTTCTTGTAGTGCTTCTCAGAGCCTATAAAAAGTTTAACTAAAACATATATTAATTGTAAATAAAAGTGACAAAACTGAACCTGACATAAAATATCGATTTATTTAACCACATACCTATTATCAAATTTTAAGTACATGAGCTGTCATAACGGCCTGAACAGATGTTTTGCTGTTCATTATTTTAATAAATCTTTGGCCTTACGTGATCTTTATGACTTCACAATATTTAGAATGGCAATTTATTTATTGAGAACAGATCATATAATCTAAACATTGCGCAATAAGTTCATAATGATAGTCGATAACTTACCGATGGAAAGATATTCTTTTGTAAGATATATTAATACTCGAAATTAAACATATAAATTCGTGAATAAAATATAATTTTCTTACATGACATAAATCAAAATCGATTGTTTAAAAACTTGCGCCAAAAACAGAGGCCATGGCTTCTGGCCATTCTGCCCCTACATCAGCCCCCCTCGAAGACCGATGCTCCAGAAAGGAATCGCGACGGACGACGAATACAACGTCCAGCGCGCGTAGTCTGCTCTGGAGCTGAAGGTGGAGGCAATACAGGTGCAGGATCGGCGGAAGGAGTAGTCAATATGGGTGGAGAAGCAACATCTAAAGGCCTTTCATCTACCATATAATAGGCCGGCTTAACCCTATCAATAGAAACAGTCACTTCCTTGCCGCCGATATCAAGTTTAATAGTTTTTGCGCCTCGTTCTATATATATATCACGTCGGGGTCACCAGTGTAAGATATATTAATACTCGAAATTAAACATATAAATTCGTGAATAAAATATAATTTTCTTACATGACATAAATCAAAATCGATTGTTTAAAAACTTGCGCCAAAAACAGAGGCCATGGCTTCTGGCCATTCTGCCCCTACACTTTGATCACTTTCTGTTAATACACCCATTCTACTCTTGCAACCGATAGCCACACAAGCCATGGTTATAGTGATATGAAATTAACTAAATTTCACTCTTCAAAATGGCATAAAACACATAAAAAACAAGGGAAAACTGATAACAACGTTGGTATCCAGCTGGCTACCACGGCGACTCAGAATTTGACACACTGACGTTTCAGATGGCGGTGTTTGTCTATGCTTCACTCTTTTTTTCACAGTGAGATTTTGCATGTGCTAGAAAGAGACACATGACGGTTTTTTGTTCGTCTTAAATAGAACTGGTCTAACCATACTTCGTCTATGTGGTTAGGTATTAGGCCCATACTACACGGGCGGTTCTCCCGCCGCGGGAAACCGCTTCTGAACCGCCACTAGACACAATTTTATATGGAAGTTGTATGGTGCAAACTACACTGCGCAGCTCTGTCGAGCGGGAAACCGCCCGTGTAGTATGGGCCTTAAGTCCATGCGTGGATATCACGTAGCAAACGAACAAAACGCAATTATGACATTTAACAGTGACAGTCAGCTGACACTGACAACACAACAAGTTATTGTCAACGTACGTACTGTAGGTAGTGTCATTTAGCCCAGTCAAACGTGCAATATGTTTCTAAACGCTCGGTGATGAAAGTATTACTTATTATTTACTTAATAAATCTTCTGTGACACAAGAAATAAGGGCATGTACACGAAAAAATGACAGAAGAAGAAACCGTGGATATCGCCAAGGAACTGGACGATTTACTGACTAAAGTTCAACCTGACCTGCAGAATGTTATCAAAAGAGTAAATATTTCAAATTATTTGTACCAATATGGTTAGTTACTGCTTCTTTCGGTCTCACCACTTCTGTCTTTATCAACTTCCTTAAACATAATAGTCTGCATTTCATGTGTTTTGCAATTGAATTCAGATACCTCTATCTAGTAGCCTCTGTTTCTGATCCTATTACAGGTATTTGAGTTGAAAATTAAAAGCAGGCCCCATTTATATAGTCAATATACGCTACACGTAATTTTTCTCTGACTCTAGACTGACAATTTTTGCCCCAACTGTACCTATTTCCATGAAGTTACACTTCATTAAAGTTATACTTTTGCACTACCCATGTAGGGTTTAATTTGGTATTTTGTTTTGTATCAACGCAAATGAATGTTTTGAGTTTGAGTTTGATAATTTATTATGATTTATTATGATTTATATTTATTATAATTTATTATTTTTTTTTTTATTATTTGTTGTGTTTTGTAACAGAGCTTCACAAATGTTCTATTGCAACAGTCGAAAAATGGAGAACAGATCATACGGGACACATTGGAAGATACCTCGTACTTTGCTAAGAATACACAAGTGTAAGTTGGTTTACATTTATTATGATTCAATTAAATTTCTTCATTAAACTTTATTTTTATACCTACTTAACATTATTTTAGTTCAAGTTGTCCAAATAATTTTGTTTTCTCTATCTCTAAAATGTACTTTTAAAGTTTGCTGTTGAGTACTTAACTTTTCTGTATATCCTACTCCACAGTCTGGAGTCCTCACTTTAATGTTCATGCGTATACAATTGAAAGAATCCAAAATAAATTTATCAGAAGAATGAAGTATAAATTCAGTAATTTTAACAGTGCCTGTTTGGAGTCTCTTCAAACACGTTGTGAAGTCAGTGACCAAATATTTCTATTCAAAATTTTGAATGGACTTGTAGAGTCTCCAAATCTTTTGTCAAAAATTTCATTTCGATGTCCTGATCGACAAACTCGTACTTCTAAATTATTTGCAGTTCCCTCTAGTCGTACGGTGTATGCAAGAAATAGATTCCTTGTTAGAGCTTGCAAATCTTACAATGAGAAATTTTCCGATATTGACATATTTCATCTGTCTTTGCAACAATTTGTTTCTGCAATTAAAATTAAAGTTAAAGATTATAATAAGTAAATAGTAGGTAAGTAAACAGGAGGAACCTTTGGAAGAAAATAGTTATACAATTATACTTTTCTATTTGGTTATAATATATCATTACTATTGTATTCATTCGGTTCTTTCTTTTTTTTTTCTCTCTATATTTACAGTATACTTCTTGTTTGAGCAACAGAAATGTTATTAGTTATAAGTGAAAACTGTTTGGGCTAATGAATTGTTTAAATTATTTATGTATTTGTGCTATGTTTGCCTGTTTGTTTTCCAAATATAAAAAATAAATAAATAAATAGACATTATTAACAGCTTTCAGCCACACTCCTGGACTAAATTGCATTACTGTTTGAAATTCTTTTTTTTAACAACATAAAATAGGAATTATGAATAAAATTAAATCCATGCTTACGAAATGGTATAACTCGTACATATTCACTGGCCAAACCAATATTGAATGTCATGTGCTTTTAATTCATCAGAATGTATTTTTCAGCAATTTAACAGCGCTGGAGCTGATGAAAACTCCGACATTTCATATGCAAGGGGTGTCTCTGGATCTCAAGTCTATGATGCTGAGTTTGAGATGTTCTCTTGGGGAAGTCAATGTGAAGGGCCTCTACAGTGCATTCAACGAGAACCTTTATAACCTTGTGCCAGTCTTATCAGAAGGGCATGTAGTGTGAGTTGGTTTTTCAACTGTATTTTATTTTAAAAATATGCAATTTGAGTATGATGGTATCTTTAATATATAGAATTAGCACCCTTATTTAATTTGCACTCTTTAACCAACTCTAAAACTGGTTGATTTTCTTAATTCTGTTGTATTTTTTTTTTGATACATCAGATCTCCATCATTTATGTTTCATTTAATTTGGGAAATTCTTTATCTCTTGGGATTGTATACTTCCCATTTAGTCACATATAAATTTAAATTTTGAACTGATAACCGTTGGGGTAGACGAGTTCTTGAGTGGAAACCACGGGTCGGCAAATGTAGCGTGGGACGTCCTCAGTCTCGGTGGAGCAATGATCTTCGCAAGGCGGCTGGCAAGAGCTGGATGAGAGTGGCCGAGGATCGTGCTCAGTGGCGTGCCATAGGAGAGGCCTATGTCCAGCAGTGGACAAGCATAGGCTGATGATGATGATGATGATGATGATGAAATTTAAATTAAAATATCCCAAGGAAGCTCTTTCAATTTGGTTGCTCTTTGTAAAAATAAGATCTCTAATTGCATTTTTTTTTACTTGACTCTATTAAAAAAGAAAACCTAGCATAAATTAAACTTCATGCTATACCTACTTGAACATTTTAAATGTATTATTTATGCTGTTTATTAACTATAGGTCTGTGCTAATTATGGGAGCAGGTAATTTAGGCCAATAGTATACATGCAGACTATTAAAAAATTTTTTTGTATTGCATAGAATATTTTATGTACTTGTGTCAACATACGGGTGTTTTTATGCAACATTAAAGTAGAGTATGATGTAATTTTTGGGAAGACCCGGAATTCCATTTTGACTGCCAAACTTAATAGTTTACGGGTGACGAGGCAGTGGGGTAAGACTAGTGTATGATAAGTAAATATAGTAACTATTTATAGCATATCGTTATCGAACGTGACGGCCGATGTGAGCGTCGGCCTGACGCTGGACGACGACGCCTTCTCGTACATCAACCCCGGGATAGAGTTCACGCACGACGAAGTTCTTGTCAAGGTGAGCATAGACTTACCAAACTATAACCTTTTCAAATAAAAACCTGAACGCCACACATCGTTTTTGTTACGAACAAAATTGATTCTTATGCTGATGCGGGTAGGTTAATATTTGTATTACCGTATTGTCGTTTATAGCCGACACTGGCGTTCAAAAAGTCATGCTGTTCAAACTCAAAAAAGGTTGTAGTACGGCCAGCTGCAAAAAAGGTACTCCCCGTGGTTAGCGCCGTTACGGGGGGTTATAGTCGACCAAGTAAATGCTCTACCATTTTCTTAAAGACAGTTTCTACAACAGAAAAAACAATGAGGCTGATTGTCCCATTGATAGCTCTATATCTAAATCCTTAATGATTATTTGTCCTAATGTAATGTTTGTCCTAAAGATCGTTTGTCCTAACTCTTTTTATTTAAAATCTATTAATTGTTCTGGATTTTTTAAAACAAACCTAACCTAACCTATAGAGTTCTAGAGGATAATCACAAAAAAGTTCCTGAAAAATTCACGGTTTCCGAGAAAAAACGTGTTAGGACAAACGATGCTAGGAATTTAGAATGAGATCCGAATTTTCTTGGTTGACTATACCTTCTTAACAGCTAGTCAGCTGCAGTCGTCCATTGATATGAACTTCCGCTAATTAACGCCTGAATCGATCAATTGCTTTATAAGACGTCAAAAAAAGGAAGTTCTTAATCCGACTGTCCTTTTACGTAAGTATGCATGTATATGTGTCCATATTTTTGGTGGCTGTGAACCGATTTGGATGATTATAGAGGAGATTATAGATAGAGGGCTCGTCCGGGCTTGAACCCACGATCTTCTGCTTGGGAGGCAATAGGTCAAACTACTAGGCTACCATGACTTACAAACGTACTACTTCAAGACTTATATTTTATACTTATAGTATAAATCTTCCCAGATAAATTTTTCGCTTCGAGCCCTTATCTTTCAAAACAAACGGTATCGTCATAGTATTAAGGTTCAAATTTAATGTAATGGCTCGAAGCGCAAAATTCACCTGGGAAGATTTATACTATACATACTTCTTGACATATAAAGTAATAATAATTTCAACAAAGTACAAGTAAATGTCGGCGTCTGGCGGAGTTTTTTGCTGTTGAGAAAGTAACGATTGTCATGTTGCAGCTGTCGTGGCCTTCACCGCAAAAAAATGGAGGATACGAATTCATCACAACGGAACAACTGGCAAAACACATAGGTAATCTAAATTTATCCTACAGTATTATTCAAAAAATACCATTTCTTAGATTTTGTTGGAGATGTGATCTTGAGAAATGTGTTCGCCCATATCGTCGCATAAGTACCTATTGTTTTGAATCGTTTAGGTTCATTTCGTCCACATTCCCAATTCGTCCACATTCCCATTTCGTCCATATTCCCATTTCGTCTACATTCCCATTGCGTCCACATTCCCATTTCGTCATTTTCCCACTTACCTAGTCAACATTCCTAGCCGATTTTAATGCGGTTTTCGCTATCACTTTCTAGATCTAGGAAAATAAGGCTCATCCCAAGCTCAGCCCAAACCTCTCGCAAACCAGTGACTTTTGGAGTTCCTGAATAGTTCATCCCTATCATCTCGCAAACAATCGAATTACCGCTCGCAAACCGTGTTGGGCCGTTTTTGAATTTAGCCCTTGTTTGACGTCTTCTTCGCTCTTATTGCGTTGACATAAAGGTGTTTCCGATCGGCTGAAGACGATTCCGCGTCGTGAGATTTGGGGAGACCCTTACACGCAAGACCGAAACGTAAAGCCCAGTTTAGATCTGCAAGTAAAATCGTGCAAGTTGAATTACATTGCGGCGTTCGATTTACAACTTCACTCTCGTTAGCATTATGGCCTCGCAATGTATTGCGACTTGCACACTTTTCCTTGACGGTCTAAACTGGGCTTAAGATTTGGATAAAATTTTAACTTTTGATTTTCAATTTTCACAGAATAGCTGGAAATATTAAACTTGTTTATTGACCCAACTTTACTATGCTTAACAACACTATTTGTTAATACCTAAATAGGTATACAGAACAGATAACAGGTGTAGCTTCTTTTTAGTGATAACAATGAAGGCAAATTGCTTCATTGTCGTGCAGAAGGCCACGATTATCTACTCGTTCACTAAAACTGTATTAAAAGTCAACCTACTTCGATGAAACGTCGCATCTTGTAAAAGTAACAAAACTCGTGAAAAAAGAAAGTTACAATGATGCGGTTGACTACCCAAAACTACAATGGTGGAAGAAATACCATTGGTCCATTAGTTTGTAAGCTCTCTTTTAACCATGACATTATTAGCCAAGTAATGGGGCCCCGTTAGCACCCTTTGGATACGGAACCCTCAAAAGTAGCAGCCACCGACCGGAAGTGTCTATCACCGGCCACAAGTGGCTGATGCGCGCTTCAGTTATGTTTGTAGCTGCTTCTAGCTTCAAGTGGCAGCTTTTTGTGACTGTTGCGTGTAGCCCGTGGAGTATATAAGTATTATAATACCGAAGTACGAAAGACCGAATGTATTAAAATATCGAATGACTCAAAAGACTGAAAAGTTTTTTTTTATGAAACCGTAAACTTCTCAGGATTTATTGAAAAGGCATCGCATAGAACCCATTATGTTAGATTAGTTTTATATCAAGTTTAAAAAGTGTATGCTTTCAGAAAAAACTTTTAGTCTTTTGACCAATGGGTCGAATGCGACATTTTAATACATTTGGTCTTTCGTACTTCGGTATTATCCTCCTGTTGTCCCGTGTCCTAGACATATATGAGAGAGAGAGATGTTACACATATTCGATAGGTACACATGAAATACAGTTGACAGGAAAAGATACAAATAAAAATCATCGAATAGTATTAATTTATACAGGGTTATTTGTAATTCACTAGCATCCTTTTAACCCCAAACTCCAACCACTTAAACAAACGTTTTTTGTTTTACGGCTTTTGTCATAACTTAATATTTTTGGTGTAATAACGTTTTGAAAATTTGAGATTTCCTCTTATTTTTACGATACTCTGTGTATTTGTATGGGAAAAAAGTACATCATTTTAAAAAGTCGTAAAACAAAAAACATTTATTTGAGTGATAGGACTTCAGGGTTAAGAGGATGTCAGTGAATTACAAATAACCCTGTATATAGGACATATTGTAACGTTGACATCGAACTCACTCATACCTAAATGTCATAAAGTTTAAAGTTAATTGAAACAAAGTTTGATGTGGGCCGCAGGAGGATAAAATATATACCCGGCCCGTGTGCTCCGACGCTAAATAACAGGTTTTTTCCATCAGACGATCTGCCCTTGTCGGCCGCGGTGTCGCTGCCGCTATTCGCGCTGCTGCGGCAGAGACTGCAGCGGCAGTTGGCGCGCGCGCTGCGGCAGACTGCCAGCGTGTCCGAGCTAGTGGGATGCAACCCTAGCCTGCTGGAGGCCTACAGGTGAGAGACAGCTTGAGCATTGAGCATGCTTTACGGTGAAGGCAAACTTCGCGAGGAAACCGGCGCACACCTGCAGATAAATTCAATGGTTTCTGTGAAATTCCCAGTCCGCACTGGGTCCACGTGGGAACTACAGTCCAAGCCCATTCTGAGTCAAGAGCATAAATATATATACGTTACCAAGGCGTCAAAAATATCTATACCACTGTATGCCACGAAACATAAGGTTGATGTTTGAATATATTTGACGCGATGTCTGTATAGATATTTATGCCTTCGACTGTACATAGGCTGGGATGATGATGATGATTTCGGAGCTATTCAGAAACACTGCCCGGGTTCACGCCGGGTTTGGATTTTAAGCTATCCCTCGGGATAAGGGCTTTTCGCCGAAAATATTTGGCCCAAATGATTAATTTCCCAACTGTTTCATATGAACGAACGATTTTTTTTAAACTGAGTAAGTAGGTACTTCAGGACTGGTATAAAATAACTTAACCTAAAGGGTCCTACAGGGGAATCTGAAATATATCCAGAATAGTTTACAGTATATTAGCATTATTCATTTTTACATTTTTTAAAGAAGTGTGAGGAAATAGTAACGTCGAGTGATTGTAAATCTATCATTTTGGGTGATTTTAATTTGCCTGCTGCTACCTGGAGTCATGGTCAAATGGACAGTGACACTACTGCTGGCACTAACGATCCTAAACTTCTATCGCTTTATGATTTTATTTGTGTCACAGGTCTTAGGCAAGTCAATACGATACTTAATTGTAGCGACAGAATTCTTGATCTGGCGTTCGTTGATCCTGACTTGGACCTTACGTTGAATGGAGCCCATCCCGTCAGTCGCGCTGACTCCCACCATCCTCCCTTTGAGATTGGCATCGCATATTCTAGGAGACGCAACTTGATTGAAAATATCTCCAGCATTAGATATAATTTTCGTGGGGCTGACTTTGATAGATGTAGGCTTGAGTTATCGAAGATTGACTGGGATGGTCGTTCTGGTCTTTCTTGTGAGGTTCTGTTGCAGTTCCTATACAATTCAATTTGGGATACTATTACTCATCATGTACCGAAAGCTAAGGTTCGTACTAAACGCTGCCCCCAGTGGTTTTCCAGAGATTTGATAAGACTGCTGAAAAGAAAAGACAAGCTACATAATAGATGATTTCTATTTGTGAGATCCTATAATTGGCTCCTATGTTATTACATGTTTAACCTACTCTGTAATTTGTAGCTGTTGGTTCTCCGAAAATAAATAAATAAATAAATGAATAAATAAATAGATATATGCGGTATCAGAATCCAAGGGACTATGACGAATTTTCGTACCTTAGAAAAAGGGCAAAGATATTAATGAAAAAGTGCTACAGACTTTACATATCCCGAATTGAAAATGATTTGAACAGTAATATTAAAGCTTTCTGGCGTTATACTAAGGTAAAAAAGACTAATAATCAGATTCCTAATCGTATGGTTTATAAGGGCGCTGTAGCTGACACTGGTCAGGATATTTCGAATCTATTTTCTCAGTATTTTTCGTCGGTCTATGATGCTCCGGGGCCGTCTAGCTACGTGCCTGATTTTCCAGGGAGCAATTTTAGCATAAGCAGCATTTTATTTACAGAAGACGATGTATTAAAGCGACTTAAATCATTAGATATTGCTAAGGGTGCAGGCCCGGATGGATTGCCAGCCATTTTCATAAGGTCATGTGCGGATGTCTTGGTTAAACCTCTGACTATGATTTTCAACAAGTCGCTTAGTGAGGGAGCATTTCCGAGCCTGTGGAAATTGACAAAAATAACTCCGATACACAAAAAAGGCGATAAATGCGACGTATCTAACTATCGACCTATAAGTATATTGAACTGTTTTGCAAAGATATTTGAGGGTTTGGTGTTTGATGAAGTGTACACACACTTTCTTCATATACTTAGTCCACTTCAACACGGTTTTGTTCGTAAGCGTTCTACAACCTCGAATCTTGTTTCTTATGTTCAGTATTTATGCTCGTCATTTCAAGCTAAGGTTCAGACTGATGCTGTGTACACCGACTTTGCTAAGGCTTTTGACAGGGTGAATCACCAAATTCTACTTATCAAGTTGAGTCATCTAGGAATACATGGTAACCTGCTCAGATGGTTTCAATCTTACCTTTACCGCCGGTCCCAGCTGGTCAGTGTGTATGGATACGATTCGGTGCCTTTTTTGGCGGAGTCTGGTGTTCCTCAGGGCTCTAATCTCGGGCCATTGCTTTTCCTCTTTTTTATCAATGACCTTCTGGGTCGATTTCATTGTCATGCTTTGGCCTATGCCGATGACATCAAAATATTTAGTATCATTAAGTCGCAGGAGGACAGTAGGCTTTTGCAAAATGATCTAAATATATTGCATGACTGGTGTTTGCGTAACAGAATGTCTCTGAATATCAACAAATGCCAATATATTATTTTCACTAAGAAAACCAATACTGTAAAGTTTGATTATGCCATTGGCGGGACACCACTTGAGAGAGTAGTGAAGATTAGTGACCTAGGTGTGTTGTTCGACAGTGATTTGTCATTTCGCAGTCACTACGAAAGTGTGGTATCTAAGGCAAACCGTACTCTGGGATTCATTATCCGCAACACAAGACCTTTTAGGAATGTGAATAGTCTGGTGATATTGTATTCTTCGTTGGTGAGGACGGGGCTCGAGTACTGCTGTGTTGTATGGCAACCGATCTACGCTAAGTACTGTGACCGGTTGGAGTCAGTTCAAAGAAAGTTTGTACGACATCTTTGCGTTAAGACCGGAATACGCCGTGCAATACCCGAATACGATGACCGACTCATTAAGTTCAATCTCCGTTCTTTGTCCAATCGTCGGAACTTTTTTGATATGGTGACACTTTATAAAATCCTTCACGGAGATCTTGACGGAGATTTTATGGCCTTTATTGGCTTTAGAGCCAGTATGAAGCGCACACGGAGTCACAATTTGTTTGCCTTACCAATGACTGACAATAATGTTACTCACAATGCTCCAATACAACGTATGTGTCGTCAGTTCAATAAGCTGGACACTGATATCGATATCTTTCACGATTCTCGAGCCGTATTCACGCATAAAATTTCTTTATAAACAGAAACCTGTTCTGTATTGCATGATTTGCATGTCTAAACTTTTATTAATATTGGTGCGTAGGTACATCTAGTGCAAATTAATGTATTGTTAAATAAAATAAGTACATTGTTTAAGATAGCCCCGAGGCGTAATTTTAGCGATTAGTGTGCTCTGCCTACCCCCCTTTGGGGATACAGGCATGTTGTGTGTATAGTGTATGTGTGCATGTATAATAAAGTTTTATAAATAAAAATAGATAACTTTTGTGTAGTAGGAAAATATGGAAATAAGTAGGTTCGAATGTTTAGTTTCTGGTGTGCATAAATGTTGTGTACAATTGTAATTGTGTTGTAGACAAACCCATGTTAATCTTGCAAGGTTTAATTTGTGCTATTGTTTACAATATGTAATTGTACCTAACTGATAAATAAATAAATAAATAAATAAATAAATAAAGATTATAACAGCAAATTCAAAATGTTCCCAACCAATACGAGTATGTACGATACATACTCGGTCGCAGACTGATAAGATTTATAACTATATCAAACTTTGTCCACCAGAAAGTGTGGTCTAAAATATTAATGGTCCATTACTCTGTGGGGTAATTGCGCGTCAATAATTTATTCAATCAACCAAATAGGTAACTTGCAAACTGGTAATTTGTTCTAGGTCGCTTCTGGCTGATAAACTTGTAATTTAGTAAACTTAATTAAATGTGATCTTGTTTAAGAACTACTTACTTTATTGACGGTTGATTAGAACTGTTTATTTATGTAATAAGTTTTAGGTGAACTGTTCAATTACTTTGCTCACCCGCGACCTTACGATAGTTACGTTTAGATATTGGGTTTGCGTGTGTTCGTACAGTGTGGAGGTGGAGGAACTGCATGAACTCGCATTTCTTACATAAACGTAACTATCGTAAGGTCGCGGGTGAGCAAAGTAATTGTTTCAGTTTATTAATATGGACCTCCGCAAAGTAACGCCTGATTCAATAAATTATTTAACTTTTAGGTGTTTAGTTCACTAAATTTTAGTATGTATACTCGACCTAGTAAGTGCTTTACCATTTTTTGTATGACAGTTCCTACGTCAGAATAAAAACAAAGCCGATTGCCGCATTGACTTGTAAGTGAAAATAGTCTTGATGTTTTAAGCCGTACAACTGACATTGAACCTTACGGTGATAAAGGGATTTCCTCGTCGACTAACTTCCAAACCTTCCTTCCTTCTTCCCTTTCCTTTTTAATTATGATTGCATTGTCATCGGCCTTATGAACATCAACCTTTTGCAATAACCCGTAAAAGTTTTTTTACGTCTCTTTTACACAAATATCTATCTACTAATTAAAATGAACCAATTTTGAAAAAAAAATGTATTAAACCAATCTGAAAGTTTAGTTTACTTTAATAGGATATTTAATTATTAATTGGTATACATCCTTTCAAATGAAAAAATGCAAATCGCCTTATAAATCACTGAATTCCGTGGTAACAAACAAAAGAGAGAGAGAGAGAGGAGGCCTGTGCCCTGCAGTGGGACGTATATAGGCTGGGATGATGACGATGAAGCAAATAATAAGAGGCTAACATATTTAGGAACTGGTTCTCCTCCAGTAAGTAGGTGAACACGAACACACACGCACGCAATCACACACACACACACACACACACACACACACACACACACACACACACACACACACACACACACACACACACACACACACACACACACACACACACACACACACACACATACCATTGCGATGAGGGTTATTGTTATTATTATTCTTATTTCTGCATATTTTTCTTCCTCTTCTCTATATAACTGTTAATATTTTTAAAGCACTATGCACTGTGATGTCGTTTCTGTTTGGGGCCCGCTGACAATGTATTTATGTTACTGTTTCTGCATCAATAAAATATTTCATTTCATTTCATTTTCAATACAACTAAATCGTGAATACACTTCTTTCCTTCGAAAAATGGCATAAAAAATATGTGCACTGTCGTTATCATAAATATCCGAACACGACCGTATTGTCAACCGCGTACGTGCGTGTGCAGATATTTTAGAGCACCTTGATTGCTCCGATGTTCATGATGGCGACTGTACTAAAGCGAAGCTAAAGGCATCTCGAGTCGGTCAGCGATTGCGAGATTTGCGAGTCTGAGCCCTAAAACGTAGACTCGAGTGCTCGTGTTTTCCCCAACATTATCTTTAATGGGCATTTTCAATAAATAGTGCACCTATCTTTTACTTTTTTGAATGAGAAAATTTTGGGTTTTTCTCACTCAAGAATTAAGAGCACTGTTGATTTTGATGATTCATACA
This sequence comes from Archips xylosteana, assembly GCA_947563465.1. Lineage (NCBI taxonomy): Eukaryota > Metazoa > Arthropoda > Insecta > Lepidoptera > Tortricidae > Archips > Archips xylosteana. The sequence goes on from OX387355.1 coordinate 16,239,889, forward strand.
TTTTTGTGTCAAGTTTTATGAGGTGCCTTGTAAACTGTACCGGGAAAGGTGCGGGCGGGAGCGCGCCTCGTGTGCCTGCCGCCCGCACGTCTCCCGGCCCCCTTTGTCGTCATACCCCCCAGCCCCCGTACCACGTAGGCGAGGTCTCATTTAAACGGTTTAGCTATAAAGTTTGCACCCGTAGATAAAGGTTAAAATGCCGTAACTTGTCGTTTCCAGTGAAATGGTGAGCAAGCTGGCTGCGAACGGCAACAAGGTGATAGACATGGTCCTCATCAACATGCGGCGGACGCTGCTGCAGACGCGGCGCGAAGTTCTGGAGCTGCCGGCGCTCCACGCCACGTTCATGCACAAGGTAACACTGGCTACTACGAAATTCCAAGTTATATTGCCGTCGCTTTCACTCTTTTTTTAAAACTATTAGTGAGAATGGAACGGCACCATACGAAGTTCGAAAATAGAATTGCGTGCTGTGGATGCGTGCTCTAGGTGCGTGATGAGGATGCGTGCTATGGATGCAGAGTGCAGTGTACAACAAGAGCATAAATCGAGCTATTTTACCCGAGACGTTCATATAGCCACCTGAGCTGGTACGGCGAGGGTGGATAGTCTCGTAGAGGGGAAAATGAGTTTAATTCTCGAGTTTTACACACTGCTTTTCACTTCGATTGTTAGGAAATTAGACAGCAACGTTGGAAATAAAATTTACAAGTTCTTATTTTTCATGCATTGCAATTTCTACATATGATACATATGTACTAAATTTGTCTACTGTTAACTTTCGTGATTTTCACTCATAATTACTATACTAAACGGGACTTATCACGCACGCACGCACGAGTTAACTCGTTACCACGGCTACTGCAATGTGGCCGAAACGTCGAGGTAAATATTAATCGCATGATAAGTCCCGTTTAGATTTTTCTAGTTTTATTAATTTCGTGATATAAAACATCAATTAGGTATGTAAAAAAGAACAATAAACTCGTAAATTTAATTTAATTTCTACTGTTTGTGGTTGTTTGCTACCGATTGCCTTGGTATTAGACGAAGATTTTACTTTATGCTATGCACTAGTGCTTAAAAAAATTTTTATGCAGCTTACATCCAGCATAAATACGAACTTTACGAGCATGAGATGTGAAAAAGTTATTTTTCTCAAAAATATCCGTAAAAGTTGTCATTATTCTTTACATATCAGAACGTGAAGTGCATAGTTTATGGTCAGTAAAAAAATTAAAAAGTTAAAAACATTGCAGGCTCGATAAACTCGACAACAATGTCGCATACAAATTCCATTATTGTCGAGTCTCAAACTTTTTAAAAAGTTAAAACGGCCATGGTAATAAGTTGGCACTATTCGTATACAACCATCTCAAATGACCGGTATCAGTTGTTTTGTTGGAACTTCAGACTTTTTTATTGTGTTTGAAACAGATTGTGGTGTTTTCGGTAGAAAAATACACCTGCAGTTTTTTTTTTAATGAAAAACGGCGGGAAAGAGTTTAAGGACATTTAATTTTAAGTGATTTGCAATTATTTGTACCTATTTAAGATAATAAAAGTTTATTCTATTTTTTTTCCTTCACCATTTTTGAGAAAAGCTTTATATTAGTCTCGGCCGGAATAGCAATTGCTGGCTTCGTATTAGTTAAACGGACTCGCAAGCTCGTCCGTTTAATACTCGTACTCAGCCAGCAATTGCCTACTTCCAGGCCACGACAATAATGTACTATTATATCTCGCAATGTGCGATATATGGTATAGCTGCACCGGCGCATCTTCCTCGCATAGCTATCTCGCGGCTGTGCTTCTTCATAACGCATCATCCTAGAACGGCTACATAGCTCAGCATTAGTAGAAATGGTCATATAGTTTCGCTGCACCCAATATTTTTTTTTTTTTTCAGATAGGATCAACATCGTTCATCGGCCGGTTAGAAACCGACGCGGGCTGGGTAAAGAACCTAGCGACGGTGAACAGGGTGTGTGACGTCAGCGTGTCGCGGCCCGACCCAATGCGGACAAGTTTTAGCGTCACGGTGGCCATTAAAGATCTACAGGTTACTATCACTCAGAATTTCCGGACCGGTACAACTTGGGGATCTTCAAAAAACGAGCCTACTCTTTTCTTAAAGGGCCGGTAACGCACCCGTAACGCAAGGTGTCCATGGGCGGTGGTGATTGCTTTCCATCAGGTGAAATGCCTGCTCGTTTTCCCCTATCGTAATAATAATAAAAAATTCTTGAATAGTAGTGATGTAGTAAGATGACACCACCAATGAACTGACGTCCTTTTTATAAGCTGTTCCCATAGAAAAGCACTTGAAAAATAAGTCACAGCAAATAATTATGTAACAATGAGCAAAGACATGTGATATAGGCTACTTTTTATCACAGGAAAACACGTGTACTTCAGCGGGGGAGAAGCGAGTTTATATTTTTGAAAGCCATTTGCAATAAACACATAACCCTTCCTTCTTCGCAGTCGGGTAAAAAGACTTGTCAAGTTTGTTTATTGACGTGACTACGTCTAATAAATCGATGAACGCCGGTTGCACGCACGAAAAAGGATGACTCAGTGTAACGTACATAACGCATTGTCCCGTTACGCTCGAGCCGATGAGCGAAAGGCACAGTCGGCAAAAGTATGCAATCATTTCATCAATGTTTTGTTATGACCAGTGACCGGAACTCTGGGTGAAAAACTTTAACAAAACTTGTAAAGCTGACATTAAGGAGAATTTACAACCAAGAAAAATAAAAATATTATTGGCAGAATAGTGTTCAATTTAACTCTATATCGAAATCTCAGATTTTCAGTAGTTTATTAATATTTTCATGTCTGTAAGCACTGTTTCAAGCCCGCTTGGCAAGTTTTGTTAAAGTTTTGCACCCAGAGTTCCGATCACTGGTTATGACGCTGTCACGTTAAACTATCGTCCGTAAACCGACTTTACAGACAACTGGTCTTTTCTTATTAAAATAAACGAAGTATAGTAGTGGCATGATACTTGTGTTCAGATCGGCTACGACGAGTACCGCATCAAAGCGCTGGGTGCCTCGTGCAGCGGGCGGCTGGCCGCGGCCTTCGGCGGCAACGAGCTGCGGCTGGCGCTGACGGTGGGGCTCGCGCGCTGGGAGCCCTACGCGCAACTAGACGACCTGCGGGTCACCAGGCTAGAGTAAGTACCACAATATTTATAATTAGAATTTTAATATTTTTTTTTTGTATAATAATAATAGGCCTTTACATCTGTGACAGATGATTTAAGTAGCACCCTGGCGACACTTGCGCTCGTGGCTAAAAAGACCGATACGGGATAGGATCCCTCGGCCGCACTCGCGACAAGTGTACGCAGCCCCAGATGGTCGAGGGTTGGTGGTTTTTTTTGTATAGAAAAGTCAATTAAGAAACTAATTTTAATATTTTGTCATTTAGTTCACAAGTTTTTTCAAATTTAATTATTGAAACTATTTTGGTTGAAAACGTCAGATTATAATTGAGGGCACACACTGCCAAATTTCTAAATCTATCTAAATACGTACGATAAGGCAACCCCTTTAATTATTTTTTTGCGTAGTGGCACACTGTAACTAGTGACACTTTACTGGCACTGTCAAAGTGCTAGATGTCAGGCAGCGGGTCCAAATTAAACTCCGTAGTATAATCCACGCGTAAATTGTGAAGAATTCTAACCACACAGAATAAAGTACGACTTGGACCGGTCACGCAGTTTACACCAATGTCAAATGAAGGTCATTGCTTATTTGTTATGTAATAAATTCATTACATTATATTAAAATTAAATAACTACAGAAAATGGGTTAAAAAGCATTTATCTCGAAATTGTTATCGATTTACTATACATTGCAAAAAGTAGACATCCCCATTTCTCTCATAGAGTTTGAATGGCAATAGCAACTTATGACGTCACTTGTTCGCCAACGCAATCAACTAACTATTTATTTGTTTTGAAGCAACAAAAAATCTAATTTTGCAGTTAATCGAAAATTAATCTGGTTTTCAGGGCTAAAATAAAGCGTTTTTTTTTTATGGAGTCGTGCCATCGAATTATTTTTTAACGGCATCATAATAGGGATGCCTATTGCCAGACGTCCCGATTTTTCATCCCAGCCTATATACGTCCCACTGCAAGGCACAGGCCTCCTCTCAGAACATGAGGGTTCGGGCCGTAGTTCCCCCGCGGGCCCAGTGCGGATTAGAAACTTCACACACACCATTGAATTTCTTCGCATGTTTTCCTTCACCATTAAGCTTATGGTAATTTTCAAATGTAATTTCGCACATAAATTCCGAAAACTCAGAGGTGCGAGCCGGGATTTGGACTCACAACCTTCTGCTTGCGAGGCCATATGTCCAACGGTTTTTTCCCCGATTTTTAGCCTAAATTAAATATCCCGCGCGGACAAGCTCAGTCCCGCTTTTGGGGGATTGGTCGACAGTGCGACGATGTAGGTATGGTAAATTAAAATAACTTCTCTATGGCTGTTTTGGCTATCAATTGTCATATAAACGTAATTTGGCATTCAAATAAAAGAATGAAAATTGAAAACACGCTGAGTTTATGCCTGTTTATACGTTTTTAAAAGCTTTTTATTAACTTGCAATGTATGTAGGTAAGTATGTATTACGGGTCAAATCTTGGAAGTTGAATTTGACCCACTTGCAGTGGTCGGATTAACTTGGGTATACTTGTGTAGGTTGTATGACAATGCAAGTACTGTCAACGAAAAGCTTGCATCAAAAATTAAATTAAAACAAAAACTTATTTCAATATGTCCCGTTTTCGACGAAAGAACCCCGCTTTTCCCTATAAAAAAATTGCTAGCTCTCTATCCCGTGATAATTCCGAAAAATCTCTTCTTAGTGCTCATCTATGATCTTCAAGTAATAAGTGTGTTTAGGCTGCGCGGTGACTGTCAGTCAATCACGTTACTGTCCTATATATTTAGTTACGTTTGTATGTATAGAATAGAAAGATACATTGGTACTCGTAACATCCATGACTCGGGCACTAATATTTGTATTCAGCATACGATTGCCGTTGGCATTCGACCCCGGAACCTCCTTCATACGCTCGCGAACTATAAGTTATCCGGCCGTCAAAAACGACCAACGGTTGGACACATAATTTTCGTCTTCACAAAGCAATTGGATCGATTTGTGTATGTACAGACATAGGAATTTAGGGGGCAAAATTTAATGACAGGTAGGGCGTTCCTTTATCGATAAACTTAACTATCGTCGCTTTTCCCATATGGTAGTGATCGCCCCCAGCGTTGTTTGAAGTTTATATTATTTTGTAAGTCTTATTTCGGAGACAAATATGATAAAGTTTACACAAAGCATAATTAAATGATAGCTGGGTAATGAGTACCATTACACTATAAAATATTTACAATAAACTCTTAAGGCTAAAGCAAATGTCAACTTGTCTTGATTGACAATAAGTTTCAAATTATGATAGTCGAAATTTGACATGGACTTTACGAGGATAAAGAAAAAGAGAATTGATTTATTATTTTGTACTTTCTATAAAATTATATTTTTACAAAAAAAACTTGAAGCGAACACTGTTATATGGGAAAAGCGTCGATAGTTGAGTTTATTGATAAAGAAACTCCCTCGCTGTCATTAAATTTTGCCCCCTAAATTCCTATGTCAAAATCTTGTCGCAGGGGTATGGACCTGCACGTGACAGGCCTGGGTCCGTTGTCCGGCGTGGCAAACGAGACAGCGGCGTGGGCGCGCGGCGCCGCCGCAGCACACGCCGCGCCCGCGATCGCCAACCAATTGCAGCACGAGGTGCACACAGCCCTCGCCGAGTTACCTCTATGGGACATGCTGCATAGCCAGTGACCATAGACCATAGAGCATTTCCAATTAAAAACACACCTTTACTTTTTTTTTCAAGAAGGAAATTTTTGGGTTTTCTTTTATTCAAAATCACGGGGTATGTTAACACCGAAGTACGACAGACCGAATGTAATAAAACATCGAATGGGTCAAAAGACCGAAAGGTTTTTTTTTTAAACCGTAACCGTTAGGTTATAAAACTAACCTAAACTAAACTAATGGATTCTATACGATGCCGTTTTTAAATTCTGAAAGTTTACGTTTTCACAAAAATAAACTTGTTGGTCTTTTGACCCATTCGATATTTCAATTCATTCGGTTTCGTGCTTCGGTATTATAATACATACCCAAACCACGAGTACTATTCATTTTCAAATAGAAAAAATGTCATTATTATTTAAATCAGTTTGTGACTTTTTCTTATACAGTTTAAGGCTCGTGACAAAACTGACACAATAAAGTCATGTGGAAAATTAGGGTCATTTATTTTAATAATCAAATTAATAGCGCTCATGATTCTGAGTAAGAAAACCCCAAAATGTCCTCATTTATAAAGGAAAGAGTACACTTTTTATTGAAAATGCTCATAAAAAAAACCTTGGACTGGAGTAAACGTAGCGCAAAAGTTACATCCTGTTTTGACTAGACTCCCGCAGTGGGACAGCTTTATGTTTACTCATTGTAACCTAACATTTACATAATTATAATATTAAGCTCAATTTTAAGCAATTCAGAGTGTGTTTATTGCATGTATAAAGTATATATATATACTTAAAATATTTTAATAAATTGTATAATTTAGTGCAATTTATGTATTGGAATGTAAATTATTTAAAAAAAATGTTTTAGGAGGAAAAGACGTAACGTAGTTAAACGCCTTGAGCCTTTGTTTATCCAATAGTAGGATAACGAGGATTTTACAATACATATATACAAATAATCATTTCTACAATGATATTGTTTGATATTATTATTTATTACAACCGTTGTATACGTGGTATTTTTTTAGGTGATACAGTATATTAGTGTTGAAATTCATTAAATATTGTTTTTAATTAGTCTTATTTAATTTAGGGTGTCTATACTCGTGATTCTGTTATTTAATTTCAACAAAGTGTGAACATCCTCAATTTAAATAGGCTAATTAGATAATATATGAATATGATCCGTATACATATTTTTACTATGAGTGAGTCTCACAGTAGTTTCAAGTTTGAAATGGATTATATATTGTCCACCATTAACTGACTTAGAAACACTTATTTTGTACCAGTAAACTACTTTAGGAAATTTTGAGGCTACTTTGATAGATTTAAAATGCTTATAAACACGCAAATATTCATAGCTCGATCGTGCAAATGTCGTAAAAAAAGGTAATTTATCAAGGTAGTTATTTCACTGCCACAGATGGTCTAAAAAAATAAGGACACGGCGTAAAAACTGTTTTTCAAAGTAGCCCCCGCATTTCAAAGTAACCAGTAAAATGCAGGGGTTTTAAAGTGATCCCGTTTTACGGTATTTCGTATAATAGATCACTCTGTATTTGTCTTATAGAAGATCCTCCTTTTTATTTTATTGTTGTAACTCAAAAGCAAGAATTTATTTAAATCTTTATTAAAAGATTTTGTATTTATAGGTTGTGAGTGCCTTAACCTTTTGAAGACTGTTGTAATTTTATTGTACACATTGTTGAATAATAAATAAGTACGAGTTTTAGTAACATATTGTTTTATTGTAGGTGTTGTTGGTGTGTATTGTAACACCCAATTCGCACGTTAACTGCAAAAAAATAGTAGAAGGCGGATTAAAGGGGACTGATAAATGCATTTGTTAACTGGATGAATCAACTTTTTAGTGCTACCAAAATATGGCTATGGTTACACAAATTTTGTCCCTTGGGCAACCTAAGCATATTTCTATGAAACAGTATGAAGTGTCACTTGGACAACTGGGGACAGAGTAAACAACACAATAACTATAAATTTAAAAAATTAAAAACCCCAACGCAATTTGGTCACACATATGTTTGAAAATAAAGTAAATGCCCATTATGCGTCTGAGATTCGTTCCGCAGCTTACAAAAGAGCTGATAACTTTGAAACGGCTGAACCGATTTTGATGAAACATATCAAAACCATCGCCAAGAAACCTGCTTTCAAATAAAAAAATGCACTCGAATCGGTTTACCCGTTTAAGAGCTATGATGCCAGAGACAGACACACACACACATAGCGGTCAGACATACACCCCTCTTTTTGTGTTGGGGGTTAAAAAATTTGATTCACCCAATTGTTGTCTTGTGGAAGTATCTTACGTTAGATACATAACATGACACAATAATTGGGAACACAATGCACTCTGTGTGCACTCTACTCTCTAGATAGAGCATCTCTAAATGCGCACAGAATTTAATGTTATTATTGGATAATATTTTGATACTGCCCGAGTTCCGAGTCACAAGTGTGATACGATTATTGTCCTTGTCACATTAAAACTATGGCGGTATCAAATGAAAACCAGTAGATACGAATAACCTACGAAATAGAAAAACATTATGTAGGCATGTAGGGTCAACGTCATAAATAAGTGATTACTTTTGTACCTTGTCACTTTAACGTCATATTTGAAAAGCGATACGAAATTATGACTGAAAGCGACAAGGTACAAAAATGACCACTTATTTATGACGTTGACTGTACCTACCCGACTATTCTCTCGAACTCGTTGTAAAGAGGGTAAATTAGAGCAGATCTAACTGATTGTATCCCTTTCTGTTGCCCTTTTGGCGCCCATAAATATCAACAACTTATTTTTTTATTTAATTCTTTTACCTGTGTTGTTAGCTTGGACATCTCCCGTGCTACCACAAAAATTTTAGACATCCGCTGAACATTGTGTTTAAACCACGTTTAACACATGCCAGTACCACAGACTTAGAATATAATAGGCCAGTACATACAAAACTGTCCTTGTAATGTCTAAGATTTATTTAATTTTTGTGTGGTATGGCCCTTAGGGAGTTTTTACTATCACTGGCCTGCAAGAAGCATCAACTACTTTTTATACTTGACACTGTCAAATTACATTCACACTTTACCTCGGTTACATGTACAAGTATATTTTTGCTTTAATTTTTTACTTTATGTAACTAATGTTGGCATTGGCCTAGTTTTTATTAATTCATGAGGTTTTAGCGGGTCTACTGCTTACTAGCCTTATTTTATAGTTCTAAGAAATTCTAAATGGTGAGTGAAGTTGCTGATTGCTGCCCGTAGGACTTGCTCAGTACCAAAACTACCAATAGGAAGAGTGGAAAGGGTAAATATATATTTCTATTAAGCAGTTCCATTCAAACAATGTTTTGGTTTCATGATTGAGAATTTAAAGATATATCTTTTTTACAGACTTACATTTGCGACTTTATAGTACCTAGAATTATCTACAAAAATGGGTATGATACAGTCTATATTCTGCACCGTCACATTTTGCATGGAAAGGTATGAAAAATGTGTTTTATCAATGTATAAGCAGTTAGGTACCTACTCAGAAACTCCATTATGAGTAAACGATATTCCATTATCCTATCCTGGTTATCCTGAAGTCTCTTTGTCTAGACAAACCCAGTCATTTTCATTCCAACGCTCCCCACCCCCTCCCTTTTACAGAAAGAAACTGTTAATGCGCTTGCGATGGTGCACGCACTAGACCACTAATTCCGAACGGAGGTAATTATCCCTAGGGTGGGAAGGGAAAAGTCGCTTTGCCATTGTCTTGTTTACAGGGAGTGAATGACGACATGCTTCAATTTTCAGGGGAAAATCAGCGTACCTATTGATCGTCTTAAACATTTCTTTATTTTAGGGTTCTAACATGGACTTGCTGCGCTTTCCTACTAATGCTGCTAATGTTCACAATCCTGATTTTGATGGTCTACGGTATTTCAGTAGGGTATCATTACGCACAGAAAGAACTCGCTTCGTTTGCTAGTAAGTGTCGATATAGGGTAAACTACCCAGTTTGTTACCCATCCACCAGTGGTTGACCACTTTAAGAAAAAACGGTCAAGGGCTACCTTTCGATCATTTACGTTTGATTTTAGCATTCACTAAATCGTACTGTGATTACTTAATAGTCAAGTTCTGTAGCTAATCAAAAGCAAGTGAAAGACAGTCAGCACTTGAAAATGTTATTCTTGAAGTGGTCAATGGGCATTTCTATTTTTCGTTGTACTCAAAATTATGAAATTGTTAACAGGGAGTTAAAATTAGTCCATATGGTTACGCACTTTTTCAAGTCTTTACAGTAAAAAAAAAACATAACAAACGGACAATTCTTCACTTCTTATTATACAATATTAAACTTGTCCGATTTGTTACGTTTTTTTTATTGTAAAGGCTTGAAAAAGTGCGTAACCAAACGGACAAATTTTAACTCCCTGTTAACAATTTCTTAATTTTGGGTACAACGAAAAATAGAAATGCCCCAATCGCTGGTGCATGGGCAATGACTGGGCAGTTTACCCTACCTTAACTTTAAGTGCAAATGTGTTCGACGGGAATTTAATACATTTTTTTTCTAGTGGTGTCAAGATCAACGCCAGCACCTGAGAGACGGCGGTCTGGAGGCGGTGAACCGGACGCTGTGGAAGCCAAACCGGTCGTCAGATTAGTTGCAGTCAACAGATCTGCGGTCGACCACCCTCCGAAACCTATTCTCGGTAACTATCTAAATTCGCGTAAACTTTTCAATAAGTACATTCTAGTTTCGGTATAATTTAGAAAAAATATTTTCTAACGGAAAAACCGTATTAACAAATCAAAAATCTGGAAGACAAATTTCCAACTCTGGTAATTATCTTCTAATACATAAAAATCTCGTGTCACGGTGTTTGTTATCGAACTCCTCCGAAGCGGCTTGACCGATTTTTATGAAACTTTTTTCTCCACATTCGGTTCGTAGGCTATTTTTTTATACTTACCCCTATTCTCCGCGGACGGAGTCGCGGGCAACAACTAGTATATCTCTAAAATACAAAATGTTGTATTTAACGAATACATTTATGATTGATTCCCTTTTTCAGAGGTTTACCGCAACAGAAATCAGGAAGAGAAAATATTTTTAGAACAAAAGCCAACTCCAATTGTAGTTTTGGAAACTGAAAGGTTTGTGCTGTTTTATGTACCTATCTCACGAGCACGGGTTTCTTATGATTATCATAAATAGGTGTGGTCTCAAAAAGTCGTGCCCCAGACACTATACAATTCTAGCATGGACTAATTCAGAATGCTTTTTACAGGCCGCCAGCGCAGCCCGCGTTGATGCCACACGAAAAGGAACTGGCCAAACAGCTGATTGGACGGTTCCGACGCTCCAAAAACATAACAACTGTCGAACCGTTCTTGAGACCACTTAAAGATCTTATGGCTTATCCTGCTATTGCTGGATGACCAAATCATAATAAATTTATTTTCCCCTAAGTGAATCGCTAGTCTCTATATAATACTATGTAGTATAGAGTATCAGTTTCCCCGAGGATTTACGGCCACAGTCATATAACACTGGTCGGCACCATTTTCAAAATCTAATACAGTTAAATTACAGCCAGTACTGTTTAGATGCCTTAACCGGGTTAATAAGTGATGTTTTTGTGTAAAACTTTATTTTTATAATTATTGTTTTCTTTTTACATTGTTATTTACTGGTTTTTTATAGCCTGAAATAAAGAGTTTCTACTAAGTATAGTCTTTTATTTATTATTCTCACGGAATAAACCTAAACCTAACCTAACCCTTTCGGTCCAGGAAAACGGAGGATTGGAACCAAAGGCCAGACCGTGGGTGGTAATAGGATATCTAAAAGCCTAAATCTAGCAGTCACGTGCTCAGAGATATCGTAACACGTAAGTACGGTCAGCATCAAAAGTAGCTGGTCACTTGTACTTTGTCGTAATTACACGAATGCTGTACGTTTTGCATCCTAACTGTAGAGCGACAAGGTACAAAAGTGGCCAGCTGCTTTTGATGCTGACTGTACGTATTAACAATAGGGTCGTGTTCAAATATTTTTGACCACCACGAACGCTCCGATGTTTCTGATGGCGACTCTACCTATTCCTCCTAGTCATAACAAAAGCGTACCCTAATATCACGGGACAATTCACACCAATTGACCTATCCCAAAGTAAGCTAAGGAAAGCTTGTGTTATTTGTACTATCAACGGATAAACATACTTATATAGATAGATACATACTTAAATACATATTAAACACCCAAGACCCGAGAACAAACATTCGTATTTTTCATACAAATTTCTGCCCCGACGCGGGAATCGAACCCGGGACCTCAAGCTTCGTAGTCAGGTTCTCTAACCACTAGGCCATCTGGTCGTCAACTAATAAGACCCTAACATAAGTTATCCACAAAACGGAAAGCAGGCAACCCCTATCACACGGCGGACACGACGTACAAAATACGCATTCTTGAATCTACATAAGCACGATGACGTCTGTACACGCGTACGCCTACATACATCGCGCGCGCACTCTTCTGGATTCCGGCGGTGTCCGGCAATCTGCGCCTTGAAACTCGAATCGGTGCGGGGCGGAGCGTGTCCATTCTGTACGTTAGTACTATTATATATTCTGTGCCCCTATACCTCTACCTTTTTAAAAATCTAGCCAGTATCATATATTTGCATTGGACTGAGTACTAACTTTTATTAGTCAATCAAAAGTGACTCATATTACCAAGCCATACAGTTTAATAATGGCAACTAGAGACAGCGGTCCGAGAGATTACTTACAAACTAGAGAAACTAGAGAATTGTGTCCCACTCGCACCAGTACTTGATCACCCTAATTAGATCGAGATGCAACATTACGTCCATGGATGCAACTCTCTGGTTTGTTTTTTTTTCGGCCTCAATTTTTTGTCGCAGTACTCAGTCCGTTAGGTATTAAGTCCATGTATTTGAGACATTCAGAAGACATTGATTTAACATTATTGTGTGTAAACGTTGTTGCTTCGTATTGACAGCGGATTGATATTTGTGTTTATTTATTTCATTATTTTACGTGTTTTATAGGTAAGCTCAATCAATTAGTTTGCTAACTATATTATATAATCATTTCAAAATTGAGTTACCTTTTTGTGTATAAAATATTTTATAGTGATAATGATGAAAACCAAATCTCTAAGGGTATGCGCGCACGAGCAACTTTGTCTCCGGGACTATTTTATCAAGTCTGTGTATTTGTACCCTGGGAGTCGCGGCGCTACGTGTGCGCACTTCCATACTAACCCATAGACTTGATAAAATAGTCGCGGAGACAAAGTTGCTAGTGCGCGCATACTCTAAGACATTGATCGTTTACCTGTATCCCAGCATTCATGTCATCCCAGCCTATACGTCCCTTGTGCTTGTTCCCTTGTCCTTGTGCTTGGACCGTAGTCCTCACGCGGGCCCAGTGCGGATTGAGAACTTCACATACACCATTTAATTACTTCGCAGGCGTGTGCGGGTTCTCTCGCGATGTTTTCCTTCACCGTTCAGCTCAATGTAATTTCGCACAAAATCCGAAAAACTTAGATATGCGAGCCCGGGCTCGACCCCACGACATTTCGCTTGAAAGGCCATTGGTCTAACCTCTAGCTACTAGGGCACTGCAGACCTTGGTTGTGCCTAAAGTACGACCATGTTTGCATAATAACTTAATAACACTTTGTAGCTTGCAAATTATGTTTATTCATAGATGTTTTAAACGTAACTGCAATTTATAGCACGATTGATATTGATCGATTTGCAGGTTGATTATTTGCGCCACCGAATTACTTGAAAACTACAATCATGGGTATGATATATTCTGCGTTATGTATGATCTCATTCTGTTGTGAAAGGTAAATGAACAAACAATAATTTGTAAATTGGCTAAGTAAAGTTTTTTTAAGAGGTGCTAATTATATTTTTTTTCGACAGTCTGCGTTCTGAAGATCGAGAAACTGCAGCTGTTTTATTTTTATCTCCTATTGTTTACTGGAAATATTTTTTTAAGTGTTCGAGTTGACATTTGTGAGATTTAATGGCTGACAAGCGGTTCGTGCTCAGTACTTAGTAGAAACAGAAAAAAAACTAAGTTATCTGTCACTTTTGTCCATGTCAAACCGTTTGCGTTTCGTTTGCTTTGCGTTTTGGTGTGATTTTTGGACTATTTTTAACAACCTCCGCACAAAATCCGGATTTACAATTTTACCGCATTTCTCCACGACTTATGCACGATAATTGAATCACGATTGAATATTTTTGATCATTATTTTGGAACTGCTTTTTGGACAATGCAAAGTAAACGAAACGCAAACGGTTAGATTTCATTTGACATTGACAATTGACTTCGTTTTTTTTTCTATTTCTGCTAAGTACTGAGCACGAACCGCTTGTCAGCCATTAAATCTCACAAATGTCATCTCGAACACTTAAAAAAATATTTCCAGTAAACAATAGGAGATAAAAATAAAACAGCTGCAGTTTCTCGGTCTAGAAGAAGACTACTATCGAAAAAAAATATATTTAGCACCTCTTCAAAAAACTTTACTTAACCAATTATATATGACTATGGTCTCCTATAAAGCTATCGGCCGCTTACAGCGTCACGTCGTCGCTGAGTCGCAATACTTACCTACTATAGAAAGAAAGTACTGTTGTGGTCTCCTTCAAACGTCGACATTCAAACACTACGCAACATTCTAATGATTCAAACGCTGTGCGCCAAGTCTACTTATTTCCCACCATACAGCATCAAGTCGTGCCAAGCGTCCGTCAGCGTCATATAAGGTAAACGTCCCTGTGCTCGACACTGACCCAATACATGGCAGCTTCAATCTTATGTCATAGTAAAAGTGGTGATAGATGGGTGTCATCTACTGGGCGTTGAGGTGTCGAGCATTAGTACGTTTGCCTTACTATTCACGAGTTTAATTTATGACACAAAGCGACGAATTATTGATAAAATCATGAAAATTTTTAATGCAGTATGCGACAAAAGTGACACAAATCTTAATAACAATATCTTTAAACACCAATGTTGGGAAAACATTAGTTACCCATTAAAAATTAGTTATTTTTCTTCGTATACGGTCGTCTGGTGCCTCTTTTCCCAGTAACAAAATAGTAGATTGTTCAACAAGGGACTAAAACAAGCCATAATGACACAAGATATTTAGCCACCGGAGCAGAGCGAGGGTGGCTATAATTCGCGTGTCATTATGGCAGTTTAGTCTCGCGTTAAACACTCTACTTTTCACTTTGAATGCGAGGAAAAAAACGATGTTTTAGGTATACTAATCTACAATATTACTTTTATACAACGTACGCTCAATACGAGCAATGGATGTCTGTTCAGAATTCAAATAGCAATTTAAATTTGACCCGCGGTTTTTTTTTGTTGAGTGACGCTTTAAATGTTTGCATTTTTAGCCAACAGATTCAAACTTGAAAATTATTTCATAGCTAATTGCACTAAGTATGCATAATAAAATGAATTCATCTTTAATATAATTAAATAGATTAATATTCGTAATTATTCATGGTGTTTCACGAAATTATTATTTTTTAAAATATTTTTTATAGGTACAGTTGTCATTTTGAGGTTATTTCCGCCCTAAAGGCTTCCACAGACCGAAGTGCAGGGCGCTACGGAGTGCTACGGAGCGGGCACTACGGAGCGCTTCGGAGTGTCCGCAGCGCGCTGCGGTCTGTGGAAAGCTTTAAAATTGTCAATGCCCAGTCACTGAAAATGGCAATAATCCTCCATCCACAAACATCGTGATTGGCAGTTATGGGTTTCCAAAGTAAATTAAAAAAAATTTGCTTTAATCCCTAGAGATCAAAAAAGAGCTTTAGTCCCGATATGCAGAGACTAAAGTAACATTTTAAGAGCATGAGAAGTGAAAATACTATTAAAAGTGATGATGATGAAACATCCATTATTAGAAAAAAATCACCCACTACGGCACATTATCACTCACGAGCAAAGACTGAAACGTCCTCGGCCGCTGCGGACGTGTTGACGTCGGACGCTCGCTGTGCGTTTGCGCTCAGACGTCGATCGCAGCGTTGACGCTGACGCCAGGGGGGCTACTCCGAAATTCGAAGTTCGTATCGCATCGTCTTGCTCGCTCTTGTATTAAATACTATTAGCGTGAGACGAATGGCACGATACGAAGTTCGAATTATGCACTTCGTAGTATAAGGCCAGACGCCGCGTATAGCATAAAATAGAAGACCATAGCCAAGCAGCTAACTAGCGAAAAATTTCACTCTTCGTTCACAAGTTTGGGTTAGTTTGACTGAAAGACCCTATAAATAAGTAAAATGGTTCCAACGGAAGACCAGCGTCGGCTGCAAGGCACCATGCTGAGTTGGGACCATTTCGTGACAATTTGTCTTGTCTCGAATACCTAAATGATTTTCTTTTTTTCAAAATGTTTACCAGGATTTTTTTAATAGTGGTTCACAAACGTTTCCATACATTGGTCGATGTTCAAAGTATACCTATGTCGTTAAAGGCGTGTACATTTTGAGTCACAAAATCGGAAAAAAGCATGTGTTTGTACAGTTAGCATCAGAAGCGAATGAGCGGTTGTAGTGCTCAAAATAAATGGTCTACACACTTGGTCTTCACACTTTTTTTTTTTGGTGTGGAAAATGCACCTTATGCATCGTCTCCGTTTGGGGAAACAGAGGTATGTGGGGCTCTCCCCAAGGGGCCTACCCACTAAAAACCACATGGATTCCCTCGTTGCCATTGTGAACGCCACGGGAGCAAAATGTGTCACCGCAACGCCCACCGGCCGCCCCGGGATGGGGCTCCTCTATCGACACCGTGCAATGCGGGCTCGGCACTCCCCGGCCTCCCCCGCTGGTGAAGGATTGTTTAAAGAGGTTAACTCCTCGTGGCTCCGCAGATGCCCACGTTCCCGGCAAGCCGGGGTTACGTGCCCTCACATTAGCTCCCGCGCCCTCATGTCCTGCTCTGAAAGCAGAGTGGACCGAAGGCACGGTCGCTTCCGCCCACTAGGCTCCCCCTCACCTTTCCCTGTCCGCCGGGACAGAGCAGGTACTTAGCTTGGCTTCGCCTCCGTCAAAGGCGTCCGCCCAAGGGCGAGACGCCGTCCTCTCTGCGGACCCACGAGTGGGCCCGCTGGCTCGGATCCCCCACAACTAGTTGCGGGTTCACCTCACCACCCCTACCCTCCCAGTATGTCAGTCAATTGCCACAGGTCATGGACCCATGCGCTACTCTTCTCCCCCTTAACCACCAGGGTTAACAGGGGAGAACCGTAACGGTCGTGCAGCCCAGACGGCAGAGTGGATGCTCCCCACCGCCCGGGCACATGTGGAGATTGCTGACCCCCCCCCCCCCCCCGTCGGATATTAGCCACCGGTAAGATAATGTACGAATACATTAGCTTACCCTTGTTGCCCAGGGTGCACCGTCCGAGGTGTTACCCTTCCCCACCCCATGAGGCCTACGCCTCGGATAGAAGGGAGTGGTAACGTCTGGGCACTCGAGGAGGTTTCCGACAACGCACCCCACTCTCTAATCACCTAGAAAATCGCCATGTGCTGGTCATTTTGAGTATCAGAACTGCTCATCCACTTCTGCTGCTGACTTTCTATGTTAAGTTTACATTGATGGTCTATAGTCAAACTTACCCGACCATCGAATCTGCTGAAATACAAACACCTACAAAGCACAACACCTCGTACCTATAACTACTCAGACAGATTTTCGAACTTAGTATCCTGCCATTCCGTTCACGCTATAGTCTGAAACATAATAGTGAATGAAACGGCACAAACAAACCTCGAAATTCGAATTTCGTAGTACCTCCCAAAACGCCGCTCTAACGCTCTATTGCTTGAGCCGGAATTGAGGAATGAATAGGTACAACAGAACGAGCTTTTATTACTATTTTATTTATTTCAGAGTACTAACTTGGACTTGCTGCGCATGCGCGCTGATAACGCTTTTATCGGCAATCATGCTTTTGATGATCTACGGTATTTCGATTGGTTATGGTTACGCACAACAAGAGCTGGCAGGCTTTGCTAGTAAGTGTTTTTTCTTGATCTATTTTAGAGGGCGATCTATTTTGTGTAGGTTTAGGTCCTAAAATAAAAATAGGTAAGTACAGAAAATATGTCAAAAGCGTAAAGTCCAAAATCTAAATTGCTAAAGATTTTAATCCATAAAGCATTTACGTGACTCGTAAGTAAACTGCTAAAATACATTTTTTATTACGTCAGTACTTAGCTGCTTACGATTTTATTACAAACTAGCTGATGCCCGAGGCTTCTCCCGCTGATGTTTATTTTATTACAAACTAGCTGATGCCCGAGGCTTCTCCCGCTGATGTTTATTTTATTACAAACTAGCTGATGCCCGAGGCTTCTCCCGCTGATGTTTATTTTATTACAAACTAGCTGATGCCCGAGGCTTCTCCCGCTGATGTTTATTTTATTACAAACTAGCTGATGCCCGAGGCTTCCCCCGCTGATGTTTATTTTTTTTATAAAAATCTTGTCCTGACGATTAATAATAATAATAATAAAGTTTTATTTCTCTTAGTTAATAACAGTTTACATTATATTATACATTATATGGTGTAACATTAAAACTAGTTAAGTGCTATGAACTAAAAGATCAGCTACATTTGCAAATTTAGCTTACAGTGGCTCCTACACTAGGCGAAGCCTGTCTCGTAGGTAACCAATCCAGAGACGATTTACCATTGCGAAGCGCGAAAAGTTGAAAAATGAAAACGTAAAATTAAGACAGTCCGTACTAACATTGATTCAAACTACTTAAGCATTATAGTTACACTTTTGCTTAATATTTAAAGTTTACACTTAATTTGAATATCTAATTACAATTACATTTTATTTCTATAAATAATATACGTAGGAATCAAGTGACCCACCCGCTTGTGTGAGTGTGTGTGTGTGTGTGTGTGTGTGTGTGTGTGTGTGTGTGTGTGTGTGTGTGTGTGTGTGTGAGTATGTGTGTGTGTTGTGACAGAGTTCAACTATCTTGACCTCTTCAGGATATCCTCTATTTGTTCATATGGTAGATTATGTAACCAAGATGAGATGAGATGTTATGTGAGATTAAGAACGCAACAAAAAAATAGTTATCCAATTTGGTGCAATTCTGAGTTTTTTCGCTTACACTAGCGCAAGAATTACTCAATTGTGTCGATTTATGAGGGGTGTTGTATTCTGCAGGTTTTAACATTTTTCCTAAACATTTGTTCCGTTTTTCTTTACAGAAAAGTCGAGAGAACACTTAACAAATGTCTCGTTGAATGATTTGTCCAAAAGTCCGGAGTTTCCGCCCACGCCGTTGCGCCGGCGCCGACGCGCCAGAGCCAATGCTACGAGTAGTGCGGAGGAATACCAGCCGAACGTACTGCGGGCTGATGATTACCGGATATCGATGGACCGATCCTATCCTTTGTACGGTTAGTACCAGTATCTCTTAGGGTTGGCTTACATTTTAAAAGCTTTTTACTAACTTGCAATGTATGTAAGCACCTATCTATGTATTTACGGGTCAAATCTTGCAAGTTAAATTTGACCCACTTCCCGGTTTCCGATTGAGTTGAAATTTCGCATGCGTCTGTAAATTGGATGGCAATGCAATATTATTATGACATGGAAATGATCTGATGATGGAACTGGAAGGTGGCCGTAAAAACTCTGTAATAAAACGGCACGACCGCATCGAGTTTGGGCTCGTTTGATTCGTCTTGACGAGTAGGGCTTATTACGTCTCAATTTCATTATTACCAATACTCCTAGATTTCAAAAAGACTTAGTGTCCAAATACCTAAATTCCTGAGTGCCTAAATTTTTCTTGCAGTTTTCAGTTTGTCATTTTGAAATGTTGTTGTATCTGTGATTCGGTATTTTAAAGAAATGTACATTTTTAATAAAAGGCAAAGATATTATGACATTTGTTAATTTTAGGAATGAGACAATTTTGATATTTCGATATTATGAGCCCATGGCAATTTGAAGTTTAGTCAATTTAGTGAATTTGGCATTATGCAAATTAAGTAGGTGGAATAATCCCTACTCGTCTTGACGAGTACTTTGGTAGCCAGGGGCAAAAAGTACAATAAGCAAAAAAGTAGCTTGTATTAATAGTACATTACTGCAGAGGCCGTGAAGTAAGGGATTGATGGACGAGATTTATTTATATTTTGTATTTTAAAACGAGTCCAGCAATTCCTCTTCCGGCCGAGGATGGTATAGAGCTTTTCTCAAACATGCATCATCATCATCATCTGGACGGCCGGATAGCCTAGTTGTTAGAGAACCTGGCTACGAAGCTTGAGTTCCCGGGTTCGTTTCCCGGTCGGGGCAGATATTTGTGTGAAAAATAGTGCTCGAGTCATGGATGTTTAATATGTATTTAAGTATGTATTTATCTATATAAGTATGTTTATCCGTTGTCTAGTACCCATAGTACAAACTTTGCTTAGTTTGGGACTAGGTCAATTGGTGTGAATTGTCCCGTGATATTTATTTATTATTTATCATCATCATCATCCGTCCGTCCGTCCGTCCGTCCGTCCATCCATCCTTCCATCCATCCATACATCCATCCATACATCCACCCATACATCCATCCATACATAAATAAATAAATATCACGGGACAATTCACACCAATTGACCTAGTCCCAAAGTAAGCTGGGTAAAGCCTGTGTTATGGGTATAGTCGGGGTAAAAAAAGGTTCGTCACTTTTCGACCTTAATTCGTTGACATAGAGTCGAAAAGTGACGAACCTTTTCTTACCCCGACTATACTAGGCAACCGATAAACATACTTATATAGATAGATAGATACATACTTAAATACGTATTAAACACCCAAGACCCGAGAACAAACATTCGTATTTTTCATACAAATCACGATTCGCGACTGGGCTGCGAGTTTCGGCCTCAAAGTAAATGCGAAAAAGACGCAAGCGATCGTTATTGGCAGTCCATTTTTTATTTCCCAGTTGTCTGATATGGTAGTACAAAATTTGTATTTTGATGGTACAATTATTCCTTTCTCGTCTACCGTCAGAAATCTGGGGATTATCATGGACCAAACGCTTTCTTGGTCGGCCCAGGTAGCTGAAGTTAGCCGTAAACTTTTTGCCTCGCTTCACTCGCTCAGACGCTTGCAAAATTTCCTGCCTTTCCAAACCAAAATTACCCTAGTTCAGTCTCTTTTACTTCCTTTGCTCGACTATGGTGATGTTGGTTATTTGGACCTTACTGAGGGGTTGCTTGACAAGCTTGACCGCCTTCAAAACGTGTGTATCCGGTATATCTTTGGTCTCCGTAAATACGACCACGTATCTCACTTTCGCGCACAGCTGAGGTGGTTGCCCATCAGGGAGCGTAGGAACATCCACGTTCTGTCATTGCTTTTCAACACTCTTTTTAATCCTTCCGCCCCTTTATACCTTTCCGAGCGTTTCAGCTACTTGGCTGAAGGAAGCCAGCATCGTTTGCGGTCGAGTACCAATCTCCTTTTGGCCTGTCCTTCTACTTCTTCCAAAATTTACTCAAAATCTTTTACTGTGCAATCTGCTAGACTGTGGAATCGATTACCCACCTCCATTAGGCAATCTCCCTCCGTGGTGTCGTTCAGGGAAGCTTTGAAGGAGATGTGGCTCACACCATCTCTTTATCTCTTTAATATATTGAAAACACTGCTTATTTATTGTATGTATTTTGCATATATATGTTGTATATGGTAGTATATTTTTATTAGGTTTCTTTATATTATGAGTTTATGTATTGTATTTACTAAAAGTTGTATTGTAGCCTTTGCTTTGTCCGACTGTCTTATTTTTACTTACTCTTTGTCGGTCCCTTACTAAATGCTCCTTTCATCCACTCAAAGGTTGACTGGTAGAGATCCCTTAAAGGGATAAGTTCGCCTTTGTACATGCATTTCAACGGTTGTCAATAATGTATTTCTTTTTTTCCTTATTTTTGTACAATAAAGAGTTTACATACATACATACATTATTATAGTGATTATTAAGTATATATTAATGTATAATGTAGTTTTTATGTAGTCTATTTTTGTAGATTTGATATGTATTAGTCTATTGTATTCATTATATATTATATAAGTGTGTACTTGTGTGTATTCTTTGTATGTATGGGTATTGTTTATGTTTTGTTAGTTTGGGTTTATTTTTGATTTCGTTTTTTTACTCTGATTTGTATGCCTACTCTTGTCTCTGATGTCCTGTCAATCGTTCTAAGGTTAACTGGAAGAGATCCCTTTAAGGGATAAGTTCGCCTTTGTACATTTGTCTCTCTTGTTAACTGGTAATTTTCATGTTTTATGTACAATAAAGAGTTTTACATACATACATACAAATATCTGCCCCGACACGGGAATCGAACCCGGGACCTCAAGTTTCATAGTCAGGTTCTCTAACCACTAGGCCATCTGGTCGTCTAAACATACATCCAACCAAACATCCATCCATCCATCCATCCATACATCCATCCATACATCCATCCATACATCCACCCATACATCCATCCATACATCCATCCATACATCCATCCATCCATCCATCAATCCATCCATCCCTCCATCCATACATCCATCCATACATCCATCCTTACATCCATCCAGACATCCATCCATACA